>OX465422.1:1935906-2454734 GCA_950005045.1 Agrotis exclamationis | reverse complement strand
AACCTTGTCGTCAACAAAGAATTAGATGAAGTCAAGAATTCCATTGAAAGCAACGATCCTTCTAGAACAGAAAGGAGCGTTATCATAGTCATTGAAACAATTTCAATTTGGTTAGAAGAAATACAATACAAGATCCAGAGACAGACTGTGAGCGGCGTGAAGTCGACGGAAGAAACGGAACGCCTGAAGTCACTGAAAAAGCACGTTCAAAATCTTAAACACATTATTGAAGTGACTGAGGTGAACGAAGAAATAATTACTTTGATCGAAACGTTAACGCGCCAAGTAGACGCGGTTAATACTTTGAACAGTCAAAGCTCGGTCAAAGTGAAAGAAGTGGAAAGAGAATGGATCAAATTCTTAGACGACACGAACAAACTTAGCGATGATGTTGAGGCAGTCAAAATTGCAGTAGATGACATCATTCTCTCTGAAATACCAACTCTACAGAAATTGGAGAAGTTAGATGCAATTGAAACGAACAACTTGGATAATTTCGTTACTATCAGGAAACTATTCAAGAGATGTCGTAGCCTTGTCGAAGCTAACCCTAAGAGGGAGTGTCCAACTAAACTGTACAATGCTGATGATGACACCAAACAAATTGAGAACACCATCAACACAGAGCGAGATAGGCTGTTACAGCTGGCATCTTTGGCAGAAGAATACGAACAAACTCTACAGGACTTTGGTCAGATTACTGACGTAGCAGAAGCTTTGTTAGACGGCAAGATCATTGTCTCTGACTTAGACCACCTACACGAAGAAATACAAAAGCACAGAAAATTCTTCGTTAACCTTAGCCATTGCCGAGCTATCCTTGAATCATTGGAAGACAACCTAGACAGTGAGACAAGGGCCAAGTTTTCGTCATTACACAATTCTCTTCACGACAGGGCGACGGTTATCATCGATAGGGCTGCAAGTCGAGCTCAACAGATGACACTAGCAGCATCGCGGTGGTCATTATTACAACATGGAATGAAAGAGGAGAGACAATGGCTGGTTGTAGCTCAACAGAGAGTGCCAGATTTGAGTAATGTCACATCAAGAGATCACGAACAGTACATCAATCTCTACCAGTCCATAAGTCTGGATGTCTCCCATCATTACGCCAAGATGCTACGTCTGCTTTCCATTACTGAAAGCCTACAAAACCTAATAGTGTGTTCTGGTTTAGAAACCGAATGCTCTGTGGCATTAGACACATTGTTGAAGCTACAGGAAGATGTAGACTCCAGGTTGACAAGGCTAACTGCTTTCAAAGAAAACTGGGTGACATACGACCTTCTTATCGACAGAATTGAAGGATGGATGAAGATTGCCAACAAAGAACTAGAATTTATCACTCCAGAAAATATTACAACTACTGGAAACCTCAGAAGATTCTGGGAATTGAAGGCACAACATGAAGTCCACAACAATTTGAAGAACGAGTCAGGAGTACAGTTCGAAAAGGCTCTTGAAATCCTACCAGTTTCAGATGAAATGACACAGAGACAATTCTTCTCCAAGATTGAAGATAAGTGGAGTGAATTAGCTTCCAAGATTGACAGCATCCACTCATCAGCTATTCAGAACATCTCCGACCGTGATGTGTCCTCAGGAGAGAAGCTCAACATTCTTGAAGAAGAACTAAGAGAACTTCGTGCTTCTCTCGATAGCCTCAAAGGCGTCATTAAGAGCGAAGATGAGCTCAACCTATACATAGAAAGACTACAAGTCATGACTGGCCGTATTGACAGGATACAGAACGAATTAGGAAGACTGAGTCTACTACCCACCGCCGAGTCTGAACGTCTTGGTGCTTTACTAACCCAGTCAGGCATCCTAGATGACCAGATAGCCGTAGAGCTGGAACGCAGCATGTTGTTGAAGGAGAAGATCATGCAGGTTCAAGCTGGCATTTTACGCTGTCAGAAATCTCAGCGCCGAGCTAAACTAACGCTTGAAGAATGTGAAGCGGCTGAAAGGTTGGGCAGTGATGTGGTGGAAAGAGCTTCGGAGAATTGTGATAAGCTGATTGAGGAGCTGGCGTCGCAGTGGAGGGATATCCTGGTGCTGAGGCAGTCGCTGCACACGCTGCCGACTAGTCTGCGCGTCGTCGTGTCGCCTACAGGCGTCGAGAGGGACATCTCTGCTCTGCAGGTAATTTTTGTACAATATCTCTGAAAATATTTTGAATTTAAACTTAGTTCTTTTATGATTGAATACTTAATGAACCGCTTCAACTGTGGCTCATTTAGCTTTAGCAATGGCGTTTGAGTACTTGGTAGTTAAAGTATAGACTTTGCCGAAAGCCGGACTTCATCAAAATGATGAGAGTTTATTTTATTCACGCAAGCTTATAGCAGTGACATCATCTTCTGGAATCTTCTAACACATTTCCTTGTACAGGAAACCCATTCTGAACTGGAAGCGCACTGCAGCGACCTGAGCGCTCGTCTCCGCGCCAAGCTACATCTGTGGCGGCGGTTCGAGCGTCAGTTGGAGCTGGTGCAGGGCGCCGTCAGGGAGGCAGACTACATGGTGGAGCTGCTCACCGTGCAGGGCCAGGTGGACTATGATAGACTTCTAAAGGCTACTGAGAAACTTGAGGTGAGTGACTTGAACTCCTCAGCATGGAACCAGTCTATTCTATCTATGTGTGTCCACTTTTTCGCGATATTAGGAAAACAACAAATCTCCTTAAATTAAATCTTATAACAAAATGCTGATCTAGCCTGTTTAAACCCTAAGTTTCACATGACTTTTCTAGTAGACTACTTGATAGAACGCCTGCAAACTTTGGATTTGTAGGTTTATTTATTAGATCAGGCATAAATAGCATCAATCAAGAATCTAGTTTTTATTTTCATAGTAGTAAGGATCTTAGCTGGTGGCGCTCTGTAGTTTCTGCCTACCACCATCGCCCTAGGGAAAGGGCGTGATATTACGTATGAATGTTAAGGTGCGGTGTTATCTCAATATTCCCAAAAATTGGTTTCTTAGAACGTCGAGTATGACGTAATGTAATAAAAATAAGTAACTCGAAAAATACAGTGAACAGAGAAGGGTATAAAGAAGAATTTAAACCGAACAGAATAATAAATAAATAGTTTGATATTCCCAATAAAAAATTGGGAAGTTGTAGCACAAAAATAAACTTTGACGTCGAAGATCTCTGTATTTCCAGCGATAACAACAGTTTTTTTTAAGAATTTAGTAGGTTTTCCATTTTTTTAAAACTTTAACCAAACCATTATTTAATTTTATTTCTATATTTTAAATAATCTAAAGAAAAGCAATAAATAAATGCCCATTCGCAGCATACGTCACATTTCAACACAATATCATTTTTCAATTTTCAATCTTATTGACGCTCCATAGTGGTGACAATAGTTTACGCGGTAATAAGCGATTAAAATCGTAGTCAGTCCGCGCCTTAATGGTCTTTCAAAAAATAATTTTTTATCATATTCTTAATGTTAGCTTCATCACTTTTCTTCTAACTACCCCCTATTTTCCCTACAGACCCTGAGCGAGTCCCTCTCGCGTCGCAGCGGAGAGCTGGTGGGCGAGCTGACGGCAGCCGCGGCCCCGCTGGAGGCCAGCACGGAGCCCTCCGTGGCCGCCAACCTGCGCCGCGACCTGGACGACGCCGCCGCGGCCTACGAGCACACCTGCACCAACCTCAACCAGCTGTGCGACAAGTAAGTGCCTGAGACATCATCAGCTGGATGAATTTCACTGCTGACCAAAGGCCTCCTACTCATAACCGGGTAACACTAACGGCATTTCCCTTTAAAACGTTCATGAACGCGATAATTAACGGCACTTCTCGTTGTGGCCCTAGTGTTAGGGCATCACGACGAACGATAATCCGTTACTAGCATCCATCTGTTGATAGAAGGCTGCCTATGCTGCGTCTTCTGAATCGTGATCGGCAGTCGAGAACTTTAATTCCTCAGTGCCAGAGTGCCTGTCAAAAATTAATATTAATTTATCAGTATTGAACATGACTACAATATCAGCTTATTTAGGCGTTCGAGTAAGTTAGTCATTTAAAATCGCCTCCAGACGATCATCATTAATTTCCATCGGATAGAGATTACTTTATAATATATATTACAACTAAGAGACTTAACCCAAGGACTTAACATAAAGTAGGTCCCTAAATATTTTTGGGTCAACGTAAATGAAACTGTGTGTGTTTTAAGTCATAAGTTAATATTTTGAATGATCATTTGCACGATGTTATAGGTCGTTTTATAGTTAGAACCGTGCTTTTTTCGTCGATAAAAGTGTATATGGTAAACAAGATCTTCTCAAGGAGTTTCCAGAAAATGAGCCTAAAACTTCAAACCCTCCGTTCCAAAACTTTCTATTCTAATTAAAAACTCACATCCTTCTATAATCAAATCACAGCATTCTAATCTGTCTCCTTTCTTAGGTACCACAAAGCCGTAGAGCTATGGAAGCGGTATCGCGACGCGGCGGCCGCTGTGCGTGCTTTCGCCGACTTCCAGGAGTCTAGGATACACGCGCTGCGACCTGATGACGCACCCAACACTGCTCAAGTGAGTGCTAGACTTTAGTCTTACAAGTTTTCAGCGATTGGAGTTCATTGTTGTTTTCTTTGCGTATTTTTTGGGGTGGTGTTAACGAAAATTGGTTCCAGTGGATTAATTAATTTAATTTAATAAATTTAATTAATTAATTTTAACTGAAGGAAGTATTTCAGAATCCCAAATATCAAGCCTTTCGTTTAGTGTTGGTACTTATTATGAATTGAAAAGCAGATATTCCAATACATTTCTTATATTGAATTTCCGAAGTTTCCCACAGGCTAAAGCTTTTAAAAATAACTGTCTTCAAAAACATTCTCCAAAAAGTGTAAAATAACCTTTCTTTCGGAAGTCGGTAGCTTTGTTTTAATTTTCCACCGATTAAAAAAATGCCGACCGAATTGAAAACCTCTTACTTTATGATGTCGGTTAAAAAAATATGGTGTCTACTTAGCTTCTTCTTTACATTAGGCAATGAAATGAGCAAATATTTAAAATTTGAATCTGGGTAGGCCAAGCAACAACTTAAAAAAAAAATTGCCCATAAAAGTTTGCAAATAATTATCAAAGCCTGCTTCGCGTTAGGCAAATAAGTGACAATACTCCGGACATGACCTCTAAGATCAAGTAACGGTGTTCTATAGTTAGTGCTCTTATGGCGTGTTTCCATTAAGCAAGTCTTGCACGAGAGCAGTGGTGGCCCAGTGGTATCGGCCCCGACTTACGAGTTGTAGGTCGTGGGTTCGAATCCAGCCAGGCGCATTACTTTGTGTAATTTATTTCATCACCACTGCTCTCAAAACGGTGAAGGAAAACATCGTGAGGAAACCGGCATGTCCTAGAACCAAAAATTCGAAGACATGTGACATCCACTAACCCGCACTGGGTCCGCGTGGTGGATTATGGCCCACTCCTTCTCTCAGAGATGAGGCCTGTGTCCCAGCAGTGGGAACATTTAGAGGCTGATGCTGATGATGATGAAGTCTTGCACACAAGTATGACGTCACATTTGCATACAAGTAGCTTGAAATTTGAAACATGTTTTCGAATGTGCAAATTGCATGCAGGTTTTACTTACCTATTTCCCAATTGAGTTGGTTGACAGATACTTGAAACAAAATGTACAAGTTCAAACTACCTACTTGTAGCTTATATGTAGGTTTGTTCAAGTTGCATACAATTTGCAATTTGTATACAAGTAACTTGTGTAATGGAAACGCGCCTTTAAAGCTTAGGTACTGTTGGTTGAATGGCCTGACATTTAAGTCTATAACCAGACCTGATTACTTTGGTTGTCGAAAGATTCAGATAGCATCTTAGCGTGGATCGTTATAGTCCAAGGTATTGTTAAAGGTTTCCGACTTATAATTATTTTGTCTTGTTACATCGTTACCAAAACTTTGTGTAAATTATCGGCAGTGTTAATTTTTAGTTGAATTTGCCCAAAAAAAACAGTAGGAAATCGGTAGGAATACGGATGCGTGTAAAATAAAAAATAACGGATGTGTGTAATATTCCAAGTGGGGTAAAAGTTACAAAAAAACACTGACGGATGTCCTATTCTTTGTGGAAATTCACAGTTTCCGGTATAAGGAACTCTGGGAAAATTCCTTGTCAAACAAGATTTACGTTGCAAAGGTGGCTTCTAAATTGTTTTAAGTATCAGTTGATTTACCCTGGTTTCCAAAACCAGTCTTAAATATAAAATTTTTATTTTGAGCATTCCTCTTTTACAAGCCAGCTAACCGTTAACTCAACGTACGGATACACCCAAAGATCAATACGTATAGCGCAAACAAGCGTCGAACCTGCGTCGAACACGAGCATGACTCACACTACTGACCGCACCTAACTTAGTGAATTTCGGTTGATGCTCTAACCTTTCAGTTGTAAAATACTATCACGCTATGTCTCAGGGGATGGGCATATAAACATGTTGAGTCGAACACATTGCACTTACTTAATTGAATGGGATTTTCGCACGAGTTTTTCGCAGTGTTTTAGACTATATGACTCATATACCGTATTAAATGGCCTACCCAAATGTTCTTTCTTTGGTATTGTTCGTCGTGTCGTTGAGCTCCTTGAGTTATGACTCGAGCTACACGATAACTGACAAATGCTTGCACTGACTGGACAGGTCCACTTATCTTAAGTCTAATAATGATCATGGCCAAACTTGTCAAAAACGTCTATGATTTGCGAATGAATAAAAAGCCATATTCATACAACAGACGTCCATCAGCATTTTGATGTACACTGTACAATACATTAGTGAGTGGGTGTGGTCGTGATAGTACCGCCATTTTTTGTTGAAACTGAGGTATATGCACTTAGCACTAAACTTTTTATAAATCTTCTCTTTAATATAACCACAGAAAGTTTGGTAAGATCCGTCCCTTGTCTATGATGGTATAGTTCATACAATTCATATAAAATGTATGAAAGAGACCTGGTGGTGGCACTGTTAATAAGTCCTTAAGACTTTTCTACAGTTAAAGATAAGTATTTTTTTTATTATGGTATTAAATATCATCAAATGAGTCCTCTCACCCTGGGTGGAGCGTAAGGGACTGTAAGTATTACTGAAAAAAACACCCTTTTCCTTCATATACCCTTTGCGTTACTAGACCGCGGTATCTTGCTCATAATCCCGGGACATAAGATAGGTTCTGAGATTGTATTTTAAAGAGAAAATAAAATAATTACGTAGTTTAAACAAATATTATTATCTTAACTGCATATTTTTTATGACTAGGTTAGGTACTCTTTTATTTAAAGTTATTTAAACAGGTGCAGAAATATTGTTTACTTTGAAGCGTTTATAAAAACAAATTAATCTCAAGGGTATCTTGCAGACTTTTATGTAACACATTGGATTTTTACTTTTTTACATTTTGTTTTAAAACAGAAGCTCGATGTAATTAAAATTGTTCAGGAGCAACGATCATTTTATATCTAGACTCCTAATCACAGGCGACCGATGTCTGTCAACACATTAGGTAAAAAAGTCTTAAAACCGTCGTGACTCGACCACTCCTGTGAGTCCCCTCGTCGCACTGACCTTGAGTTAGCCAATCAGAACGCAGTATTTAGCCAATCAGAACGCAGTACCCCGTCCCCCTCGCTTACGTCGTACCTCAGCGACTTGACAGAATAATTTTCGTTAGTCAGATCGTGCATGAGGCGTCTAGATATAAATGGTCGTTGTTCAGGAGTATACTAAACATAGGTGCTTAGCTAGTATGGATACTTTTTATCTCTTAATTATTGAATAGTTTTTACAATCTTACAGTTAATTTTCAATGTTTGTATGTTTATTTGTGTCAAATCTTGCTAAATATGACTGAAACCGACTAAAAAACGATTTTAATCAATTCAATATTTTAATAACGTATTATTTATATCTATAGCGTATTCCGTTATTTATACATACACGTTAGAGAATATTATGACAGATAGCTAATTACGTATAAAAATATTGATAAAGGCTAAATATATTATCAGTTGAGATAACAAATGATTGCTTTTAATCGATATTCGCACTATTATCCAAGAGATATCGCCATTACCCAGTAACTGAGTTTTAGAGGTCAGACAGGAAATAATTGGAGGAGGAAAGGCCAAATGAAGGAGGTGACAGCTTTTCATTTCCTTTATTTGCCCTTTGCGTTAGTTGGCTTTTAGTTTTAGATCAGTCAAGTCTGACAGTTCTTCCCGCTCAGCCCAGAGGGTTGGAAGACAAGACTGATTGATGGGAGTTTTTTCACGTTAATACTTATGTTCAAGTGCATCCAGCTAAGCGTGAAAGCCTAGGCGTCCACGCTTAGCTGGATGCACTAGCAGATGATGAATCAGTGTCTGTATTCATCATCAAACACGGTTCACTTCTGTACGGTGCGCGGTGGTGTGGCAGTAATGTGAATCAAGGGGCGTACGTAGGGTTGCCAGGTCTTAAAACCGAAACGCCGGACAGACCAGTCAGTTAAGCCGTACATTTGGGTGAAAAGACCGGATCAGTTTAATTTTTTAGTCCTAGTATAACACCGCCAATTTTTTTAAATGAAAGGAAGAGTCGGAAAAGATCAACAAAAGCCGAACAGCCGGGACAAGGTCTAATTTGGCCGGACACGAAAATAAAAAGCCTGACTGTGCCCGGCTTTATCCGAACGCCACGCCACGCTAGGAGTACGTTTCCAATTTTATATGCATGTCTAAGTGCATGGCAAGAATTGGAAAGAAAAAAGATCGTGTTTGAGCGATGGGGTACACGACCGTTCCTCACCCGATGCGCATATCGACACTTGTCACTTTTGTCAGCGGCTGCCAAATGTGACAGCGATTTATTACGGCTGCGCGTGCGCCGCGTGCGCGTGATGTCATCAGTCACGCCAATGACATTGAGCGTGCAAGTGCGATAGTCCATCCAATTTCTTGAGTGCTGTGAAGTTATTAATCTTGATTTTTAGGGTTCCGTTCGAAATGAAACGGTAATGAGTTTCTGATGATGGAAAATAAATTATAGAAGTTTTTGTATTACATTGTTGTGGCTTAGATTATAGAACTTTTTGTATTTCATATTGTTATTGGGTTATCCTTTGTCCCAAAAGCCACAGAATGTAAGGAAAATACTAAATAATAGTCTGTTGGTATAATATCGCGACCCGTGCGAACTTCGATCATTATAATTTAGCCATTATGATTTTAATGTCACAATCTAGTAACTAAGTTGCGCTGTGTGACAGTCTTATCGACCAATCGACTTTCCCAGAATTCATTAGGTTCCTTATGTTTTAAATTTCTTATCGATAATTTTGATTAATAAAACAATGAGCTGAGAAATTCAGAGGTCTTTGATGTGTCTCCGATTGGACCTATTTAATGGCAGGTCAAAATTATATTTTTAATTGATTTTCACTTTAAGAGAAATAAATCTGTTTCGTAAATCTTTTTTTTTCTTATTTATTGCACTTTTTTGGGGTGTTAAAAAACATCAAAATTATTTCACCCGCCTTGGGTGAAGCGGAAGAAGTTTGCAGTTTCTTACAGACTAAAATCTACCTTGTTCTATCAATTGCACTTTACTAAAAGTACCAGCAGGCATTGTACTTACTATTTTTCAGTTATTACTAAATGTGCTTATTTATAATTTATTTAATTAGTAGGTATGCACATAGAGGTACGTGCATTGCGTGAAACAACGGTATATGAACCGCTAAAATTGCGTGAAACAGTTAACTAAACCGTGGAATGCTTTTTTGCGAATTTTGGTAAAAATTATAGGAATCAAAATCCGTCAACAAATAATGAATTATTTATTAGGTAATTGCTACTAATTACTAGGTATGCTTGTTTACATCCGTTAATAAATATGTACTAAAATAATTAATTAGGTTGTTTTCTACTAAACAAAACTAATCAACACGTACCTACAAGAATCGCGTGTTTTAAATTCCTAAATCCAATGACTAAGTTATTGAAACACTCTAAAGTTAAAAGTTCAAACAACTTTGTAACAAGTTGATTCTGAAGGAAATTCAATGACTATTCAACTTCACTATAAAGCTACGTTTACTTGTTTGCAAAAACATCAAAATTCATTTCCATCCACTGAAAATTTCAGCGGAATCCGGTTATTATAATGAGTTTCCTTCACACCACATCGTAGTGCGAAAACATTTGATAAGGCGACTTAATGAAGTGAAACTTTATGAACAGTCACAATTAAATCGCGCTGATAACGTCTGTGATAATGCGTTCAGCCAACCGCGGGCCAGTCGCTTCGCGGGCGTCCACACCGAAGGACGTCTGCAAACACGCGCGCAAACAAACGAACAAACTCGAAAACATAACTCGAATAATCGAAATAACCAAATCCGAAGTGTCAAAATCGATAACAGCCGAGGTCACTCGTTGAGTGAAACAATGCTCAAGTTGTTGACTATGCATAATTTCATTTGATCATTAGGCGATAAAAGCAGCAACTGCATACAATGCCGACCTTGGAACGCGGCCGTGACTCCATTCTAAGCGATGTTCCAAATTTGAAAATTTGAATTCCGCATTCAAATTGAATTTAGCAGTGATGTCAGTGTGCCGGGAAAATGGCGCGAGTCGTATGTTTATTTTGAAAAAATAAATATTAACGAACAAAATCTATATTAAGTCTAAAAATAACACTCCTCGATGTAAATAAAGTAATTAACTAAATATTTATTTATTTTAATTAACGGTCTTATCGTATTGGGATCCGATTTTTAATCATTAGTTTTAATCATCGTTAGTGGGTACATAAACAAAGATATATGTAAATGAGTACATTAACGATATAAATAAGTATATTTAAGTAAATAGTGCAGTGCTAAATCATTCATTGGTGCCATGATATTGTCAAATGTGAGTTATGGACGTTTATATTGTGATGTTGTGATAAGAAATATGTGTCACGGGATCACAGTGTGATAAATCTGATAATATGTCACTTCAGGAGGTAAGATTATAATTATTAATCTGTGCTATCTACACTCATAATCTTTGTAATAATTTTAAGACCATTAAATTTTTTTCTCGCATTGTGCATTTTTACCAAATGTAGGGCTGTAGGTAGGTAATCAGTACTCTTATGTAGGTAATACGATACATTGTGCAAAAATGCGAAAGTGTTAGTTTATCTAACATATCATCTCGCCTCTAATCCCAGAAGGCCTGGGCAGAGGTGTACTTAATACGTCACACAATTATTCTAATATTTTAAGAAAATTATTTCTCAATTCTCTCACTCTTGTTTTAATTTGCGATTAGTTGTGTTTGCTATTATGTACTTACCTAACGTTTTAGCGTCATACAGTCTAGCTAGCCTATATCTAATTATAATATTTATCAGCACTCCTAAGTTTATCCTCACGTTTAAATGCGAAGTTCATTGTAATTAGGGCTTGGATATTGGACGTTTTTTCAATTCCGGAATTGGGTTTCGATATTCGGTTTTTCAGTTCCGGAATTCCGGAACTGAAAAGTGGCTTTGTTTACACTAGTGAAATAGAATTTTTTTATTAACTCATAACTGTAAAAAATTGCAAAGGTCCTGGTCGCGGGACTTATCTCATTACCGTGACCCCGGAACATAAAGGGCTACTGAAGGATACCGTGGATTTTAGTCAGTACAAGTCTGACAGTCCCTCCCGCCCTGCCCGGGGTGGGAGGACTCATTTGATAATTTTACCATGCAAAAAATAAAGGTCCTAATTTTTGTAATAAACAAATGTAATCTTATGAAATTTTTTTTTAGTAAGTATCAGAAACACTAAAATGTTAGCACACCTACACCGCCAATCTAACTAGGTGAAACCGCAACACGCGTTCCGCAGCGAAACCCAGCCAGACACGCCACGTTCGCTTCTCTCCTTCTCGCAAAGCAGAACCATCATTATGCTAGTGACAAACTTGTGTTCAAATAGCAAATTATAGTCTACGATAAAAGAAGACGAGATTTTGCTCTAAAGTTCTAAACTATGAGTAGACGAACATATTGAGTAGGTATATGAAATTACTGAAACGAGACAAAAGTCATGTACGGTTTGGGACCTTACACCTTGAGTTGATGCTGATTGATACACTGATAGATTTTTTGCTTACGCAGCATTTCTTCCAGTTTGCTTGCGTTTCCTTGAGAAACAATTTTCCACAGAGATGTAGACTTACTGTTACAAGAATCGCAGTATTTGCAGTTTCTTGTTCGTGTTTTCCAGATACTGATGCTTGAACTGATGGATTTCTAACACCTTCACTAGGAATTTTCGACTCGTAACGTTCGATAGTGTCCCGTGCTTCAGTGTAGAAGAGATTTGTTTTTTGATATAAATTGTCGGTGAAATATTTGGCACTGCGAGTTTCACCTTCACATAATTTCAAATGATTAGACTGAAACTCAGACCAATAACTATCTAGAGTTTGCAGTCGTTTTTTGATATTGGATGGAGTCTTACGTTCTGCAGAATCTTTCTTGAAATTCCTTAATAGCTGCTCCATAGCTTGCATGATTTGATCTTGATTTGCTAACAAGTTCTCCATCGTAGAACTCATTATTGATAGGTTTCTTGATAATGTTCCTGACCGCTATTCCACAGAAAATGCTCTTGCGAACTCTCCGCGATATTAGCGCCTTCTCAATCCAACCAGTGAGACCCGCTTGTGGGAGGCCGGCTGAACCGATTCGCAACTACGGAAAGATAAGCAAAGCACCTTCTTTGGCGATATTGCAGCAGTCGAGGGCTTGATGACGTTGGTAGACCGTTGACTGTCGGCCACAAGTCGTATATACAGGAACCACCACTATTATGTTCGCAACGTGATTGAATCCCGCTCATCCGGCTCGAAGGACCATTAAGATGTACGGTTTGGGACCTTACACCTTGAGTTGATGCTGATTGATACACTGATAGATGTGATTGATATTTATTGATAAAAGTATTATTGTATGATAGATGAGTGCACGCGGTATGAATGCTATTCGTGTACTAAATTCACCGGCCCAGCGCAGGTAAAATGCAATCTGACTTATTGACAAATTGTGCTGTGCTTGCACTGTACAAGTCATGTTATTTTTGTAGTTTGGATGACTTAATACATAAATTTTGCCTCTATTGTGAACCTCCTAAATTAATTTTCTGTAAATTCAACTGATTTAGTGTCATTTTTCAATAAAATCATTCGTTTTGCCTCCAAAACTTGTACATTCCATACAGAAATTCACCGCGTTACGCTACTGTAGTTTTGATTTGATTGGAAAAGTAACTGACCGAAGGAAAGCTCATTCTGCTTCTACACGCGTTGATGGTATTGTTTTTGAATATTGAAAACGATTTTCCAAGCATGGTCCTCCACCGCGTTTTTCCATTCTAAATAAAGCCAAAATGCAAGGGTGTGCAATTAATCGCGTATAGATAAAAAGTGGCTTCTAGTCACGTTTTAACTAATGTCTTCCAATATATACAACAGTAGTGCGCAAATACTTGTGTGTACTTTGTAGTAACCTAATCAATTACCGGTCAAACGCTGCAAATTTGCCATGATGCCCAACTTTGACTTCTTTTTTTCAACGCACGACGCGCGAGGTTTATCGGTGATAACGCAGTGGTAGTTCACAGGTGGACGCCGCGTTATCAAGGCAAAGTTGCAGCGTGTGACGGTACCTGGCTCCAAAACATACAGTGCCAGTACGCATACGAACTAATCCTGTATGGTTTGGAATAAGCGCGCAAAACTCTAGATTCCAATCTAAACACGAGCAGTTGCATGCTCGCCATTTTGCGGTCTTTGCCATGAATGTCTGTGGGTCTATTCTAAACTTTGCATCATACGTCAGCAGAAGCCATATAAGCCCAATGTTTTACGCTTATGAACTCGAAGACAGTCAACGCCTGAGGCACCCCAAAGGTCGGTTTGGTTAGGTTGCTATAAACCTCGTAGATGGAAATAGGAGCAAAGCACCGCTGAGTGGAGCTAAAATTTAATCTTGAAATTAAAATTCGACAAAAATTTGACCTTTTTACAATGAAGTCCCCGCCTCGGACGTACTACACTCCAACAATTATTTCAATAAACTTAATCAAGTCATAATTATAATTCACTTAACTCGCTGGGCTCCTATTTCTGTCTGTAGGGCTTAAAGGAACCAAACCGAACCGAACCTCGGGGTGCCCCTGACGTCAGCCGTCTTCCCGTTAAAAGGCACAAATACAATGATTTTTGTCAGACGTAAGTGATGTATATCTATATGTAGTATAGTTTGTAGCCATCCATATTTGTACGTACGCATCCACGTTACAAACTTTATATGAAACATTCGCAAAATTCATCTGTAGATAGTAATCGCAGATTAAAAAATAGGATTACAAAGCTTTTATAGATTGGAAATACGCAATGCCACCGCTGACAAAAACTGCCATCTCTATTCTTATTATATATAAATTCAAAACTATAGTTTCCCTTCTACTTCATATTGTGGTAATTTGTCGCGCATCAAGCTGCAGAAAAAATATTATTTTGTTCAATATCGAAACTCCGGTATTGATCTCGCCAATTCCGGAATTGGAAACGATATTGAAAAGCTTCGGAATTCCGGAATTATACCGATTCCGGAATTCCGGAGGCCAAGCCCTAATTGTAATCCGTGCAAATAGCAGGCGGTGAGATCACCGCGCGGCTAAGTCGGAGGAAACATGCTACAAAAATACATTATGCTGCTTATTTTACCGTATAAACCAGGATTAAGTATACTAAGTCAATATAATTTTGCTGCTACTTGAACGCAAGCTTCCTCTAATAGTAGTAGTAATAGTAATTCACTACATTACAGAAAAACAAACGAGAATGTTTTAGCGAGCATTCTAACGAACATTCTGGCGAGCTTTTTGCAGAGCCGACTGTCAAGTCTGACTTCTGATCTTCATCAAGAAAAAAGAAACTAAAGTATTTCTGCGCAATTTTTTTCAAGTTTGGTTATAAGACGTCATTGCGCCAGAAAAAGAATGGATCTGCATCTTTCGATTTAGTGGGAGCCCTAGTATCTCTCGACTTACACTACATTTTTAAATTAAAAAGTATCGTTGAATCGGTCATAAAAATAATATCGTCGATACCGATATATCGGCTAACCCGATGTATCGCCGATATGTCGGTATCGGTGTTCGGTACCGGTATCGGATGCATCGCTAGTAGCAATGTTTGGCTCTGAGCTCAGCTCTGTTCGTTGTTTAGTTTGGAAAAATTAAAAACGGTGAATGCTCGATGTTCTATTACGAGTCAAGTCTATCAGCATCATTAGAGAATAAACTCTTGAGTTCATCAAGCGCGCAGTGTGAGTTGGCAGATGTCACATGTCCTCAAATTCTTACTTCTACGACGCATTCCTCGCGATGTTTTCTTTATAGCTTTATAAATAGAAATATGGCTAGGACTATCTAAAGGACTAAGGAGGAAGTGCTGCCAAAAGGGGAACGGTATTTCCGCTGTGTGACACAGTTGGGCTAAACAATTTGGATGTTTGCGCCGCGTTGGCCCGAAAGGGTCAATCAAATTTGGACCTTGTTATTAAGTTGACAAGGAAGACTGTGTTACCTTTATGAATATATTGAGGAGATCCTGTCATTTCTTTAATTCATAGACAAACACGTCAAAATCTCGCGTTTTTTGAAGTGAAAACTTATTTAGCGGCGTTGTACACTTTTTTGTAATGGGTAAAAATTGTTAAACTCACGTCAGGATCACGTTACCTTCGTAACACGAAGAGGCAAACGATAGCTTGACCATCTATCGAGCATATATATATGAAAACATTTGTGATTGGCACCTGTACGACATGCGACACTAACAAGATGTAACAAAATTCGTTAATTTCATATCTGTACCACTCCAGTTTTAAAATATGACACAGTAATAAAAAAAGTTTTAACTTCTCCCGGCACTCCCGGAGTGCAACCCGTAGTTTTTTTTTCCATAGAGGTAGGCATAAACTACAGATCGCCACCTGCTACAATCCTTGCAAAGATATGCCAGTGTTTATAAACTTGCTCGCCGTCGTGAAAAGCTATTGACTAATTCCCCAGTCATGTCAGATTAGCCGGAATAGATAGGTAATACAATCGATTTAAAACTCAAGTTATTATTAGTACTTACCGTTATTTATAAATATGGTTACTTATTATTTAGTCACGAGCTTACCTAAAAGGACTGCGAAAAGTTACGTCATATCTAACTGGGTTAAGGATCTCTTTAGTACATGAAAAGTGACAGGTCTAATCCCAAATATAACGTAAATTATTATTTATGCTAAGTCTAGATAATACTCATATATTTTCGTATGTTTTTGAAGTCATTAAATGAGTCGTCAACCCCTGGGTGGTGCGAAAGGGACCAAGGGACTGTTACACTCTGATCATCGCAGACATTCTTAGGTTGCCTTTTGCGTTCGAGGGCTGCGGTACCCTGTTTAGACAGCTCCTTGACCCGCTTAATCTCATGGGGCTAGATACAATAGAACGCAGATAGCGTTCGCTAAGAACGGAATAGCTAAGAACTAATTTACAAAAATTTTACTAGACATCAATTTTCTGCGGTTTTAAATCCGATTGAAAATAACAGATCCCTTGCTACGAGCTAATCGACTAACACTATTACAGTAAATGAAAACTAAACTTAGGTAGGTTCTCATTGGAAATTAAATCGAATGGTCCGACTTTAATGTAGCTTTTGCAAATTGTTTCACCTGAATTTTAGCTCAAATAGCAAATTGGTTCATTTTAAAGTCTTAGAAAAATAATGTAAGTACCCATCATTACAAGAAATTACTCTAAGTTTTTCTAATTTGTCGTACGACAAACAAGGCCGTGGTTTATGGTTCTAAATTACATCTGCAGTTGCAATTAGCATGTTTTGGTGGCCACAGACTGGCTTACTTAGAACTTTGTTTAAGAAACTAATTGAATTTTTAACCAACTTCTTTAATTAAGCTGGCATTGTGACAAGTAAATTCGGAAATTGTGGGCTTAGTTTGGTAATTAGTTTCATTTTGGTTGTTACCAACAGTTAAATGAGAAACAATTGTAATATTTTACATAACAGCGTGCCAAGTCATTTTTTTTTTATTATTCTTCCACTCTTCCATTTGTGCGGCTTTCTCCGGCCAGTCTCTCAAAATCTTCTAAGGCATCATGCCATACCGTTTTTTAGGCCACTCTCGGCAGTGACCGGCACCCACTGTGTGACGACTTCGGGCAATCGATCCCCATGCATTCTACACTCATAATCTTATTATTTAAAAATTTAAAAAAATATTATTGCGTTTTCATTTTCAATAAAAACAATTTCGCATGATAATTTCAATTCATCCAAAGTTAATGCGAATATTGCCACAGAGACTAGGAAAGGTTGACAGTCAAATTGCTTACTAATTAAAGAGAATATACATTACGCCAATTACCTAGTTCTAGTTTTCCATCAAGGCGAAATGATAACTAGGTACCTGTGTACGTTTGTCTGCAAATCGAATAATAAATACATACACGCATGCTAACATACTAGGCTCACTCAAACTATTCCAAATTAAAGTTTTCAAAGTCAAACAAATAAAACATAATTAAAAACAAACATTTTAAGCGATGCCATTGTGATTATCGTGCTGTTAACTTGTCAAGGGCGAACTCTCTTGGTAGGTTATGAGAAGGATAGAACTAGTAATGTTTAGATGCGGCATAAGAAAGTAGTTTGGCAGATCCGGTAATCGATTTAGTATTTTTCTTTTTATTATTTACTGGATCCGGTCCAGATTCGGCCAGACTGAAATAAATCTAGCTGGATCTGGCCGAATTGGAAATTATATTAGATTGCAATCCCTGCTTCACTACAAGATAATGTAATTTTAAATGTTTTTTATTTTTTTATTAAACCATATAATATTTATTTAATTAATAGTTTTATATCCAAATATTTTGTACGCCTCCTGGCAGAACATAGCCATTTAACAAACTTAATATAAATGTCAATAATTACCTATGTTTACAAAAATACGCTATAAAGACCCCTATATGCTTAAATAAATGACAGAGAACACTCATTAACTGTTTTTAGGGTTCCGTAGCCAAATGGCAAAAACGGAACCCTTATAGATTCGTCATGTCTGTCTGTCTGTCTGTCTGTCTGTCTGTCTGTCCGTGTATGTCACAGCCACTTTTTGTCGAAAGTATAAGAGCTATCCTGTTGAAACTTGGTAGAAAGATGTATTATGTGAACCGCATTAGGATTTTCACGCAAAAATCAAAACAAAACAAATTTTGGGGGTGCCCCCCATACTTAGTATTGAAACTCAAAAATTTTTTTTTCACCAAACTCATACGTGTGGGGTATCTATGAATAGGTCTTTTAAAATGATATTGAGGTTACTAAAATCATTTTTTTCTAAACTGAACAGTTTGCGCGAGAGACACTTCCAAAGTGGTAAAAAGTGTGTCCCCCCCCCCGTAACTTCTAAAATAAGAGAATGATAAAACTAAAAAAAATGTATAATGTAGACCTCAACCAAAACTACCAACGAAAATTGGTTTGGATGAGATACAGTTAGCAGTTTTTGAGATATAGTACATTTTCAAAAACCGCAAATATAACTTTGCCATTCATACAAATACTATGAAAAACAAAGTTATTTTTATTGTTTGTGTATATTACTTACTAATCTCAATATAATTATCTCTAATCTATGCTTGCTGCTACGGAACCCTTCATGGGCGAGTCCAACTCGCACTTGGCCGGTTTTTTTTCAAACTCAAACAGCCTTTTTAGGCCAAAGAATATTACCAAATGTCTAATAAAGACCTAGTGTCAATTATTGGCGAGTATCTACTGTGGTAAATTCAGATTGCACAGATTATGTAATAAAATATTGAGATAGTTGCACGACCGTTGCACTTCAATTTGCTGATCGACGAAATTGTAAAATAGTTGATTGTTTTGTATTGACAGCAAGAATTAATCGATTTGGTAAGGTTATTTTTTACTAAAAGAACGATTACAATGTTATATCATAGAATTAGTTAACTGTAAATATTTTTATACTGTTTTATTTTACAGCTAGAACACCTTAGATACTCGTAACTCAAGATACTATAAAAATTTTAAAGCTGTCTTCTACATTAACCCTATTTTTACCAACTTCAAAAAAAAGGAGGTTATCAATTCGACCCGTATGTATGTAATATTATCAGAACTGCCCAGTTTTCATATATGTTAGTCTATATCAGCGTCTGAACAAATGTGCCAAATTTCATAAGTGTATGTATGTATGTTTTTATGTTTGTGCACGCATATCTCCGGAACTATAAGTTCGATTTAAGTAATTCTTTTTTTGTTGTACTAGGTATTGTTCAACTTAGGGTACACTGCAAGTTTCATCAAAATCGGTTTAGTAGTTTTAGAGATATGGATTTTTTTATGTTGTGACGGATTACAAGATTAGTGCATATGTAAGAAAATTTCGTATTTTACAAGAATTTGTGTTGAATATGTAATAAATAAACTAATAAAAAGGGTAAAATAAAAACTTTAAAAAAAAAAGTACCGACTTCAAAACAAATACAAAAAAGTTTAAAATAACTTTTCTTTCGGAAGTCGGTGGCTTTGTTTTGTTGTGTCATTGACTATTGCCACCGACTTCCGAAAGAAAAGTTATTTTAAACTTTTTTGTATTTGTTTTGAAGTCGGTACTTTTTTTTAAAAAGTTTTTGAAGGTTGTGTGTTTTATTTTATTTTAGTTTAGTGAAGCTAGAATATTTTCAGACAATTACGTAATTTATTTGAATATCGACAAATCACGCTCATCGCATTTAAATTACTATATTTATTTAACGAATATATTTATTTAACAAACCAAAATTACTGCTACATTTAACAAAAACAGATTAACCGGTTCCGCTCTTGATAACGTTTCAGTCAATATTTCCCTCATTAAATATGTTTTTCAGTAAGTATTTAAAGTACCTATGGTATTTCGATAACTGGTTGCTAGTTGCCAATTTTGTACTGTAGGTTTATTTGTTTGTGCTCAATGTAGGTCGATTTTACCAATTTGAATAGTTAGCATAAATTAGACATGTGTATGTGAACTTAGTGTTCTATGCGTTGTGAATTCTGCGGTAGATAATTATCATAGGTGCTGATTTTCTTTTTCAAGTACAAATACTTTGTATCTTACGAAATGCCTTTTGTTATGCTAATTAGACATTGTTTGAGAAAAATATAAGTAGGTATTTGTCACTTGCACATTGAAAATTTATTGACTGATTTGAAATCCAACCTTGCCGGCTTTGTAACAATTATTTTCAAAAATAACGGTATGGTACACAATACAATTTTAACCTCTAAGCTAATTTAAAAAACGATCTAAAATTAGCAACATGCCTGGTTTTGCACGGTTGACGGTTGGCTTCAAGTATGCTCCGTCATACAAATGGCATTTTTTATTTGGATGACGGTGCATCACTTAATAGATACTTAAAGATTAATTTACGAAACAAAAATGTTATGCATAATCGGAACCCAAATAAAGCTGCACGATTATGCGCGTAGGCAGGCATTGCAATTCTATCGTGTAAATCCGTCGACGCGAACATTGCCGAATCATAATCTTGACAGTAATTCGTCTGTGGAATGACGCAAGAGACGCTAAAAGTAACGCTTCACCATTGGTTAGCGATGCGTTCTTATTTTGAAAATTTAATAATAAACAACGAAATCCTCCGAAGGTTATTTCTGAACATGATGTAGGTATATGCAATGTAGGTAAGATTTAAAGAAAGCATAAATATGAAATTGAATTTTCTTCGAACATTTTAATTCCAACATTTTCGTGACTTATGACAACTATGCTCTAAATAAATTAGATCTTAGGCAAAAAGCCAGGAGCAACCACCTGTGAACTCTTTTCATACCAATTAATTATGTGGGCAGGTAGGCATTTGTGATTGTAAACCGTGCCAACATGATCAAGTACAAGGAAAAGCTAAGATTTCTCAACGCCGTATCCGGGAGATGAGCCTAGACGATCAATATGTATTGCCTTAGTGTTAATACGAGTATGAGCAAAAACTTCTTTAATAGAGCGAGTTGTTGCTTCAAATGGATTATTTATCACTTTGTTGGAAAAAGTTGTCATCGGCTTCTGATCATACTTGGATTAGTCCAGAAAATTTCTTTTGCATAAAATAAATATAATTTAGTTCAACCAGTATGTTTAACTTCTAGTGAAAAATAAAAATGTTCAAATACGGTAGTCAGACAATTCAATTTGCCTCCTACTTCCAAAAAAGATAAAAACGTCTTAAAACTTACGATGTTTATATAATTCGGTGTAAACTGACTCATCGTTAGTTCTAAGTGACCGCTTATTATATTAGGTAACAGCAAAAAGCCTTCAAAGCAAGATGAAAACACCGTTATGTTTAAAAAACCTTGAGAAATTACTGTTTATAACCGAAACTACTTCGTATCCAGTTAAAGTAAGCAATAAATAACCAGTCTGGACCATTAAGTATCTGAATAAACCTACATTTATACTGTAATTTCTTGGAAACAACATATTTTATCTTAACTGTTGACATTAAAGTGGGTACTGGCTTTAAAAATAACTCAAGTCTGACTATTCATTTAAAACTAACCGTTTTGCAAGGGTCATAATTCTGGGTTCAAAGACTCAGAAATACAAAAATTAACACGACAGAAAATCTTTTACTACACTATTAACACCCAACCAAATTGTTTGACATGAGATGTGTCAACAGATTCGACTTCATGAACCAAATGTATGTTTACAATTAATGATTAAATTGTTCAAAGAGGATCTTTCCAAATAACAAATCTAACGTTTGAAATACTAAAAGTGTTATCGCTTCGTCCTTACAGCGGAATAAAGAACAATTTAGCTATAAACATGAGACATATCAGTGTGCATATAAATGTTGTTTAAATTAATTAAATTGAAACAAGTCAGGAACCGGTTTTAAGGATGCCATCATCGTTCAGTTAATTAAAATTACAATGCATTGTCGCATTTCCACCAGCCACGCAATTAAGGTAAATACAGTTTTAACGTGAACAATGTACAATATTTATAAACCTATGTTTTTAATTTTTCATGAAAGCGCCTAGGTAGTAAAAGTGGTTGATTTATAGGCCGACAAAAAATAGGAAAGCGTACTTTATGCTGCTATGCATGTTCAATAAAATTGGCGCTGTCAATCCAATACAACCGTATTTGCGGAATTTTATGCAAGTAACTTCTTAGACTAAATTTTATCCTTTTAGAAAAAAGGTAACTTTCTCCCTAAAACCGAAATAAAATAAACTGCAGTCTGTTATTACTGACCCGCATTAAGTACAAGTTTATTATTCTTCTGTCTCCTGGTTTTATTCTTGGATTTTTCGATATTCCACCTACAACTTCAGACCTATCTATCCTTCCCTAACTCTAAGGCCAAATAGTGGAACGTCTTAATTGTGGGCGATACGGCGCCCTTGCGTTGCAAAGTTGTCGGCTCGGCAACACGCGGGGCGGTAATCTATCAATATCACTTACTAGAAAATGAGGAAACCCACAGATTAGTGGGGAAAGTTTCAGGGTAGGCAGTGGAATGGAATATGTGAATTCAGAAGTTGGAAATGTTTGTGATTGGTTTAGACGTTTACTACGGACAAAAGGGGGAAATATTTTTAACCGACTTCAAAAAGGAGGAGGTTCTCAATTCGGTCGGTATGTTTTTTTTTTTTTTTTTTTTTTTTTTTTTATGTATGTACACCGATTACTCCGAGGTTTCTGGTCCGATTAGTGTAATTCTTTTTTCGTTCGATGCAGTATACTTTCCCATTGGTCCCATAAAAATTTCATCCAATTTGGTTCAGTACTTTTTATTTTGTGAGCATTTTTATTGATGGATGATGTGATGATCTTTACTTTTTTGAGTGTTTGTTACGCGATTACTCCGCTAATTGTGGACCGATTTTCAAAATTCTTTTTTTTGTTGTACGAGGAATAGTTCACTTTAGGGAACACTGCAAGTTTCATCAAAATCGGTTCAGCAGTTTTTGATAGGGAATTATATTAGCTTATTGTGTACATGAGCGATGTTAATACCAGTGCTAAGGATTACCAAATTCTAGTGCACATGTAAGAAATGATGTATTTGACAAGAATTTGGGTTGAATATTTAAACTAAAAAGAGTAAAATAAAAAACTTTTTTCAAAAAAAATTTAACCGCCTTCAAAAACAACCACAAAAAAGGGTAAAATAACCTACAAAATAACTTTTCTTTCGGAAGTCGGTGGCATAAAAGACAACGAAATAAAAAAACAAAGCCACCGACTTCCGAAAGAAAAGTTATTTTGTAGGTTATTTTACCCTTTTTTGTGGTTGTTTTTGAAGGCGGTTAAATTTTTTTTGAAAAAAGTTTTAAACTGATAAGTAAATGATATTTACATCTCTCATATTCGGTAAGTAGGTCTTTATTACCCTCAAATGGGGCTTGTAGGTAACCAATTAGCGCTCTAGGGTAATAATGTAGCTAGAAAAGCCCTAGGGCGGTAAGTAATTAAAAAAAAACTCTTCACTCTTTCAAAAAGTTCGTGTACATCTAACCATCATACTGGCAATAGACATCATGCATTCAGCCCAATGACAAAAGAGGTCGCTTCGCTATTCAGCCTTGTCTTCGTATGAGTATAATAGTCATCAATTTTAAATATCGAACGGCGAAGCTCAATTTTGTTCTTGAAAAAAAAAGATGAAAAAAGGCGGGAATAGAAAACTTTTACTTTAAAATATTTTATTTTTGTAATGCCGGTTTTTTTCTACTTACCTCACAATCGAGATGTAAAGCAGAGTAGTTAGCTCGGGTGTAAGCATCAATTGCACCCTTGAACTATAGGCGCCCTCGCTGCGCTTGTGCGCCTAATTATCTCGGGCTGCAATTGATGCCTTACAGCCCTTGGCTACTAATCTACTATTATTCAGTAAATTGCTCAAAAATAAAAAAGACACTATTTTACACTAGATGAGGCCGGTGTTTCGTACCTGACTACTCTGAGAAGAAACATCCGAAACAAACTCAGAGGTCACAGTCTCTTATAAAGTCCAGACAATTTTGTATTGATCAAATTATATGAGAACCATGCAGGTGTCTGAGGTGGCCTTTTGAAGAAAGAACCACACAGATTTGAGTGGACCTGTCCAGTCAGTGCAAGCATGGTTATCGTGTAGCTCAACTCATAACACAAGGAGTTCAACGATGGTCACTAACATTGTCATTAGAGCTTAAAACGGGATATTTAAGTGTCATATTTATTATTTGTTTTGAGTTATTTTGTCACTGATAAGCACCATGATCACGGATATCGAAATTCAACACAAATAATAGACAGGGTAGATAAATAGAAAGTACATACAGACTCACTCACTGACGAACTCCGTGACCCCGGAACATAAAGGGCTATTGAAGGACACCGTGGATTTTAGTCAGTACAAGTCTGACAGGACCTCCCGCCCTGCCCGGGGTGGGAGGACTCATTTGATGATTTTACCACGCTAAAAAAAAGTGCTACTTTCATGGGAAACTGAATATGCAATCATAAGATACTTACATAAGGGGCTCTTTGATCGTTTGATCCCGCTCAGACGGGACCCGCGGGTCCAAACGACCTAATGCGTTTTTGAATTGGTCGTTTGGACCCGCACATTTGGAAAAAAAGTGAAGGAGCTGCTTTTGCAGATCTTCATGATATAATATTATAAATTACATTATTTTATGATGCAACCGTTACCAAACTTGACACAATACTACCTATTGTTATCAGTTATCACTTAAATTGAAAAGAAGTTAACAAGTGAATGTCTCTATCAGCCATTTTTCTTTCACATCAAACTTTCCCTTTCAAATACACTCATAACAGTTTTAATTTTAAAAGCTTTTAAAGACCATTGCCCCAAGTTTTAGTTGCTACAAATATCTCGCATGTCTGCGTTGTTTCAACCTAGCTGCTATTAAATGAATTGGCTGCATATGCTGAAGGCACGCCCGGTCCATTAATATAATCGTGAAATTCTTCAGTCTTGAATGTAATTTAGGACGAGTCGATTACTCATTAGTAATGACTAAGGCAGATGATTAAAAGTGTAGTTATTTTTAACGTTTGATTTGTATGAGGCCCTTTTAAACTGTACAGTCACGATATTTTTAAATTGTGTCGTTAATCTGGCGCCAAAGCTTGAATCAGATTTGTCATGTTTCAGTTATTTCCTTTTATGTTTTGAGTAACTGTTGGCCGCTATTTAGTATGGAGTATTTTAATATTTTTTCCTAATATAGAAAAATATGTAGGTACTGGATGATGATGATGATGATGATGAATATCCTTCTCTAGGCAGGTACACCTAACCGATGAAATTATAAAGATCAATTAAGTATGGTACAGTTTAAAAAGGTCACATAGCTTAGGATTGACAAGTAGATTTACTTTTACGTGTAAATATAATGAAAATTTAGTTGGTAGGTTTTGTTATTTTGGCAGGTAGTTAATTTTTTTAGGTTTATTATTTTATATAATTATGAAGCTGTAAGCCGATACCTAGTCAATGATTTCAAACTACAGATAATTTTTCTTTGCCAATGTATTTTGAGAGGCAAATTATTGTTTTTATTAATGTATGATATAACACCGCTATCAGCCGGATGTCAAGTCAGTTTGATGAGAATTTATTACAAAACGTCATCCGTTGTATGATTTGTATGAAGCGAATGACCATGCAAATATTGATAACGTAATTAGGTAAACTTTCATTCTTTTCATTCATTCATTCACTTTCATTCATTTCTAAATTCTATTACACTTCGTTACACATCATTATTTAGTATTAGTAGGTATAATGGGCAAGATGACTGAAGAAATGAAAAAAATAAGAAAAAAAGAAGAAAATCTAGGTAATGAAAACATCAGTTAGATTATCAAAAAACACGACCCGATTTTTATTATAAGCGAAAATTGACTAAGATGCGACGCTTTTGAAATTCCCAATATTTCACTCCTAGGTATTCTAACTAGAAATACCAATCTCGAGTTTTGATGCGATCTATATTATGCATTGATAAAAAAGTAGTACCTACGTTAAAGTTTCGAAAAATATATTAAAACTTTAATATACTAATTAGATTTACAAGTTATTGACCCTATCATCATGCCTATTACAAGTTGTCTAACTAACTACATAATAATTATGTACTTCTACAGTTTTTTCATAGTAATAAAACAAACCTGCGGCTCCATTGGCATAGGAATCGACGAAATCATTTTTACAAACCTATCAACCACAAATCAATACAAAATGAATTCTACTCTATGATAACAGTTAAAACGAATTATTGTTCGACTATCACATACAAATCAATGATCATGCTTTCGAATACTACCTACATGTCGTGACAATAAAACACACACAGCCTACATACAAATTTGCTACACTTGGGAGCATAATTTCGGCAACCATTATAATAATTCTCACGTTTGTCTCTTAAGGCTATGACAAGAGCTAATGTACCTCTCGCTCGCACGTTTCGACATTTTGAAAGATATAAAATCACTGATCCCATTTTTGAAAAATCGCAATCAACTATTTTTTGTGCAATCACATTGCACAGTTTAGTAAAAAAAAACATTTTAATCGATACAAGTTTACCTACTCAAAAATTTGCTTAACTAGTTTTAGTACTTAAGCAAATTTTTGAGTAGGTAAACTTGTATCGATTAAAATGTTTTTTTTTTACTAAACTGTGCAATGTGATTGCACAAAAAATAGTTGATTGCGATTTTTCAAAAATGATTTTATATCTTTCAAAATGTCGAAACGTGCGAGCGAGAGGTGACATTAGCTCTTGTCATCGCCTTAATATCGCGGTGAAAGTCTAATGAAAGTGATGCAACGGGTAGGAAAGATCACTTTAATTTTACGCCACATAATTTTTATGAAATTGTTTGTCTATCTATGTATAATTATGTGTTATGGTACCATGTGACTCGGTCTTTGTTGTAGTTGACTGGCCCAGTAATGGAACCGTGTTAGTTATAATAATTACGGTAGCTTAGGTAATGTTTTGTTACATTAAATGTAGTAAACCTAGATTTATTCTAGGTCCTAGAATATTTCAAAGAGTGTCCATAATGACGGGGCCCTCCTTAAAGGGCCAAAGACTGCCTGGGTCGCGGGACTTAGTCAGTACAAGTCTGACAGTCCCTCCTGCCCTGCCCTGGAGGACTCATTTGATGATTTTACCACGTTAAAAAAGGTCCTAGAATGAATGTTTTAAATGTTTTTAAGGGACGAAAAAAGGAGTACCTAGGTTTCAATTAGTTAACACGTATGTTTTGCAACATGTTTGTAATAATAATAAAACATTTTTCTCTTATTTCCCTTTATAGAAACTTCACTTTGATTTTACAATTGGTAAAAGATGACATAAAAAAAATAATTGATTAAATTACAAAAACAATATAAGAACAACACAATCGGTTAAATAAAATACACAAAGTTCAATAACATGTAAAAATCGAACATAAGCCTATGTGAAAAAATAAACATGAATGTGCAAAAAATAAGCGACCGAGCACTTTTAACGCAAAATGACAATTGTCGCGTTTACAGTGACTAACAAACGTCGGTCGATCGATTCACTTTGTTTATTGTGAAAGGAGCACACCCTTTTATTTAGCACCAGTGTTTAATTACATGTAAAGTAGTAGGCTTCCATTAGGTAATTACTTAGGCAGTTCTTGCCCGCGGAAACTCCCGCGCGGTTGAAGAACAAATGAAAATTATCGCTTCGACACGAGAAAAGTGCCTACTAAAGGTATAAAAAGTTCTTAACCATTATTGATTAGGGTTCGAATTCATTCAATTCTGACTAGCCACTAAGGCCTGAAACTTAATCAGACAAATAGAGTTACTAACAACGCTAGCTTCGCCAGTGTGTAGTAAAAACTATGTTTTGATCCAGACAGTCATCTACCTCTGTACCAAATTTCATCAAAATGCATTCAGCCATTTTGATTTGAGTAACAAACATACATGTGGTCCATCATACATACTCGTAGATCTTTGGAAACTTTCACATTTATTACAATCATTAGATAAATAATTACATAAAATTACTAAGTAGTTTGCCCCCGTCTGTTTCCCTAAACGGCTTGTTATTTCCCGTATATTATTATTCTTTTGATCACACCCCAACTTATCCTTATTAAATAATAAATTATTATTCGTTATGGCTAACTGTTGCCATCCGTATGGCACAGTGGGCGATAAATATGCGAAGTTTTAATAATTATGACATTACTATTCTTAGAACAATGGAAATAATTAATTTGTTTTTGTCTTAATTGCTCTTTCGCAATGAAGTATCCTTTCCTTTTTCATTTGATACGTAGGTGTACTTATTAAATTCTTTAATGGAATATTGTTCGGCGTAAGTCAAGCTGAAACATATCATACATAATAGGGTAGTTTCCAGGGTCAAAATAATTACATTCTATTTAGTCCGTATTTTAGATTATAAAAAAATATTGGACTCGTATTTTTTCTTTTTTCGATTAAACAAAAAATAAAAAAGATATAGCCCATTAAAGTTACGTGTGACGTCACACATAACTTTAATAGGCTATATCTTTGTCATTTTTAGTCTAATTTACAAATAAAAAAATACGTGTCCCTTATTTTTGAATAATCTAAAAGACGGACTAATTACATTTTTAGGGCAACTAGCCTATTATACGAAGCATAGGTATCAGTAACACAAACTCACGCGTTTTTTTCAATAAGGTTAGAAGAAATTGTCATGGATCTTATGAACACCAAAACAAATAGGTTTTCCGTATATTATATTCCATGGATATGTATGCATGTGTGCACTCTTAACTGTACCTATGCTACATACAGCTAAAGAAATTGGTAACGGAAATACATTAAATTATAGGTACTAAAACATTGAAAAGTCGTTTAAAACTTGCTGTCTGCATAAATATCTCTTGTTGACTGTACTTATACAGTATGTCATAACATAGATGACCCTACATAGTCGTTACAATTGCATGAATTACAATAATATGGTCTCACAAGCAGACAACACGATGACATAAGCCGATAGTATTATGCCCCAGACAATCTATTTATCATAATATTATGTGTACATAATCACCTATATACCTAAATATGTGTAACCTTCGTACCTATATGTGTTTATAAGGGTTATATCAAGCTTTAACACGTAAATGGTTTGATACTCTTCGAATACACATATTTTTATGTCTTACTTTCTGAGGGTCTTTTTAAGGTAACGATGAATGGAACGTAAAGAGCAATTGAAGGTGGATTTAGGCAGTAAGTGTCTGTCAATACCTTTCGTTCACCCAGAGACGACTCATTTGATGATTTTTATCACATAAAAAATTAAGGGCTGTGTTTATAGAAACTACAGTCTTTAATACAGCATCAGAAATTCCTAGTGTGGGGCAAAGTTTTTTTTTTTAAAAGAAAAAAAAAGCATTTATAGATGAAAATCTATTAAAAACCATAGAGCGCTTTTGTTTATCGTTAGCCATTTTTCTAGGCCTTCCAAAATCTATTAGGTAATTCTTAAATTGGCTGGAAGACGATAGGATGAATGGGAATAAATGGAAAAATGGGAGACTTATATAAACAATAATATCATGCCATTACTAATTTAGTACTTCTTAATTTTTGCCGGTTGCAAATTCGACACTACCGGGCATGCATACGGTTTATTTCTACTTAATTATCGAAACACATTCTCAACCGGATCTTGCCATTACATTATTTACTTCGAGGAGCAAACTCAGAAAATGCATATCTATTTCGATCGCTATCGAGAAACATGCGCAGATGCGTTACGGATATGATCTAACGCGCGGGAATGCGATGTGCACGCGCCGGTCTCTAGCTAAATTACTAAAGCTTATCCAATTTCATGTTTTAAATTGATGCTATTTCCAGGTAAATTAATATCAATTTTATGTAGGTAACTGTAAATTAGGTTAATTTCCAAATGATTTGCGGACGCTCTAGGAAAACCTACACTGACCTTATTGGTGTGGTCAGTAAGGTCGGCGTGTTTCTATGACGAGATGTATGAATGTGGATGAGGCGAAAGGAGTTAGCAGGTGGCGCTTTGTGGTTTCTGCCTACCCCATGGGGAAAAAGGCGTGAGGTTACTTTTTTTTTTTACTTTTTGAGTTTTAGAAATAAATTCACAAACACAGTATATGCATTTATGCATGTAACACTGGGTAATGTTATAATTAAGTCGGAACTTGGAAGCTGCGGAATGTAGTGACGCTTCTAAGAATATCTTAGCGCGAATTGCACACAAGTGATGATAATTATGAGAGATATTCGTGAGATATGAGAAAGACAATCATGCGTGTAATTACGTGAAACATTTCTCATTGAAAATACTGTATTAGTGCCGGCACATTAATTAGCAGAAATGTAAACAATTCATTCAATTTTCTATGAATTACTGACAACGTAACGTGACTGTCTAGTGGTTGTAAGCACGTCTGCTGACTGTAAAGACCTAAGTTCGATATTAAGGCAGGTCAAAATATTTTTTGATTATTTCTGACAAAAATAATTAGTGGTCGCATTCCACATAATATTGTAATTTCCCACTAAAATAATTCACAGCAGCAACAGTTTGCTTGTTACGCTTTCAAGCCTAAACGGCTGAACTGATTTTGATTATTATTTTGTGATTTCATAGATGGGACTCTGAAATGTGTTTATAGGCTAATTTATTTGCATTAAAACATGAATAAAGACAAATACTTAACTAAAAGAGAGTAATTTATGAAACTTCAAACGTTACCAGGAAGAAGTATAACTTGTGCTTACCCCGAAGCAATACAATACAAGCAATACGATAGATCGCCTGTATTGCTACGGGGTAAGCAAAATGTTTGTTCTTAAAACAGAAAAACATATAAAAATCCAAGTTGAACATCTAATCTAATATTTACCGTGGCGACAATATTATCTAGTACAAGGTCATGATTACACAACTTTATCACTTCCTCGTAAATACGTACATTTCTTTAAATAACTGTTATTAAGTATTTCAATGTTATGTTGTCAATACGGATATTTATTGGTAAATTTTCCTTGGTTTGTATAGAGCAGGTGATGTCATATGGACTTGAAAACTAGGTTACTAAGTACCGAAGTTATTCACATTGAATCAACTCGTCAACTTAGACGGAGGTTCTCGTATTATAGTCTGTAAAATGCAGAATTATTTTGTCTCGTAGTTATTTATTTATACAAAAAAAAATCCGGCTAAAAATTTCAGTGAAATTATTTGAAAAATATAAACACTTGTGTGTAAAAATGATCAAATTAGTCGACTTTCAGACTCTATTAGGGACTGTCAAACTCTTATACACTAACTAAAAACCTCCATCTAATAATAATTATGTACAAGCATAATTATCCTCCTCCATCTAATTATAATTACTTATATAAAACGGTCAATAGATCACAGTTACGCCCTTTTCACAAACAGATAGCTAAATCTATACCTAATGAATGCCTTACCAACATTAGCTCACATTCTACATGGTTTACCATAAAAACGATTAAAACAAGTAACAAGTCTATAAGAAACTCGGTAATTAGTATCTATTTCTTTTCGCCTGATCACATTACCAACCGGAAACATCCCGGAAGCGATGTTGAGCCGGTTTAAGTTTCCACCGGAACTCTTGTATCCACTCATTTTCCTAGGGAAACTTATCTGTTGCGTAGAAAATCTTTTTTCTGTTTGGCTTTTTGGTGGGATGATAAGAACGGTATTGTTTTTTACCTCGCACGCGTTTTGCTATTAGGAAAAATAATGACAACTTGAAACAAATTTAATGTGTAGCAGTTTATTCATGTAAGTTGTCCGTAGCAGTGCCGAAAAGTGCCACTGGTGCCCAGGAGCAGGGCGCAGAAATGGCCAGACCAGGGTGCAGTTAAAGAAATTCACACTGGGTGCAAAAAATAGCTAATTAAGGCACTGGTCGGTAGTTACGAGTATATAGTATCTTACGCAGTTTACCAATTTGGTAATCGAATATCTAAAAACTATCCATAACATTTCAGCGGTTCCTATCGGCCAATTTCCTACCACACCTCAAGTTCTTGCTTGACCAAACACAAATTGATGCACCAACGTTTTTTCCCCAAATGCCGTGCTTCCTCGATCAGAATGCATCGTCTTGATAGTTTCATCATGAATACAACACAATGGCTACCGAATGCATTACATGCTCCATTGAACAGCTCTCTAAACGAACTAATGCAGACGTATGGATGGTTTCCGTTTGCTGCAAGTTGCGAATTATAAGCGGTGACTGACATGAGAAAATTTTAATAAATTTTTGTTTTATATCATCCGCTAAGTTAGTAACGTTAAGACCTGTCTTAAGTTTATGCCCTCTTTAAATCCGATCATCTTTAGCTAAAACCTTGAGATGTATAAGTCAAGAGTGAATGCCACATAATTGCTCATCAGGCGAGCTAATGTCAAGCGCGAAGCTATCGTAACAAAAAAAAGAAAACTTTAATAATTGTAGTAAATAGTTAAATTGATCACAAAAGTGACTTTTGATATCACATTTTCGTCAAAGAATACCAAAGAGGATCTCAAATATTTCGCAACAAGAATGATAATGCGTGTTGACAGTGACACCCAGATTTAAGTCACTTTACATAGATAAAGGCACTTTGTTTAAACAATTTGATAACCCTTCGTCTTACCCAACTTTATCGGTATTAAAAACTCACCTATGTTTTCATGTGGGGACGATTTCGACAAGTAAAAAGTCAATCTTAAGGAAGTGTTAAGCTACGCAGAAAACCACTGTAAGGACTATACAGGGTGTAAGTGACATCGACGCACAAACGAATACCATGGGTCCAGGACATGATTCTGGACCCCCCCGTGTTGGAATTTTTCGTCGGATTTTTCCTATTTTATACGATGACCTTTCATTATAACCATCTAAGAAGACACCATTTCTAGTTTTATTTACATTGCTACTTTTAGTGAAAGTTGTGAATTAATTACTTTCTTATTAAAAATCTCATTGGGTTAGGTAAGAGTAACGATTATGAACAGTATAAAATAAAAAAAAACTCCAAAAATTAAAAAAAAAATAGAAATTTTGGACAAAACGAAAAATTCCAACACGGGGGGTCCAGAATCATGTCCTGGACCCATGGTATCCGTTTGTGCGTCGATGTCACTTACACCCTGTATATCTACTTACCACGTTAAATTGTCCCACCGCGAAGCAAGTTTATATTTCTTTATAGCTATACGAGTTTAAAGACCCTATAGGTAACAAAGGCCTCTTCCAACTGCTTTCAAGACCTCAGCGATGACTTACCAAAATTGAAAAGTGTTGAAAGAAAGAAAAATTTTCACTCGTATTCACCGCCTATAATTTTAGACCACTAGTAGCACCTATTGTGCAACAGAACAAATTAAAAGCAGTCAACGAGAATTGAACAAGCAGGTCACGAGGTCCGATACTCGTCCTAACCAACACATACTAACGAGCTAATTATGTATATTGATCACCGAATACTACGGATAGGAATGTTACTAAGTTAATTTTAAAACTTGTCAATCGATATTCATGACTTTAAAGATCCTGTTCTAAGGTAAATTGTATAAAATATAAAACTATTCGGACTTAACAGATGGTTAATAACAGACCCATTTTTTTTGACAATAAAGCGTTTGTATCCTTCAAAATAACAAAGATCAAGGCCATGGATATTTGTATGTTTACGCGAATGTGGACCTAATTGTATATGAATGTCTGTATATGAATGTGTAAGAAAATAAGCTTATGATGGTTCATAATTGAAATTTATCGATTCTACATAAATATCAAAATATGTAATTGCTTTACATTGCAGTGGAAGGCTCAAAATTTCATTCACGTAGATGACGAGTTAATAGGATCTCTGAAATGGCTTTGTTAACTGAATTGTACCACAGCGACATGCTCATAAACAAATGCAATTACATTGTCCTTGTTTGAAGGTAATGTGAATTAGAAATTACTTCCAACGACGACGTTCCTATTAAAACCAGCTTAGTTAAAGTGAAAACTTGATGTCTAGTCTTTGTTGCTTCCGTCAAAGTTTTCTTCAAAATAAATGTTTACGCCAAACAACCAAAGCCTGATTTGACCGACGGAATGACTTGAGTTTTTCCGGCCATAAGCCCACCAAGCATACAAATTCTAGTTGCGTGTAAAAAAAAAAGTGTAGTAGTTAAATTGAGCCTAAAGTTAACACCACCCAAAGATATCAATCGATTTTTTATTCTACCACCGTACCTTTTTTAACTCCTTCTTTCATAGAGATAGTACGACTTTTACCTCTACAATTACGACTCCAGTCTTCCAGATATATAATCCTTAATTTTCTCCCCAGGCATGCTTAGAACAAGAGGCCCGCGTAGCAGAGCTGCGCTCGCTCGCGGCCCGCGTGGCTGCCGAGACCGGCTCCCGCGCCCTGCAAGCTGATGCCGATGCACTGGCCCGGCGCCTTCAACTGGTGGCTGGAGCTGTGCAGGCGTTAGCAGACCTTGGAGAGGCCAGGCAGCTGGCCAGGGCGAAGGCACAGCATGCGAAGGAGAAGCTGTGTGATATGAGACAGGTTAGTTGCAGTACCACTGAAAACTGTGATAGTCTTTAACGGTTTAAAAAGTCTTCAGAAACAGAAGAAAAAAAAGTCTTTCATAACCTTGGAGTCACGAGTGAATATGATTACTTCTAGGCAAGCATGCTTGATCGTCGACCACATTATCTCTTTCCATCAGGTGGTCAAAAGCGAGCATATCTCAATTACCGTTGCCGTAATAGTGTAAAGATTTAGGCTAGCATGATTGCAGTACGTTTATTGCCGATGTCTTTCAAAAGTACATTAACTGCATAAGGTTTATCATTGGCTATCTCATTTTATTCATGGTTGACGTTCCACCCAGCGATTTAAATTATTTTAGTTTTAGAGTAAATTTATAAGCACCTGATATAAAATTATCAGGATTATTAAATTAAATTGTAAATAACTGTTACGTGACCAAGTCGTGATGGATGACTCATAGATAGATCGATAGATCACAAAAAGTAACGGGATAGAAATCAAACCTGCACGTTCATCTTATAGTCGCAAGTGAGATTTTCGACCCCATTAACGATAAAGGCCAAATCATTTCTATTTCACTAAAATAAATAAGAGAGATCGTAGCTATTTTTTTTAACTGACGAGTTTTATTTAATCAGCTGTAAAATGGGGCTTTGATAATATAAGGACCTCATTATACCGCTCAGCATAATGCAGCGTTTCCTAAACGGTCTGTATTCGGCCCATATGCGCTATCACCACGATCTAACGGATAATATCATGTGCTTCTTGAATTTATTATGAACATAACGGCATTATCGATTGCCCTGTACTTTGGACCGCGCAACACTTCGCGTTTATTGATTTGTTATTAAATGCTTTAGTTTTAATTGTAGAATTGATAAGGAGACGATCTTGTTGGAAGCTAAAAGATCGGTCTTCTCAAGGTTCTGTGGAACCGTATGGATAGATTGAGGATGAGGGTCCGGACATGACACGGACCATTGTCTCATGTCCGTAGCCAGTCCACAATATGTGCGTACCAGATACATTGAACTTAAATTTTCAAAATTTACTAGATTTAAATAATATCTAGGAGTACATTTTGAACATCACTGTAAAGGATGTCTTTAAAATGATTGAAGTAAGCTGACCAAATCTAGACAGCTCGAAATATAAACAATCCATAAAAATGTTTTTTGCTGATAGCATTAGACAATTAGGTCAATGACCGGCAAAAAACTCAAGTGGTCGCGATCGTATTGATAAATTGAAGCTTGTAGCAGAAATCAATTGTCACGCACAGCTGCCTAGATTCACAACCGATCGATCACGAGACAGCGGCGTAATGCAATCATTGGAAATCAGTTTCAAGAATAAATTTCGCATGATTTTATCGATACGTACATCAGATTTATGAGATTCTTCCATTAGTTTTTGTCATGACTGAAGATTAGTTTTGAAACAATGAAGTAACATTATTGAATTAAAATTTTCTTTTTGCAGGACCTAACACCCGTACACGAAGATGGTGAAATTGTAGAAGATAAACTAATCGCCCTCCGTGACAACCTCATAGCTCTCGGTAAGAGCGAAGCAGACATCGCCCCGGCGAAGGCCGAGCTCCCAGATATCGACAGAGACGTCTCAGACGAACACTCGATAGTCAGGATCCTCGAACTATGGCAGGCCATGTTCAGAGATACCTTCCTTCATTACCACAGACTATCTACCGCACTAGTCAGGTCAGGAGACGCGGCAACAGCGCTTAGACTATGGCGCGAATATTTAATAGATCTGCAATCGTTCTTATCCGGCTCGGTACCGGCTGACTATGAAAACCTCACAGAGCACAGAAGACTTTGTAGAGTGCACAAGAACCTGCTGACGTCACAGAGGTCAGTCCTCATGAATGAGAACAGAGAGACTAGGAACAGGGAATTGGCTGACAAGTTCGATACGCTGACTAACCTACACAATGAGACATTAGCCAGAATCGTTGAAAGACACGATGAAGTATGTACCAGGATTGCGGCGTGGGATGACTACAGAGAAGTGTACACTGAGCTACTCAGGTGGCTTAAAGAAATGGAAAGAGAGAAAGAAAAGCTCCAACTCAGATACGTACACATTAAGAGGATACAAAAAATACTGGCCAAGATACAGAATCTCTCAGACAAGGTCCCAGAAGGTAGGAGACAATCTGAAAAGTTACTTAAGCACCTAAAGAAAGTTCTCGAATTCACTGAAGAAGCCTATGGAGCATCTGTAAGGATGGAATATGCTGGCATCGTCAAGAGAGTCGACAACTTACAGGCAAGTCTTGACACATGGAGAGACTTCCTCAACAGGATACTCGGCTTGATCAATGAATATGAAAACCTATCGAACAATGAACTACACAAACTATACTCAAAGACTCAAGACGAAATAATGTCATACTCCGATGAGGACAGGCTATCAAGACCACAACTTAAAAAGGCAATCGAGAAGTACTCGGACTTAAGAACAAAGATTGTGAAGACTGAAATACAAATTGAAGCTCTCAGTGTCATTCAAGAACAACTGAAGGAATGCCTGAGTCCTCAGGACATAAGGCTAGTGAACCAAAGAGTGTGGCAGCTGCGTCAGCAGCGCGCCGACCTGGAACATCAACTGTCTATCATCATCCACAGACTACAGGAGAGGTTAGAAGTCTACACTATCTTCGAAACACGTGTGACACGATTTATTGAATGGATCAGTACACTCGAAACACGCCTCGAAGCCTCCAGCCAAAGCACGGAAATTGGTGCCATTGACCCTCAAGACCTCATCAGAAGGATAAACTCCGAAGTCCAAGCAGAAACGTCATTGAAAGAACGAGAATTTGAATGGCTCACCGAAACTGGCACCACTCTAGTCGATCTGTCGAAGAAAGATGAGAAGTCTTACAGTAAAAATACATCTAAACAATTAAAAGACATACAAGAACGTTGGCATAAGATGCAAGAGACTGGAAGGTCCAGAATAGCTAAGATTAACGAGCTGCTGGAAACGATTTCTCAACTAGAAGAACGGCTTACTGAAATCAGGTTAAAACTACATTCCATAGAATCTAACTTATCTACATCTGTTGTATTAGAATACCTGACGACTAGAGCTGTTGACGAGAAATTCAAGGATCGAGATGACATCCACAAGAACATTGAAAACGAGAGCGGAGAGGTCGGGGAGACTCTGAATCTCTGCGAGCTCGTGTTCAACGACCCTGACGTCCTAAAAGGAAACTTTGACCTCCGCAACCTCCACACTGGTGTAGACATCGTCGAAAAGAAATGGAAGAACATCTGCGAGATGTCCGAACAAAGGAAGAACGCGCTCAAAGAGATCCGCAAATCCGCTGAACTAGCCAACTCACTGCTACCGAAAGTTGAGAAGAAGCTCGACTCTATAGAGAGAAGAGTGGAGAAGATTGAGACAAGGAAGCAGCGCGGCGAGCCTGAGGACGAGAGCGTGTCTAAAGCTGTCATTAAAGACTTGGAGAGTATCGAAGGTGACGTGAAGCGGTTAGAAGATGCTTACAGCCGGATAGCTTCAGCCCGAGGAGTGGAGCTCCGAGGGTCTGGTGCAGACGAGGCAGCGCGGCTGCGGGCCGGCGTGCGGCGCTGGCAGCAGCTGCGGGGGAGGGTGGACGCGGCCGGGGAGGACGCTCACAGACAGTTCGTGGCCGCGCACGGCCGGGCCGTGGTGGCGCTGGCTGAGGCTGATGTACGGCTCACGAGAGCGCTGCATCTAGCGCCTACGCCTCTCGACAAAGTCAGCACTTTGAAAGAATTAGACGTAAGTAGTTTTACTAATTTTATTCTTTCTTAGTAACTTTCCTAGTCTAAAGTCTAAGTCTAAAAATAAATCTCCAAAAACTTCAATTCTTATTGATATTGTTGCCAACAATTCCACTTCTATAAAAAAATGCTAAGAATTGAATATAGATTCCTGTCTATCCAATTCTTGAACAAACTATTCTCTTATATTTAACAAAATTTGAAAGTATTATCATATACCCCATCACATCAAACCTTACTTCTTATCTCCAGGGTGTGGAACAAGAGCTCCTGGAATGTCAATCTCTGGTAGAGGACGCGGACCGACTGGCGGCCGCAGTGTCCACTGTGTCCGGAGTGTCCCACATGGTGGCGGAGTATCGCGCACTGTTCGCTGACGTCAGGACGAGGCTGGACCTGGCCCGAGCTGAGGTCGTCGGCGATGTGGATTCTGCTGTACAGGTAAGAAAGTCTATTAGTTTACCAACATTTCTCTGGACCGAATTTACCCATTCATAACAAATAGGCATTGAACCTAATAAAATAGTTCGATTGGATGTGTAGCATAAAAACCACGACAAGTTAATAGATGCCCAAGATTATCATATTCTGCCAATGACAAACTTTTTCATCGTAGAATTCAGCCTTATCTGGATTGCCATGAAGATTTAAGATTCAATTGAACGAAAAACTAACATGCCTTCTATCTTCTTAAACCAGGTGGACACCCTCAAATGGGAAACAGACGCTGCGCTCCAAGTGGACACCCTCACGTCCAAGGAGACCTACCGCGCGGAACTAGCGATCGCCGTCAAAGAAACCTCGGAGGCTCTAGAAGCCCTCCGCCTGTCCCTCCAGTCACAACCTAACGACAAAGCGAGCAGTGACGAACTGGCCACTGCCGCCAAAGAAATTGCCAAAGCTGGTGCCAAACCTGGACAAACATTGGAGCTTGCCAAACATTTGTCTGAACTCCTCCTGACAGAATGTGACGCGACTGAAGACGAGGCTATGCTCAAAGAAGTAGAATCTCTCTCCCTGACCTACGAAGACTTACTCAGTCAAGCGAAGAAACGGGAACTACAAATCAACAACTTGAGGTGAGTGTTCATATATCCTGTCAAAATGCACGCAATTATAGATCGTGGCTATCTGTAATTATGTGCGATTTTGGCATCTGGTGTAATTTGATATGTAAGATCTAACGGTTTTCTTCGGACATTTCATGTAGATGACTGAGTATAGAAATGCTTTGAGTGATGTTGATTTTATATGTTGGAATACTTCCATTTCTGACTTTGAATCAGTTTCTCGCCCTACCTACCAAAAAGCTATTCTTCTTGGCTTTTCAAAATTTTTTAGAAAATAATTTCTCAAATATCTTTGCTTTTGACTTCCCACCTCCATTTTTATAGGCGTATGATTCTTTGGCACGCGTAGTTGTTTATTTTGCATGGCCATTTTAGAATTATTTTCTACCATTGTAACTTTCTTTCTTTGCATTCAAGTGCTACCTCAATTTTCTTGCATTGTATGATCCTATAATTTTTATTTTTTTTCGACGTGTACCTAAATTTTTTATCTATGGCCAAATATTAGTTTTTAACTAAGTGTTTACTCTGCATTCAAACCTGCCCATTTGCAGTAGTGTCATTATATGAAATGTCCCTGTATTAAACACTTCAATGTTGTTATTTGATGATTGTTATATGGTAGCACTTATAGCACTGTTTGGCAACTGGTGACGGGGCTTAAAGCTGTTTTGAAACAGTGGATACTGTATCGGTGACGTGAAGTTGGCAACACAGTCTAAAATACAAAATGGAAGGACCAAAACATGATTTATAAAAAGTAGAAACTTTGACACCCTCACAAATGAATTTGTGTAGCTGACTGTACAATATTTCTTGCATTATACACAAATATAAACGGTTTACTATTTATATCAGATTCGATCTCATGATTATAAATTAAGAATTAAATTCAGTAGTTGTAAATAAACCAAGAGACTGATAAATATACCTAAGTTTTTCTCAAAATGCCGAGGAGTGCACAGACTAGATGATAAAATATAGATACGCCATGATATTTTCATACTTTTATACCTAATTGTCCCATCAGCATTGAGTCCTTCCAGAAGAACTAAGAAGAGTATTTTGTTATTTTTATTTCTACTTCAGTAAGTCCTTTTTAAAGCCTCTATTTACACACCCATTCTACATTTTTTTTTTCTCTCAACTTTCTCTTTTTCACTGTAAACGTTTAGCACTAAATGTATCACTCTGTAAGGCATCGTTCACACTGGCGTATCAGTTTTATCACGGGTCGTGTCACGTGTGTAACAGCTTCCTAACCCGGCATGCTCTAAACACATGCGTTTTTGGTCCTATAGGTTGCCCCACTCAGCGTCGTACGCGCTTACGTGCGAACAGTGAGTACTGCTTACCTAATATTTGTAGTTTTTATTTATTTTTCTATACATTTCTGCTACAATATATTGGGATATTTTTAAGAATGTATTGTTTGTTTCGTAGTAGATTTTACAGTATTAGTAGTACCTACATATTAGATAGTAATTTTAGTGGATGATGAAAACAATGAACTTTAATAAAAAATCCTTTGTATCACAGATCATTAAATAATGTTAAGGCTAAACAAAAAAAATGTATATAATTCTATTTTTGTCCTTTATACAAAGACAAAATGACTTTTTAAATACGTTCAGCGTTAAACGCGTTTAGTGATTTGTTATGCAAGAGAGACTTAAAAATTCAAGTATTAAGTTGTCCTATCTATTTTTTTAGTCTTTGTCAATTAATTATAGTGTAGCAGAAATGCATACGACATTGCATGATGTGATATTAATCAGTATTATAGTAGATTTAGAAATAATTACACAATTATTTATTGATGTATCTGCACTGCACTTCACACAGAATTTTATATTATTAGCTTTATATTGTGGGAGTATATGTGTAGATGTATGTTTGTTTGACACAAATTTTTGTATCGCTTTTATTTAGAATTTAGCTTTATTGGTAAAAAATGTGACGTTGGAATTCTTAATTTATTTAGATGTCAACAAGAAGCTTTACTTTTTAAATAAATTATTCTATTCAAAATATTGTTTGGCATCTTGTTGAAATCTAATACATTTTCTCAAAAATAATTATCAATCTTACTAATGCTTGATAAGTAATCTCGACATAACTAAAACCATTTACCTCATTATAAATTCTTTCCGCCTTAACACAAAAAGATAAACACCCGTTGAACGCTTGTCTAAAAAAAGTGTAACTGCAAAACGACCCTTAAATCAAGGAGAAATGTCGTTTTGACGTTGTCAATTTTTTTAGACAAGTGTTCAACGGGTGTTTAATTTTTTTGTGGTAAGACGGGTTTTGTTCAATGTTTTTAGTCCCAAGAGGTTACGAACTACTTTTTTAGTCAACCTAAACCGATTTTTTTGTTCTATTGAGCCGTAATATTGAACCTCAGGTTTCGATGCGCCACTAAGAACCAAACATTTCAGTTAAGTTTCGCATTATCGCCACTAAGCATTATCACTCTTTGAGCGAGCTTCCCCGACGACAAAATGTGATTCGTGCGATTTGCAATGTCTACTAACTAAAAATGAAAATCGTCCTTGCTACTACGATTATAATGATGCAATTTGACTGACTCACGTCGCCGTGGCGAGCGTGTTTTGTTTTTCATTTACTCGTAAATAACCACACGTTTTTATGTCATTTGTCGTAGTGGTAAGGACGATTTTCACTTTTATTTGAGATCCGTCGAATTGCGTCGCATCGCATCGTTACCAAGCTCGCTTGATTGGCAAAAGGCTAGCCCTAACCACCACCATTGCTATAATTCGTGATGTACAAATGCTACCTCTCCATGTAGCGAGTCCGGCCGACTGACGTGTCCGCTGTGCTCGGAGCGGAACTGGAAGCAGCTCGACAACGACCTGTGGCGGCTGGAGCAGTGGCTGCAGTTCGCTGAGGCCACTGACGACGCCAGGACAGGACCGCCCGAGCAGTACGACGCGCTCGAGGATGTTATACAGGTGAGAAGGCTCTTTTAGTTATACCTAAGATGCTGGCAACTTCTCTTTCGATAAAAGCTGGTTTCACATAACATTCATCATCATCATCAGCCGGAAGACGTCCACTGCTGAACACTGCCTACCCTTTAGACCGTCACGTCGATCGACAATTCACAACTTGCATCCATCGGTTGCCCGCAACTCTCACGATGTCGTCGGTCCACCTAGTGGGATGTCTTCTGATCTGTAGTCGCTACTTAAGAACTTTACATAACCTCAAATGTGATTGTGGTGTTTTCTTAGCAGCTCAGAAAACATTACAAAAATTGCTACTAGCGATGTTATGCACTTGTATTATTATCAACTACAAAAAAACATTTTTCTTCCATCTTCCAGGACCATCGTGAATTCCTCCTGGATCTAGACTCGCACAAATCCATCGTAGTATCGTTGAACGTGGTGGGAACACACGTGGCCGCACACGCACGGTCCGCGGCCGCTGCAGAGCGAGTGAGAGCACGACTGGCAGCCGCCAACCAGCGGTGGGACACCGCGTGCCGGAAGGCACACGACTGGCAGGCACAGCTGCAGCGAGCTCTACTACACAACAGGCAGTTCCACGACATCGTAGTGGAACTGGTCGCACAACTAGCAGCAGCAGAAAGAACAGTCAGAGCACGAGAACCACTCCGCCTCGGACGTGCTCCTGCGGAGTTACAGCGAGATTTCCGGCGGTTTGCTGAATTACGAGATGAATTACGAAGAGCAGAGCCTCGTGTTCTGGCGCTGCATGAAGCTGCGGCGTTGTTGGCACCGGGAGCAGGTCCTCACAGCCGCCTGGCCGAGCTCCGCCTGCGCCTGCAGTCGCTCCGCAAGCTGTGCTCGGTGTACGCTCTGAAGCTGGGCGCGGCGCTCGCGAGGCGGCCGGCGAGCAGCACTCACGCGCTCGCTGCCGCTGCCGCCACACTGGCGCCACAGGTGAGCTGGAACACAACCACTTAATATTTAATATCATTGTAGTACACAAAGACAAGGTGAAATCAAACATAAGAACCTACGTAGCTACTAAGTACACATATATTTGTGATTGGTGTGCTACAAACATTTATATGCACATTCGATTTTGCAGCCCTTTTTTGGCAAATCAAATTGACCAGAACACGTATATAGCAATAAAGTTCTTGTCCAACATTCCAAGTGCCATATTGGCAGGCATTTTAAATAATCTACAGACAAAAAAAATGCCTTTGTGTACTACACAACAATAAATTAATTACACCCACACAATCTTGAAGACTTAAATAACAGAAATCAAAAATAAGGAATAAATTCTAACATATTATAGTGTATTGCCTCACCCACGCTTCACCTGCCACAGCACAGTAACGGCAGACACCGAGCAAGCTTTGATTTTGTTATAGAACACGATGTGTAACACGAACTGTAACGCGTAATGTAACTGTTACTGTAACAAGTTCACTGACAACTGAAATAGAACATAGATACGAGTTTCAATAGACGAATAAGATATTTTGATCATATAGTTGTAAAATTATTCGAATTTGCAAACACTACACTGACTCTGTATACAGAAGAATAAAATTCAAAATTATAAAACTGTACAGAAAAAAATTGCCCTTTAGAGTTAAATAATATTGAAATCTATGTTAAAGAGCTTTAACCGCAACAGTTGCTTAGTCAACTCATCGCCATTTTGATTTTTCTAGTTTCCTTCAATGTTGTTATATGGCGATTAATTATGCCGATTTAATTTCAAACCCCATATTTGAATACTAAATTAACCTTTAGTTTAAATTGCAATATTTTAATAATTTCAATCTAATAACATATTCCTTTCCCATGATAATAGACTTTTTTTTACTTAATTTTCAAGATAATAGACTTTAACAGCCTTACTACAAACAGTTAAACGTTTGTTGAACACTTGTCTAAAAAAAGTGTAACTGCAAAACGGATCTTATATCAACACTTATATTACACTTTTTATAGACAAGTGTCAACAGATGTTTACCTTTTTTGTAGTAAAACTGTAAAATTTTCGTAAAAATGTCCATCATCGCGATAATTAACGGCATTTCCCGTTAGTGTTGCAATAGTATTATAAAGTAAATCATTAACATAGAGGTTCCCAGTATTCCGTGCAGTGTTTGCAGTAGTATAGGGCCTACCACAATGTAGTCGCTTGGCACCGTATGTTGACGTATTTTGTTATTCGTAGCTAATGGAGGACGACGACGACGAACTGTCGAGCTTGCAACTGCCGCCGCTCGACGAGACACAGTAAGTAACCCTGCTACACACACTACCAGCGATCGAAACACTTATGAACATTTTGATAGAGTATTTTGAAAATACATACTGACATTTTTTTAATAAATTCTATCTTAAATTAGTAATTACCAAAATTTTTTACACCTAAATTTAAACTAGTTAAGGGCGCATAACCAGAAAGTTGGCAACGTCGCAAATAGCTGTCAAATATTTACAAGTTTTAATACTTTAGTAAATTTACTGTATGAAAAAAAATAAGAAATATGGCTCTGTAGTGCACTAAAATATTGATATAGGAATGCAATTAAAACACTGAATTTGATTTTGTCACTGTTTCAGGTGTACAAGAGGCATTTGGAAGGTTTCTAAATACTATTTTTACATCTGAAACTATATATGTATTTGGTGTAACTACCTATATTACTTATTGCATTCCCTTATCAATTTTTTAGTGCACTACCGAGCCATTTTTCTTATTTCCTTACAGTAACATTGCTAAATTAATTAAAACTTGTTAAAATTTGACAACTATTTACGACGTTGATAACTTTCAGAATATGCGCTCTTAACTAATAATATTTAGAACTAAACATATTTCTTGGATATAACTACAGTATTAATCTATTATAATGGTTGTTTTCGATATTAAATCTAAATTATCTAAATTACGCCAACTTTTGATATTGATAAAATATTCCTAGTGTGTTCATAAAACATTATGATAAAAGTATTGTTTGACGAACAAAAAAGGATACAAATTTTATTTTTGTTATCTTGGAAAATTTCAATTTACCAATGCCTGTTTGATACAAAACTCACTTGAAGAAAATGTAAAAAAAAAAGATTTAATAGATTTCAAAAGTGTATCATCGCTACAATATGTTTTGGATGCCTAACCACCTCTTGTTTTGCGTAACCGTTTTCTAATGTAGCCTAGACTTTCTATTTCTATTAATTTATTTTTTCCTAAAAATGACTTCTACCCAGTTAAATAAACATCTTCAAATTCTATTTTCTGTGACTTTTTTCCCTTGTCTTTTCTACTTCAAATTTTCTGTAGAATGTTTACATGAATAAGACCTTTTGCAATTGAAGTTCATCACTAATAATTAGTGAGAAATCTGGCTCAAAAGACGATGACATACAAAAACTACAGCTTTGTCTTTCTAAGACTTTGTTTTTCAAATTACTAATAAACTTCAACTGCAAAAGAGTTAACAAAAACAGTAATCAGATAATAACAGTGTGACTGACCTCCACAGACCGGTAGTGGATGAAGAAGAGGACACGAGCGAGGAGGGCGCCCTGTTCGGTATGGGGCGCGGCTTGCGCTTCGTGTGTCGAGTGGCGCGCGCCTCGCTGCCCTTCCAGGCACTACTGCTGCTACTGCTGGGCGCGGCCGCACTGGCCCCGCACGCCTCCTCCGACTGTCGCCGCAGTCCACTGCAGCTGGACCCCGTACTGCGGTACCCCGACGGACCGCCGCCCCTGTGAGGGCCGCCCCCCTCCCGGCACCCCCCACCACTCCCAGCGACCCCTCCACGTCGCTGACAGTGGTGGGTGTTGCTACACAACACCGCGCCGACCTCTCTCGATATACTATATATTCTAAGTCGAGAGCAGTCGGTGGCGGTATCTCCGCGCCATCGAACACATTCCATCGAGCCGCCCTGCGCCCCGACATAATGTATCATTCGCATCAGCGCTACGTTACTTAATTATTAGCTAGTAAGGACTGTTTATAAAACGTCGAAAATAAAGCCTTTGCATTGATTCAATTTGTGCTTTTATTTTACATTTATGTATATTTCTTATCACATCTTACATAATAATATGAAATAACTCACATGATAATAGTTCATCTACAAACCTGCACTTTTCACTGTGTAAAGCCCGAAGCCTGATATTCTCCCTAACTAACTGACAATAATTACCTATTGTATCGCACATCAATCTTTATAGTCTACACACAATCACTATTCTTCACTTTAAAGTTTCAGTGATACCTGAAACAAATAGGTATTTCAAATTAAAACGCGAACAATTAGTACGTGCGCCTATAGATCTGTCCTTCGAGCCGGATTCTCGAACTTAAATGACAAATAAAAGAGGAAATATAAAAGGAGAACTGCGCACTGACTCCAAAGAGAAGAGAAGAACGACAGACAGAAAACTAATTAAATTAGAATACTTAAATGCTATAACTGAAATAGCAACCATTTTTTTCTGCTAGCCGGCCATTTTTAGAGGCCTTGTAACTCTACAATCAACACATTAGGGCAGCCGCCATTATATACGTAACTAATCTAGGGATCATTTCACCAATTAAATTAAAAACTGCCAGTGACAGCTTTAGCTGAACTGATCAAATTCATTTCCACTAGACTCACACTAAGCAGCCATGAGCCAAATACTATCGATCTAAAAAGAGTATCCATGGAGTTTCTTGCCCGTTCTTCTCCATAGAAATCTACTCCTTGAAATGGGCATCTACGGTACTCTCTTGTAGGTACATGTCTTGTGACTGGAACTGTAGCACCATAATTTAGAAGTATTTAATTAATTTTTTTTGTCATTGACAATTCAAGATTACCTGTAAATGGCCTACTTGAAATAAACGATTTGATTTGACTACAAACACGTAAGAATCGACTTACTAAGACAAGTAAGGATAGCTGGTCTTAGTCCTGAGGTATGATTGTCTCCGTCTTGTGCGGCGGCGATGGTGCCAGTTGGCGCAGTAGCTGCCGCCGGCCGCCACGCCCGCGCTCGTGCTGGACCCAGCCTGCAGCTCTTCGTGACTCGAACCAGAACTCGGCTGGAACGCAAAATGACGATTTATCATCCAAAAACCATGCTATTTAATTCCGGAATAGCGAGCTTGTTGAGCAATGGTGGCCCATGGTATCGGTCCCGACTAACGAGTTGTAGGTATGTAGTGGTTTCGAACCCCGTCAGGCGCATTACTTTGTGTAATTTATTTCATCACCACTGCTCTCAAAACAGTGAAGGAAAACATCGTGAGGAAACCGGCATGTCGTAAAATCAAAAATGCGAAGACATGTCACATCTACCAACCCGCACTGGGCCCGCGTGGTGGATTATGGCCTCCCTCTCACAGAGAGGAGACCTGTGTCCCAGCAGTGGGAACATTATAGGCTGATGATGATGATGATGAGCTTGTTGATGACGCAATTCAACTGATTTCAACTGCAAGTGAGTGTAAATCATCCTTACTAATAGGACATAATATGACATAAAACATGCTCTGTTATCTACTGCAGGCCTACCATGACGTCTTACTGTGGGAATGAGATGGCGCTAGATGACTTGTATAGCTCTGCCTCTTTCCCACAGTGATGGTAGGCCCCTGGTAGATGAAAAACAAAACACGCTCTCCACGACGACGTAAGTCAGTCGAATTGGATCATTATATCGTGGTAGCAAGGACGATTTTTAAATGACAGAAATTGCATCGCTTCATGAACAAGCTCGCTTACCTACTGGTCCACTTATATGCTGACTAATATTCGGTCACACAAAGCGACTAATCGCTGCGAATGCTTACTTGCTGCGAGTATTCGCTGTATGTGACAGGCTATCCGCGAGTATTCACTTTGAATTGAGTACCTATGTTCAATTTTACTCGCGGCGAGTGCACCGCAGCAAAGCCGCTGTGTGTGACCAAAGCTTAACAGAGACTTAACAACCTACCAACTAAAAACCTAAAGAACAGTATCTGGCATAATCAGAAATATAGTTCTGCATTCCAAATGAGTGTTTCTGGTAAGTACAAAAATAACCCGTTCAATGAAACAGTATATTATTATAATTTTAAAGCCGAAGGAACCAACTATTAGAACGTCGATGACAGGTAAAATTACATATTTGAAACTGTATTAGGGTCAATTGAAACACATTTCAATAGAGCGACTCAAAATCTAACTTTATTTACTACACAAAAAGATACATATTTCCAGTATCGATGTGTCACGTCACGTCGCGTCACGTCTCGGTGTGAACTGACCCTTAGGATAACGTAGCAGACATCGAGAGAAGCCATGACTTTGTAAAGTTCCGGGTCACTAGATGGCGCTTTACAATTACGTCACGTTTGTGAATCGCGATGTTAAGATTCTCCGCGGCCGAACGACCCTCGCGCGCTACTGTAGTGAATTCATACTTACCTGGCATAGGGGATACCGTGATCAAGAAGGCGGTTCCCCCAGGGCGAGGCCTTTCCATTGCACTGCGGTTAGGTTGACCCCTGCGATTATCCCTAATGTGGATAACTCGGATGCGTAATTTTTGGTAGTGGGGACTGCGTACGCGCCGTCCCCTCGGTATTCCCTTGTCATAAAAATTAATTTATTATTAATACCATTAACTTCTACTTGGCTAACGTTAAATGTTTATGTGTAGTTAAAAATTTTCAAAGAGCTTTTGGCAGACCAAACACAATCCTGTATCACAATTAATTGTAATTTTATTGATACTTTTCTCCAAATCTAATAAAGGCCGTAAAGAGGCAGATAACTACCACGTGTATTTTAAAAAGAAACGCTTTACAAAGCCGAACCACCCTTTTTCCATTTATTGTTACTTCTGGACCTTATCTGGGAACCTACTGTGTACATTTACAATGAGCACAAAAGACTAAGCCGATTTTAACCCCCTCAGGTGCTGCTGTGCTACTCGCAGCAGAAAATAAAAAAGTTGAATAATAATAAAAAGGAATATTGTTTTTTAAAGATTTTGTGTTTATTTTAATATTTTATTCTAATAAGTAATTAAATAAAATATATAAAAAAGTGTAAGTATTAAAACATAAATACAAAAATGAATTGTTTGGGTGTTTGTGTTTGTCAGTTTCTATTTTTGTAAACGCACCCACGATACAGGAGAAATTCCTAGTGTGGGGCAACTTTTAAAAAAATCGTAATAATTAATAAATTGCGTAAACAACACTCCTTTTTTGGGCAGTCGAGTCGCTAGTGTATAAATACATATCTTCTGCCTACAATCTGCCTAACACTTTGTTGAATCATCCTGGACGAATTTATTGAATTAATGTCTCCCTAATGAATTGAATTCCTCAGTTGGTGCTTTTCAAATAGATATACGTACCTTGCTAAAAATACATAGTTATTTACAGCAGTAAATTCCTCGCTCTTTAACACCACCAAATTAATTTTGTTTGCCTTTAAATAATCACGTGACATTGAAATAAGGTATCTACGCCGCCGCCGTCTGGCCTGTTTCTAAGGAAATTCTGTTAATTCACACGTGCGTAATACAGTGTTAACCCTAAACTGCTATCGAGCAACACGGACTCTGCCTGTTTTAATTTGCACAGTTGCCACTAGGTAGCGTGGTAATTCGTATTCCCGAAATAGAATTTTGATGGCGAATCGTGCTATTTTTACTATCTGAACTGCATTGTTTTCGTTTAAATTTACTTATAAATAACTCTGAATTAAAGTTGAAAAAAAATCGTTTTGTACAGTTTCTACTCACTAGAGGGCACTGTATAAATACGTCACTATTCTGAATCGCGGTGTTAAGATTCTCCGCTGTTGAACGACCCTCGCGCGCTACTGTAGAGAATTCATACTTACCTGGCATAAGGGATACCGTGATCAAGAAGGCGGTTCCCCCAGGGCGAGGCCTTTCCATTGCACTGCGGTCAGGTTGACCCCTGCGATTATCCCTAATGTGGATAACTCGGATGCGTAATTTTTGGTAGTGGGGACTGCGTACGCGCCGTCCCCTCGGAAATCCCTTGTCATAAATAAAATAATCATTAACTTCAATTCAATCAGTAGATTGAAGTTACTGATTATTTTATTTATGACAATAATAAAATAATAGGTTAATGTTTATTAAGTGTAGTAAAAATCTTCTTCGCGTAGTTTGCAAGTTTTAGGAAGTTTACTGATACTTTTCTCCAAATCAGTTATGTAGGCCGTAAAGAGGCAGATATCTACCACGTGTATTAAAAAAAACGCTTTACAAAGCCGAACCGAATCTTCCTTCTCTCATTTATTTATTGTTACTTCTGGACCTTATCTGGGAACCTACTATGTGCATCTAATGAGGACCAAATACTAAGCCGGTTTTAACCCTCAGATGCTGCTGTTCTACTCGCAGCAGAAAATTAAAAAAGTTGAATAATAATAAATGTGAATATTATTTTTTAGTTTGTGTATTTTTTAATATTGATGTGTAGGTAGGTACTTTAAAAAATGTGTACAAAAATGAAAATAATTATGTAAAAAATACTCCTTTTTTGGACAGCCATGTAACTTGTGAATAAGTAACTTATATTTGCATTTTCTTATATGAATCTATTGAAATAATCTCGCATTAGTCCCTAATGAATTGAATTCCTTAGTTAGTGCTTTTCCAGTACCTAAGTACCTTGCAAAAAAAGATATTGGTAAGTATTGACAATAGTCAATTCCTCGATCTATAATACCACCAAGTTAATTTTGTTCACCTTTAACCTTTAAGTAGGTACCATGTAACATTAAAATTAGGCTTCTACGTACTATAGCTATTTATTTATTGCATGGTCGAACTAAATAACAATAGACAGAGTGGAGAACAATCAGGGTCCACCCTTTATAGCAGAACTTTTTACGTCATAATTTTATTTTGCATAGCAACGGATAGCATAAACCTCTTTTCGCAGAAAATCGTTTGGCATACACTCATTTACCATACACCGAAACCCATAATTTTGTAAGTCAGAATCATCTTTAGGCATAAATTTCATATCCATAATAATCAATAAGTATAACCATCATATCGTAGAAAGTTCACAACCAGAATAATCTTTTGGCATATATTTTATATCCATAATTATCAAAAGTAGAACCATCATATCGCAGAAAATTCACAGCCAGAATCATCTTTTGGCATGCATTTCATTTTGCATAATTGTGTGGTTTTTATTTCCCTGCCAATAGGATAATGCAGTAAGCATGCAGCAAGCATTCAGCATACAAGCGTGCAACATGCAGCGAGCATGTAGCAAGCAAGCAGCAAACATGCAGCAATTATGCAGCGAGCATGCAGCATGCAAGCATGCAACATGCAGCAGGCATGCAGCAAGCATGCAGCAAGCATGCAGCAAGCATACAGCATGCATTCAGCAAGCATGCAACATGCAGCAGGCATGGCTTCTGTCACGGCTCCGGCGCTGCGGGGCTCCGGCGGTCCCACGCGAGCTAATCGTCGCAGATGGTTTTACGCAGGCCACCGCAGCTTCGGCTTGCTGGCCGGCTTCGCCGGCCAGCCTCAGCCGCGGCGGTGTGCGTTAAAACCACCTGCTCCTCAGCTCCCGGGCCGCCTCGCCCCTCCGCGCCTTCGCGGGTTTAAATTACACTCTAGGGGTAGGGCAGACTCTTGTCTGCCCTACGTGAAGTCGGTTTTGCAGCGATTCATTTCTGTCACTAACTTTTGTAGCACACCATAGTGATTTTTAACCGACTTCAAAAAAGGAGGAGGTTCTCAATTCGGTCGGTATGTTTTTTTTTTTTTTAATGTATGTACACCGATTACTCTGAGGTTTCTGGTCCGATTAGTGTAATTCTTTTTTCGTTCGATGCAGTATACTTGCAGAGTGGTCCCATAAAAATTTCATCCAATTTGGTTCAGTACTTTTTATTTTGTGAGCATTTTTATAGATGGATGATGTGATGATCTTTACTTTTGTTTGAGTGTTTCTTACGCGATTACTCCGCCAATTGTGGACCGATTTTCAAAATTCTTTTTTTGTTGTACGAGGAATAGTTCACTTTAGGGAACACTGCAAGTTTCATCAAAATCGATTTAGCAGTTTTTGATAGGGAATTTTATTAGCTTATTGTGTACATGAGCGATGTTAATACCGGTGCTAAGGATTACCAAATTCTAGTGCACATGTAAGAAAATGATGTATTTGACAAGAATTTGGGTTGAATATTTAAACTAAAAAGAGTAAAATAAAAAAACTTTAAAAAAAAAATTTAACCGCCTTGTAGGTTATTTTACCCTTTTTTGTGGTTGTTTTTGAAGGCGGTTAATTTTTTTTTTTAAAAAGTTTTTTTATTTTTTAAAACAATAATTTTTTTTCAATAAGACTAATAAAATTATTTCTATTGAAATTCTGTGATCTTCGTAGTATGCTAAGTCAAATTATGCCAAATAATCGGCGCTCTAAATAAACGTTATGCTAAATGAAATTATGCAAAATTGTAACTCTGACAAAGGTAATTATGCCCAATACAATTCTGCCATCTTAAAAGTATCCCATTTTAAATTCGGACATAAAAACATTAGGCTAGACTAAGTATTGTTTAACTTACGGAATACTGCAAGTTTCATCAAAATCGGTTCAGTAGTTTTTGAGATAGGGAATTTTATTAGCTTATTGTGCACTTGAGAGAGAATGATTTATTTGACAAGAATTTGAGTTGAATATTTAAACTAAAAAGAGCAAAATAAAAAACTTTTTCAAAAAAAATGTAACCGCCTTCAAAAACAACCACAAAAAAGGGTAAAATAACCTACAAAATAACTTTTCTTTCAGAAGTCGGTGCCTTTGTTTTTTTTTCATTTCATTGTTTTTTTGCCACCGACTTCTGAAAGAAAAGTTATTTTGTAGGTTATTTTACCCTTTTTTGTGGTTGTTTTTGAAGGCGGTTACATTTTTTTTGAAAAAGTTTTTTATTTTGCTCTTTTTAGTTTAAATATTCAACTCAAATTCTTGTCAAATAAATCATTCTCTCTCAAGTGCACAATAAGCTAATAAAATTCCCTATCTCAAAAACTACAGAACCGATTTTGATGAAACTTGCAGTATTCCGTAAGTTAAACAATACTTAGTACAACAAAAAAAGAATTACTTAAATCGGACTTGTAGTTCCAGAGATATACGAACACAAACTAAATCAGTCGATGCCTACTCCAAGCCGTTGAGGAGTTGTACCTTCCATCATCAGCTCATCCACCTGAGATGATGATTATCAGATGCAAATACTTGAACAGCTTTAAAAAATATTTGAAAATGGTACTATGTGCCTATAAAATTTGAAGGTTGCCCTCGATTTCCCTGGGATTCCATCATCAGATCCTGACCTGATGATCATGGGACCAATTGGAAAGTATACCCTTTCAAACAAAAGAAAAATTTTCCAAATCGGTCCAGGCGTCTTCGAGAAATCGGGGAACATACATAAAAAAAAAAAAAAAAGATTCCGACGAATTGAGAACCTCCTCCTTTTTTTGAAGTCGGTTAAAAAACAATTATATTAAATATTTTTTATACCTTATCAATGTTCGTTTAAAAAAGTTTATGCCAAGTGGGTTATGCCAAATAGGTTTCTGAGCAACAAGTTTCTGCCAGATAGAGGGCACCCGAACAATCATGGATGTTTCACTATTTTGTAAAAGTTCCATTTGATGATAGCCTGCTAAGCGCCATCTGGCCTGTTCCTGGGGAACTTCTGTTGATAAACACGTGCGCGATACAATGTTAACCCTAAAAATGCTACCGAGGTACACGGACTCTGCCTATTTTAACTTGCACAGTTGCCACTAGGGGTCGACTCAGACCAAAATGTGACGCTGCGCGCACATTTCAATAGAGCTATTCAAAATCGAACTCAATTTCCTAAACGAAAAGATAGGTACACCTGTCACAACCCGGCGCGGCGGAGCGCGGCGCCGCGCTGCATTTTAATAGCAACTCAAAATCTAACCTTATTTACGACAAGAAAAGATACACATTTGAAGTATCGTTGCGTCACGTCGCTTCGCGTCGCGTCTCGGTGTGAACTGACTTTATGTAGGTAGTATGGTAATTCGTATTCCCGAAATAGAATTCGGCGAACCGTGCTATTATTAGGTACTATCTGAATTGCATTGTTTTCATTTGGATTTACTTATAAATAACTCTGAACTAAAGAGATGAGTAAAAATTAACACGACATGAGGAGAATCTTCGTATTGTACAGTTTCTACTCACTAGAGGGCGCTGTGCAATTACGTCACGTTTGTGAATCGCGGTGTTAAGATTCTCCGCTGTTGAACGACCCTCGCGCGCTACTGTAGTGAATTCATACTTACCTGGCATAGGGGATACCGTGATCAAGAAGGCGGTTCCCCCAAGGCGAGGCCTTTCCATTGCACTGCGGTTAGGTTGACCCCTGCGATTATCCCTAATGTGGATAACTCGGATGCGTAATTTTTGGTAGTGGGGACTGCGTACGCGCCGTCCCCTCGGAATTCTCTTATCATACAAAGCCCAAGCTAACTCTTGAGTTTAGCTTTCATAGCTTTGCACTGTGTGCACAATGACAGCGCCTCCTAGTGACCACATTATTGGGGGCCATACAGGGTTGCCACGTGGCTCAGTGGCTGGGACATCCGGAATTACGAGTCTTGTCCCGTGGCCAATTGCAGTCAAATCGTCCCACATTTCGAAAATCTAACTACCGCTAGTTATACTTATTAGAATATCATTGCACTGTTCTCACAGAGTTTTATTTAATGAACAAGCGAGCCAAAACACGGAGATACGGTGCTCAATTTTTATTTTAATATTATTATAAAACTACACTTCAATAATATATACCACCTCTACCAATAGGTACACTACATTAATATACAATAAGTAATGTAGGTACCTAAGTAAGTTAGTTTTTACCACCGGTATAATAGAATTTTTCAAATATTATTAATAGGTAGTATTCCGACTGAATTCGTAACGCTCGAATTTTCCCGGAAATAAAATGCCCGAATATGGCCACGCGGGAGCCATAAGATCTGCCAATTCTTTCATACCAACTCTTCGATCATTATTAACAACTAGATACACAATCCCGTACAAAAACGAACTTAAAACTGTCATCAATAGGTTCGTAAAATAGAAAGAGATAGAAACGTACGAATCGTGGCCAGCATATACCTACCAAAAGAAATTAAATCTTATTCGAATGAGTTAAAGTCGGATTTAGAACGGAGATAAAAAACACATGCAATCAATTTTTTAACCGACTTCAAAAAAAGGAGGAGGTTCTCAATTCGGTCGGTATGTTTTTTTTTATGTATGTACACCGATTACTCCGAGGTTTCTGGTCCGATTAGTGTAATTCTTTTTTCGTTCGATGGAGTATACTTGCAATTTGGTCACATAAAAATTTCATCCAATTTGGTTTAGTACTTTTTATTTTGTGAGCATTTTTATTGATGGATGATGTGATGATCTTTACTTTTTTTGAGTGTTTGTTACGCGATTACTTCGCCAATTGTGGACCGATTTTCAAAATTCTTTTTTTCTTGTACGAGGAATAGTTCACTTTAGGGAACACTGCAAGTTTCATCAAAATCGGTTCAGCAGTTTTTGATAGGGAATTTTATTAGCTTATTGTGTAGGTACATGAGCGATGTTAATACCGGTGCTAAGGATTACCAAATTCTAGTGCACATGTAAGAAAATGATGTATTTGACAAGAATTTGGGTTGAATATTTAAACTAAAAGAGTAAAATATAAAAACTTTAAAAAAAAATTTAACCGCCTTCAAAAACACCCACAAAAAAGGGTAAAATAACCTACAAAATAACTTTTCTTTCGGAAGTCGGTGGCATAAAAGACAACGAAATAAAAAAAACAAAGCCACCGACTTCCGAAAGAAAAGTTATTTTGTAGATTATTTTACCCTTTTTTGTGGGTGTTTTTGAAGGCGGTTAATTTTTTTTTTAGTCCCCAACACTGCCAACACCTACTTCGCAGCTTCGCACATGGCGTATTACGATGCAACTCAAAATAGCTAGTAGTAAACCAAGAAAGCAACTTTCCACGTAAGGAACTGTTGAGTCTATATTGTTGGGCATGATTGTAAGTCAAACAGAAACTAATTTTAAAATACGCTAAAATCATTCAGCATAAAATTAAATATTATGTTAGCAACTAAAGGTATTCACATCAATAACTTTGTAACGATAAGGGCTAGACGTATGTTTTATACCAATTTGCAAACCTTGGTAATTGTACAAGTTTTTAAAATAATGGTACACTTCAGTGTCAAGCAATTTTTTTTTTCAGGAGATTTTTTTCAAATGTGGACTTTGCTTCGTAAAAAAAAAATTTTTAACATTTTTTTCTAAGGCAATTAAAATGATCCTTTAAAATCCGCTAACCCATAAAATTAGTAAGCTATTCAGAAATATTTGACAAAAATTATACCTTATTGTAGCGATAGCATTAAGAACACTGAATTAGGGTTGAGAAAATAGAAAAAAAAAATAAAAATATCTCGGTTACCGTAACGGTTTTTGTTTATTGTTCAAATTAGTTGTTGGAAATCAGGTAGGTACCTAAGCTACATACTGGTTACGTTTGATCCTTTATGGATCTGTATATTCTAATAACTACCTGCAACATCTTAGATCTTAGTCAAGGTTTCCTGAAATAATATTCAGCTGAAACATCTTCACTTTCATCGGCGAATTATATTTGCGCAGTTATGTCGTACTCGTGACAATTTTAATGAATAACACCTTGATTTTATTAGTCAATGCCAAATGATTATGTTAATTACTCAAGCATAATTTAATCAGCCTTTAATTATCTCACAGCTGGGACCTGGGACACAGTCCACCTATCTGTGAGAGTGAGTGGGCCATAATCCATCACGCGGGCCAAGTGCGAGTTGGTGTTAGATGACACATTGATGTCTGCGAATATTTGATTCTAGGACACTCTCGCCGCTGTTCAAGTTTGAATAAATTATAGTAGTTACATAAAAAAACTGAATTTCTCGAATTCCACTTAATTTATGTGCTGTTATAGCTCATCGGCTAGTTTTGATTTGGTACCAGTAGCACTAATGTCTTAAGAGATAACCGTGGACCTAGAATGTTTGCATTCAAGGAACCATGTAGTATTTAGTCAATCAAGGCAACGTACCTAACATGAGTGTTATTTAAAAAACATACTGGGGCTTGTGGTACCTGTGGCGGCGGCTGCTCGACGATGGTCCCGATGAGCACGGCGCGGCCGCTGCCCCCGCAGTCCCCCCGCAGCACCGCCGAGCGCGCGCTCGAGCGCAGCAGCTGCGTCAGCACCACTATCAGGATCTGACGACATACATACACCAACTTAAGTCGCGAATGGTGGTCGCGGGATTTACCGAATTACCGTGATCCTGGAACCGAAGTCCGCCTTCTTCTCGTTCAAATGCAAAAAGTTGTTCAGCTGGTATTTAAGTAGGAGTGTACGAAAAGGGGCACAGAGAAATAAAAATGTCGTAAAAACGACTGGGGGCATCCCGACTCGGACAGGTTAGGTTAGAAGCCATCCCCTTCGTGGTTAAATTATTCAAACCACCCAGAAGTAGAAGCACCGCGAAGCGGTGCTCCGTCGACGTTTTCTGACATTTTACTAGATTTAGTTTTGTCATATCACTAAATTCTTTTAGTAAGAAGACGTCATCATCATCATCATCTCAGCCATAGGACGTCCACTGCTGAACATAGGCCTCCCCTTTAGATCTCCACATATACCGGTTGGAAGCGACCTGCATCCAGCGTCTTCCGGCGACCTTTACAAGGTAGTCTGTCCACCTCGTTGGTGGACGTCCTACGCTGCGCTTGCTCGTCCGCGGTCTCCACTCTAGCACTTTTCGACCCCATCGGCCATCTGCTCTGCGAGCAATATGGCCTGCCCATTACCACTTTAGCTTGCTAATCCGGTGGGCTATATCGGTGACTTTAGTTCGTCTACGGATCTCCTCATTTCGGATTCGATCACGTAGAGAAGAAGACGTAATAAATAAGAATATTCCACATCTGCCGGAAATTCGTGAAATCCCTAGGGATTTCGTGAAATCTCTGATTTCCTCATTTCACTGCGACAGATCTATGTCTAACCAATCAACGGTCGAATTTGTGCATCTGAGTCTTTAAGACGTCCAAAAACGAGCCGTTAGAGATCAAGATTTAGATTGAGATACTGATACTGCTAAGCCAATCATACCACTGCTGGACAAAGGCCTCTCCCCATAACTTCCAGTTTTCACGATCCAGGGCCAAAGTGGACAACTGGCCATTGGTTTTGTCAAGCTCGTTCCACCATCGGATTGAGATACAATATTCATTTCAGGCGCAAATCACGATCAGCGTAAAGCTCAAACGCTCTAAAAAAATACTTGTTGTATTTTGCTTACTTGTCAAGCTCAACCTCTGAGCATGTAACGTATCAGATACTGTATCAACCTGCAAGTGGGTACGGCTCTTCCGAGCACACTGCGAGCCGCCTTTGGCCTAGCGCACACCGCACAAGAGAATGCGCGCGACTGTATATCAAGTTAGATAAGGGTTTCACAAGATTAAACATTGACTTACCTGGAACAAGAACACGAGCATGTTGAAAAACTGCAGCGCGAGCAGCGCACGAGTGAGCGGCGCGCGCACCGCCTCCACGCATCCGCGCGTGTGCAGCGACGCAGATAGCAGCGGCGAGGACTCCGACCACACCTCGCGCCACTCCGACTGGGACAATGTATGATACATCCTAAATCCTAAGTATACTCATATAATTATATTTGTTGCAGTCAAAACTCTTAACCAGTCAAAAGTACTATTGACTAGCAAAATCAGTCAAAAGCACTTTTGACCGTATGCTTCAGTCAATAATACTTTTGACTAAAATAACAGTCAAAGTATATTTGACTGATTTTGCTAGTCAATATTACTTTTGACTGATTAAGAGTTTTGACTGCAACATAAATATATGTATCATCATCATCCACAGCCCGTCTTCACCCACTGCTGGGTATAGGCCTCTTTTTATTTGATGGGCAGACGACATAGTTGCCATTGCGGGATTGTCCTGGATGAGGCTGGCGCAAGACCGTGGAGCTTGGCACAAACAAAGAGAGGCCTAATATATGTATACCTACTCTAAATACTAATATTACAGAGATGAAGAGTTTGTTTAGCTGAACGCGCTTATTTCAGGATGTATTGAAAAAGCCGAATAGCGGGTCAAACCGCGGGGAATAGGAATAATATGTTGTAAATGCGAAGAGAAGTTTATTACGCTTTCACATCTAAAAAAGGTTCAGAGATATATGGGATTTTATAGACGGCTTTAATACGTTGCTTCACATTCAATGATCATTCTTTTTGTGGCTGGTAAATTGAAACATGATCTGCAATCTTCAATCACTATATTGATCAAAGAGTTTCGGTTACCTATGGATTACAAAAGTTACCTGTTGCAATGGGTCATGGTAGCAAGGCGCGAGAACCCGCGGCGTGCAGCAGGAGTACGGAGACACGGGCGGCAGCACCTTGCCGTCTGCTCCAGCTAATCTATGGCAAATCGGAATGTTAGATATCATCATCTACGTAACCTTTTCCCGTATGTTCGGTTCGGGTTCCAGTCAAACTGGATGCGACTGAATACCATTTTTATATGGAAAGACTGCGTATTTGACCTCTACAACCCAGTTCACACTGACTGATACCTTGACCCAATCCCTTAGTTAAACTGCTTTTCAGAGATTCGGGTCACATGCAGCTGGGACCAACAGCTTAAGGATGAAATATGCAAGTCTTATAAGCATGGACTATATGTTTGTGAAGTTATAAATCGGGGCCCGTCCATGCCTCACTCGGCCTCAATTCGCGCCATGCACGGTCTAACATAATACATACTTTACAATCTTTTCGAACCAAGGAGGGAACTCAGTAAGTGATGAATGGTCATCCATCCACAGACCAATCTAGATAAGTGCGCCTGATTCCATAAGTTATCAGTTTATGATGAATACGAAGAACTTACTTCATAACTAGTTCTGATCCCTCGTTCAAGAAGTCCATGTTGATCCAGGGGATTTCGTGCCAGTCTGTCGGCTTATCAGCACCGCAGCAACTGAGTTCTATCTAGGTTACAGAAAATATAACAGATTCAATTTGACCTCTAATAGGCTTGTGTACCAAAAAATTAGTGCGTCAGTTAGATTTCCCAAAAACATCAGACCCGTATTTATCCTTTTGTTACGTACCTAAACCAGAATTGATGAAGCTAGACGCTTTTAAAATTCGCAATACGTCATGCCATGGTGTCATTTTTAGTGCGTATTGACGCCACAAGCCCCCATTCCAGAAATTTGACGACTTTATCTTTGTAAATGTTCATATTAACTGACGGATTAATTAGATTCTGAAAACTACCCTATTGGTCAGGAATTTGTCAGTAACAGTACCAGTTCATGAGATTTTAACACAATTGACGAAATGACGATAGGTGTACTTCGCACCATCTCCACACTATTTGAAGAAAACCGGCATGACAATAAGATGTAAAAGAAAAATCTAAATTTATTGCGAAAGAAATTGAGCCAGACTATAACTTCTGTTCTAGCTGTTTGTGTATGTAATATTTGTAAATGCACCCACGTACCCCGCTACATGGCATTAGAAATTTATCCTGTATGGAGAAATTGAGAAATTCCTAGTGCAAGGTAATGGTAAAAAGGTAACAATAGTAACTTTGTACCTGCATTGTATCCAACAGCGCTTTCCATGTGGGCTCTGTAAGATACTGCGAGATTCCGATACGTAGTGACGAAGACAATTCCTTCATCAGAGCCTGTACAAACAACTTAGTTTATAACTAGCTGTTTCACTCCGTTTCTTGGCTCCTATTGGTCTTAGCGTGATGTTATAAAGCCTTAAATACTTCAGATTGCATATAACACTATACTATAATAATGTAAACATAAATATAAATTAAATCTGGCATGAATAAAATTGTTCAAATATCATTATAACACAATTATATTACCAGACCAATAACTGATTAACCATCGTCTAATAAAAGCAGATTACGAACTTATAACAAAATGACGAATTTATAAAAATAGCAGACTTGGGTCTCTATTGTTCCCAAAGATATTCTACATACCTTCAAGGTCCCCCGACACGCGAGGTACACCAGCATGCCATTGGCCGCGACCAAGGAGCCGCTGACCAGCCACACGCTGCTCACCAGGGTGGCTCTCTGCCAGTGGGGGCACTTGAGGAGCACGGCGATGAGCCGCAGCCCCCCCGTGTAGTGGAGCTTCATGCCGTACGCTTGGAACAGGATCAGACCGTAAAGGAGAACCACTGTCACCTGGAATTATTATCAATTGTTTCTTCAATATGAAAAAGCATAATCAGCCTTTGTTGTCGCGGGACTGTCTCATCAGGTAACCGTGACCCTCGAACATAAAGGGCTATTGAAGGGTCACCGTGGATTTTAGTTGGTACAAGTCTGACAGTTTTTCCCGTCCTGACCTGGGTGGTAAAGTCATCAAATGAGTCTTTCGTTATTGGTGATATTACCACGATATAAAAAGAAAACTTGAGAGGTGTCAAGGGACACCCGGATGGAACGCAGTTACTGTAATACAGTCAACAAAAATAATCGTCGCGACACCACACTGTTCAATGCGAAATAGAAAGACGAAACGATAATATCTGGCTTGCTTTCTATAAGAGAGAGAGAGACAGATAGAGAAACAATATGCGCACGCCGCACGGCTTTTTTTTTTTTTTTTTTATCGTGGTAAAATCATCAAATGAGTCCTCCCACCCCGGGCAGGGCGGGAGGGACTGTCAGACTTGTACTGACTAAAATCCACGGTGTCCTTCAATAGCCCTTTATATTCCGGGGTCACGGTAATGAGATAAGTCCCGCGACCCCGGCAGGCTTCGGCCCTCTAGAGGGGGGCCCCGTCATCTTGCAGACGCTCTTTGAGGCGCGCGTGGAACACAACGCGCCGTCGACCCGGGCATGGTCCATGGTCGGGCAGCGAGTTGCCCTTTACTCGCCGCCCGCATGCCCGCGCCTACGGTGGCCGGAGATCGTCTTGCGACGTCCGTCGCCGTGGGTGTAAACCACTGCGGGTGGGGCGGAGGGAGGACATTGTCCTCTCCCTCACGCGGCCCGCCTCCTCCTTCGTGAGCATGACTGCTTCGCAGAAGGAGGCGACCGCTTCCCACTCCGTCTCGCCCCGCAGCATGGCCGCAACCAATGCCGGGCGCGAGAGGTCTCCGCCTATCGCCGCCGTGAGGACACGTCGGTGCTCTGCCCAAGCTGGGCAGTCTTGCACCGTATGCTCTACTGTGTCCTCCGGGCGATCTTCGCAGTGGTGACACCCAGGCGTTTCCTCCTTTCTCCTTAGACACAGGTACCTCCCGAAACTTCCGTGTCCGGTGAGGACCTGCGTCATGCGGTAGGTCAGGACGCCGTGACTCCTATCCAGCCACTCCTCAAAGAGGGGTCTTACCGCCGCGATTGCGGCGTGCCCGGCCGTCGGTTACGACAATCGTCCCATCCATACTGCCCTGAGATCGCGCCGGACCTCTTCCCGCCGCGCCTCGACTTGTCGGGGCAGCGGGAATTCTCCCCGGCGCTACGCCTCCACGCGCCACTCATAGACGCGCTGGAGGGCAGTCGCCTCCAGATCCCAGGGCAGACGCCGCACGGCTTACAATAGGTTACTATAGCAAAAAGTGTAGTTACAACTTTTCGTCTTAATTTTTTCCGTCTAGCCCCCTTTCGCAACGCGCGATAAGGAACTTCGTTCCAAAAGCCTATAATGTTCCCACTGCTGGGACAAGAGCGTCTCTCTGTGAGAAGAAGTATGCTGTAAAGATGTATTCTATAATACACGGGCCCAGTACGGGTTGGTGTCACATGTCCTCGATTTTTTTGGTTCTCACGACCGCGACATGGCGTTGCGTTGCATGGCGTTGGACATGGCGGTTTCTCACGATGTTTTTCTTCACCATTTTGATAGCAATGGTAATGAAGTAATGTGCCTGGCTAGGTTCAGACCTACGACCTACAACTCATAAATCGGGTCTCCCACAGTTCTCCAGCCCTACTGGTTCTCCGGTAATCAAGTAGGACTATTAATGTCAGATGTGTCTTACCTTATGTATATGCTTGAGCAACAGCATCACCCTGAGGCTGGTGTTGTAGCAGAAGATGACCATGCACAAGGAGACCACGAGCTGGGCGATCAGCAGCGCGCGCAGCACTCCCGCCAGCCGCGCGCGCCCATCTCTACTGAACGTGAACACACCCCACGCCATCCAACATTTTGTTGGAACATGCTAGTTGCCTCTGTGAACGGAATCGCAGATTTCATAAACATGCCATAGAAAGATTAAACATAGAATCTAGTCAACGCCGCCACGGTTTGCAGTTACAGTCGTTTACTATTAACCCATGTTTGCAAAGAAATAAATGATTTGATTTGATTTGATTTGATTTACACACTATGCCGAAGATACGTAAGCGAAGTTCCGCGGCTGATTTTACGTTTTAACGTGTGCCGAAGTTACGAGGCAGAAATTCAATTGAGCAACTTTGTGTGTTTTCAGTTTCGCGGCTTCATGTCGTCTTATCGGAATAGCTGGACCTGTTTATATATTTTTCTGTGAGCCAGACAGACGGACGCAAAACAAAGTGATCCTGTTATGGTTCCAGTTAAAGTAATAATTTTTGAGGTGCGAAGCAAAATTAATGATGATCTATTTTACAAAATTAACAAAATGAACTATTTTACAGTAGGTAATAGTAACTGTAAAGGCATTAGAGGAGGTCAAATATAAGAAAGAATATTGGGTGTATCCATTGAATTCTACGAGACTACAAGATGGCCAGTTAACGTTACCTATGCAAAGTACAGCGCCTATATATCCCACTGGTCCCCACCCCGGATCTATGTCGACAATCGAATCGAACTTCGGTCGCGTATAGGTACTTAGTGTGCTCTACAAAATACGTTGCCGACGAATGACCGTTACGGTTGAACTAACGCCCCACTGAAGTTCGGCTATATCTATAACGCAACGTAATTTCGGCATAACGTGTCGTCAGTATCATGGTATAACAGTATTAACTCAAGTTGCATTGCAGGCCGAACTTTGGTCGCGTACCTTTAGCATAATGCGTTTAAACACAAAAACCGATTATAGAATTGTACCGATGTAGAAATAATTATGTATATTTGGCCGCAAAACAGGTCAAAATTGCAAGATATGTCACTATTCTATGTTAGGGGATCGACAAAAGAGACATACCTTTGAAGTAACATAACACTATGAATTATATCACTAATTTCAATGTGCGATGAATTAACCGTCTCGTAAACGGGACTTATTTCTGTTTTAACGATAGCACTAGAAATTCTTAACAAAAAAAAAACAACACTTTAATTAGGCTTCAGAACTTAGAACAAACAGTCGATACACTCTTTATAATTAAAATAACAAAGCAAGTTGAAATTACTGTATTCTACGGAAAATGACATAATTTTGACACTCAATGACGTTGCCTGACAATGTTGAGATTATAGTAAAAAGTTTTGCTGAAAATAGGTCACTATTGTAAAAAAGTTTGTCTACAGATTTTTATAACTTTTTTTTTTATCTTGGAATAATCGAAAAATTAATAAGTCCTCCCACCCAGGGCGAGACGGGAAGGACTGTCAGACTTGTACTGACTAAAATCCACGGTGATCCTTCAATGGCCCTTTACGTTCCAGGGTCAGGGTTAGCAGATGGGACAGACCCGCGAACCTTTTTTTTACCGTGGTATCATCATCATAATCAGCCGGAAGACGCCCACTGCTGAACATAGGCCTCCCCCTAAGACCGCCAAGTCGAACGACAATTCGCAACTTGCATCCATCGGTTGCCCGCGACCCTCACGATGTCGTCGGTCCACCTAGTGGGAGGCCTACGCTTCGTCTACCGTGGTATAGTTAATCATTAATTGAGTCCCACCCAGGGCGTGATCCTTCAATAGCCCTATACGGTAAACAACAGCACCTTACACTTGCAAGAAGCACCGTTACAGCGGGGTCGGTTTCATTCACCCCGCTGCCCTTGCCCCGTCAATGGGGTAAATGGTATTTTTTTTTCTTTAAAAAAAACTTTTCCCCACACTAGGAATTTCCCCTGTATTGTGGGTGCGTTTACAAGCATATAAACTCACTAAGTACACAAATGCCCCGGAAAAACTACTTGTTGCTCCGGGAATCGAAACCGCGATACGCAGCGCAGCAATCCAATCGCTCAGCCACTGAGCTAATCATGCGCTAATTACTTAGATCACACGTATTTCTTCCTGGACCCGAACCAAAAACCTTGCAATATACATTCAATAGGTGCGTCCCCACAGAGCGCGCAGCCTCGCGAGGCATTTTCCGCGCGAAGCAGCTCGGTTGGTGTGAACGTGTCTCGGGCGAGGCAAGTGACAGCGCTGCCGCGGTCAAGCGACCGAGCGCCCGAGCCATCCAATTTCGGCTTTTGTTTTGCTCGCGTATATTGTTTCGTGTCTCGGTCGAAAAACAATAGACGCGTCCAAACAGAGTGAGCAGCCTCGCTTGTCAGTTTCCTCGCGCAGCAAATGCCTCGCGAGGCTGGAAGCTCTGTGTGGACGCACCTTATGGCGTAACCTGACCCCCTCGTGTTTACAATGGTTGGCGAATGTAACCCTCAACGTTACCATGCAACGTTACATCGATATTATATAGAACTCTTTGCCATCAAAGTTACTGGCCGCACACAAAAAACCGAAGGATAATAAAAAAAGCGGGAGTCTTTCAAAAATAATGTCATTCTATTGTTTTCTTCCGAAAACGTAGATTGTCAAGAAATTGAAAAATACAATTTTCATCGTAATTACCTGTGTTAATTAAGTTGCTGATTAGTTAGTGTTGATAAGTTAGCGTCAAAATGGCGGACGAGCCGCCAGAGGGCGCACAAGAGGCCGCTGTTGAGGCATCACCAGAGGCTGCGGAGGGCGTAGCTGAGGGGGGTGCGTCTCATTTCATATAAAGTTATTTGATATATTTTCATTTCAATAACGTTCACATGATATAATCAACGTGAGAAATACCAACGATTGATATAATTTCTTTACACATAATGTTTGTGTTACTCTAAAGCTCATTTCATATACTTAGTTTTATTTGATATAACGTTTATTTAAGCGAAAAACGTTATGATAACGTTTGAAACATATAATTAAGTAGCCCACTTGCAAAGTCCGCTATGTTGAAATGAAAATAATTTTGGAAAATCGATAAAAACCTCTAGTGCTAAAATGGAGTTATGAAATTTCATACTAAAACATATTACTGCAAATTATTGTCACAGAGAATTAATTTCTTATAGTAAATAAAATCTTAATATCATAGTTTCTTTTTTATTAATATTTAAAAATTAAACATAACCAGTTTTGCAAAAGTATTTTTAACATAAACAGTTTTGCAATAGTATGACATTAACATGAAGAGTTTTGCAATAGTATGACATTAACATGAAGAGTTTTGAAACAGTATCCAAATTGAATCCTAAACCTAAATAATGATCTTACAGTAATATTATAATCTTATTTGTTTCTTCATCCATTAAAGTTTCCTCAGTATCGGTACCTTCGTCTAAAAGCAGATTCAGTTTCGTTTTCTAGAAAAAATCTACAATATTTTAGCCTTATATCTTAGACCAATCCTGTCCAAAATGTCAAAATCAGCAGGTTTTTCATATCATTTAACGGTTTTGCAGAAACGCCTTCATTGATTAGCGAAGCAGGTTCAATCTGCCGTAAAATTCACCACCTCCGATACATAATGCAGTTCCCCTTTAGGCTGCCTGTCCATTGATGCGGAGCGAACTCTTTGGTGTTTGATTTAAAAAAAAAAACTTTGTCAAGTTTCAGCACCCCGTTGAGGATCGCCCGGAGGACACGGTGGAGCATACGGCGCAGGACTGCCCCTCGCGCGGCAGAGCACCGCCATGTTCTCACAACGGCGATAGGCGGTGACCTCTCGAACCCGGCACTGGACGGGGCCATGCTGTGGGGCGAGACGGAGTGGGAAGCGGTCGCCTCCTTCTGCGAAGCAGTCATGCTAGCGAAGGAGGAGGCGGGACGCGTGAAGGAAAGGAAAGCGTCCACCTCACAGCCCAGCCGCAGTAGTAGACGTTGCAAGACGATCTCCGGTTACCGTAGGTGCGGCATGCGGACGGCGAGTAATGGGCGAATCGCTGTCCGACCATGGACCATGCCCGGGTCGACAGCGCATTGTGTTCCACGCGCGTCTCAAAGTGTGTCAGCAAAACGACGGGGCCCCTTTTAGAGGGCTAAAGCCTGCCGCGGCAGTGGCAATACTGAATTACCGTGACCCGGAACGTAAAGGGCCATTGAAGGACATCGTGGATTTTAGTCAGTACAAATCTGACAGTTCCTCCTGCCCTGCCCTGGGTGGGAGGACTCATTTGATTTTATCACGCTAAAATAAAAAAAGTCTCAGCACTGTACCGTATCGCGGCATTTGCACGAGTCACTGCGTAATATGGCGAGTTTTGAACGTTAACTGTAACTTAGAGGTGTTTGAAAGTTAACTATCAATCAATATAGCAAGTTTTGCAGAAGTACTGAATATTTAACCTAAATTTATGCGTACCATACGGAGTTTTAATCGACACTGATAGTTGGTAATGAAAGCATTTTGATCAACTAATTAAATGGCTACACTATCTCATTTTCTATTTTTTTTAACTTAGCGGTGTTTGCAAGTGGGCTACTCAATTTAACGTTTAAACCATTTTCTTTGATGACTTTGGCTTATCCTTTGGACTTTGATTGTTTTCCTTCACGAATGCTATTGATAATAGAAAAATTTAGTATCCAAGAGCGAGCGAAGCGAGCTCGGGACCTGGGACATCCCGACACTGACAGGTTAGGTTCGAAGGACCTTGCACTTAGAAATAGGAGCCCCGCAAAGCGGGGCTCCGTCGAGCCAGCATGACAGGTAGTAATTAGTTATTTGACCTAGGATGCAAGAGCGAGCGAAGCGAGCTCGGGACTTGGGGCACCCCGACACGGACAGGTTAGGTTCGAAGGGGATGACGGTGGGAGACACGAAGGGGATGGTGTTAGGTTATTTTAAACCTTGCACGCAGAAATAGGAGCCCCGCGAAAAGGTGCTCCGTCGAGCATTCATGGTAGGTGGTACTATTACTAGGTACGCATCAGAGTTAGATTATAGAAATTAGTCATTATAAAATTATGTCAATCGTTTATTATATCAAGACATCGTTATATCAAATAAAATTATATATTCAGTTGTTAGCTCTTCTAAATATTAGAGATTTTGTAGTTATATCATATATTACTTACCCAGCTGAGGGTGCCGCAGAAGTCCCATTGGAATTAACATCAAAAGAGGCAAGCGGAGTACAATGGGCAGAACCAGAGGAAACAAAGGAGGTTGAACCGGAACCAGTGGTAGTAGTGAGAAAGAGACCCAAGGTTGCGTGGAGCGACGACTTGAGTCATGACTCTGAGGAAGACAGAGGTATTTACGAAGTTTGTAATAAAACAATCTGTATTAATGTTTCATCATCATCATCATCATCTCAGCCATAGGACGTCCACTGCTGAACACAGGCCTCCCCTTTAGATCTCCACATATACCGGTTGGAAGCGACCTGCATCCAGCGTCTTCCGGCGACCTTTATAAGGTCGTCTGTCCACCTCGTATTATTGTTTACCTACCTACCTTAATTTTTCTAGTGTCAGTGGAGATAAAATTAGTTTTTTTTTTAATATGAGGACCGCAATCTGTTTTATGAAATATGCAAATGGGTTCTAGGACTATTTAAAAACGCATGTTGCCGCGCTCTGGAGTGGTTCTAAATTTGTAAAATACTACCGGCACTACACAGTAAAATCCTTCCCTTAAAACTTAATCACCCCTTTTCACCAATTTATGGGGTGATTTTTGAAAAAAATAAACAAACACCAACACGTGTTTGATTATTTTTTTCAAAAAGAAGCATGAACAAAAAAATAATGTCGTCAACATAAAAATCTAAATAAATCAGGAACTCCAGGGTAGATTCTTAAAATATTACGTATAATAAAGACATAGATTAGTGCCAGGAGGTCAGAGCACGTACTCCCATTTTGTTTGGAGACAGGACAAAATCGTTTGTCGCACCAGCGTGATGTCGACCTTCAGTGTGTCGCACAAGCGTGCACTCGAACTATCGTGTGTCGCAGTACAGTTATGTCGCACAAGTGTTCATCGCACTTCCGTTTGTCGCACTACCGTAGTACACTCGAAATGACTGCTTTGAAAACCTTCAACGCTGCGTCATCGGAATTATTCCATCACATTTAATATCTTAGGAGTAATCTTAAATCGAGCAGTGGTGGCCCAGTGTTATCGGTCCCGACTTACGAGTAGTAGGTCGTGAGTTCGAACCCCGCCAGGCGCATTACTTTGTGTAATTTATTTCACCACCACTGCTCTCAAAACGGTGAAGGAAAACATCGTGAGGAAACCGGCATGTCCTAGAACCAAAAATTTGAAGACATGCGACATCTACCAACCCGCACTGGGCCCGCGTGGTGGATTATGGCCCACTCCCTCTCACAGAGAGGAGGCCTGTGTGCCAGCAGTGGGAACATTATAGGCTGATGATGATGAATCTTAAATAAAGTTTAAAAATATATATATACACCGTGACTTTTTAGTCGTCTTACAACGGCAGCCCAGTTCATGTACCCAATGACTAGAACACGTTTATAATAAAAAAATAGGTATTTAAGAGATTTGAAAAATTTTAAAATAAAATTTTAATTCATTATTATGACGCAAGGAGTAGTTAAAAACACCCTTGTCTCATAGAAAATGGAGATGGAATGATCTACCCGACTATTGCGCTGGGTAGGTATACTCTACAGCTTGATACGTAAACATTTTCATATTTCGAATGTACTTATTTATTAATAATAAAAATTATTATTAACGATTAAAAAAAAAACTAAACTCGCCTAGATGTATTTTAGGTCGGGTACATTAAGTGGACCACTTTTGTAAGACGACTAAAAAGTCACGGTGTATATACGTACAATTTAAATAAATTAAGTTATTATACACCGTGTTCCGGACGATATACATAAACTTCGACCAGATGTTCAAACCACGGAAGTAAGCATTTTTTTTTTTGGACACATTAATAAATTCTTATTTTTTATTTTTTGTTAATTTTCATACAAACTAAATACCTAGACGTAAATAACCCGATATGCATGCCTCTTTATCCGAATTGGCAACGTCGTATTTTCATTCATAACATTTGGCGGGCTGAAACAAATGAAATGCAAATAGTATTTGATAGATTTCAAATTAAGATACTTTCTCACTGCATAGCTCAATTAAATTTCATTAAATGAAATTACAAATATCTTTGTAACGAAGCCTTTTTAAGTACTACTTCCTTTGCTGGATTTGATTTGTAAAAGCCATAGAAGTATTTGCTAAAGTTTATGGATAACGTGAAGAACACGGTGTATACATTGTAAATAAACTGTCCAAGTGTAGGTATAAGGATATTTAGGTGTGTACCCTACACCTTTTACCGGCCGATATAATTTAATATTTTATGAAGCCATAGCACAGATTACTAACTAAAAATCGTAAACAATATGTAATAATCCCCCTATCATTGACGGCACGATTGGCGCGGCTGAACGATTGAACTGCTGCGCTGCATGTCGCGGGTTCGATTCCCGCACGGAGCAAATAAGTATTTGTATGAACTACGAGTAGTTGTTCCGGGTCTGGGCGTATGTGTGTTTGTAAAGGCACCAACGATACAGGAGAATTTACTAGAATGGGGCAAAGTTAAAAAAAAATGTGATGTTTCCTTCTTACCTTTTCCAGAACGAGAGAGGCTCGCCCAACTTGAACGTGAGTTGGCAGAAACTCCCGTCAAACCGATATACGAGCCCGCTGAACTTGAGAAGTTAGTAAGCTACATTATGAAGATGACGGCACTCTACGACTTGCGTCCAGAGGATTGGACGGAAAGCGTCAAAGTTACCATTGAAGAGTGGGTCCTCGAACCGAAGAGCACAGTCCTCTGCATCTATTTCAGAGGAGACAAGCTGTGCGCTACTCATGACATCCCCAAAGTCCCCGTCTACGATCTGACATTTTTCTTAAGACCCCTCGACTTTGCCTTCAAGGTTGAATCGTTCCATGATGAGATTGTTTTCGGAACTTTTAAAGATTCCATTGAATCGAATGTCATTCAGACAATGGAGTACGTGTATGCTCCGTATTTCTTTGCTGTTACTGCGTGGCCTGACAGTAAGTATTTGTTACACATCCGCGAGATGCCAGCACATAATATAACTAATCCATTTTGTGAAATTTCTTTACATAGATTATCAACTTTATTACCAAAGAAGGAGGCATATATATGATTGGGCTGTAGGAACGAGATGGCGCTAGACGACTTGTATAGCTCTCTTTCCCACAGTGAAACTAGTACTGTCTTTTTAAGACGTCATGGTACTGGTAGGCATCCTGGTGTCTAACTCTACACTCACGCCTGATTATAATAGCAGTTTTTAAAACTAATTATTTAAATGACTAGCCATTACAAGCCATTCCTTTCCCCCAGGTGTTAAAAGCGAGTTCTGTACCCACGTTCACACATTTCTGGCAAAGTTAACCGACATGTACTACAAGATGTTAGGTTTAACCGTCCTATATATACCCCGGGAGGGACAAAACCTGTCCTTTGAAAAGGCCAGTGCGGACAGAGAGCTGGTGAAGAGACTTGAAGGCGTGGTGGTCTACTGGACCCATCAGATCAAGTCGTGTCTGGAGGACACGGCTTTTGTGGCTTCTCAGAAGGAGTTGCTGTGTCCCAGCGATGAATACGATTTTTGGGTTTACAGACGTGAGTATGTCTAGTTTTTTTTTTTAATGAAACAGTTATTGTTCTTACTACCACTCAAACACTGTGTCAACTTTTAAGCTTTTAAATACTATATCCAGGAAGGTTTAGTAAAGTTGTAAATTACTAAACGGCGTCTCTTTGCAAAAGCTAAAGTTCTTCACTTAAATTCCAGATGAGAACCTGAACGCTTTACTGCATCAACTGAAGAATCCAGCAGTGAAGCACATCACGAAGATCCTCGTCACCACTCACTCCACATTCATCCACCAGTTCCAGTCTCTCTGCGAAGAAATCGTCCAGAAGGTCGGAGAGGCTACCTCTAACATAGAATACTTGCAAGTCATCAAGCAACCATGCGCAGTCCTCGAGTGCGTAGTCGAACCTGACGAGATCTCCAAACATGTGCCATATATTATAAACCTCTTCCGTTTCATATGGATGGAATCTCCTTACTATAACTCGGAAACCAGGATCACTAACTTATTCAAAGCCTTGAGCAACCAAATCATAATCTTATGCCGGAATTATATAAAGTTAGAAGAACTCTTCCAAGGGCATACGGTGAAAGCTATTGGGGAGTTCAGTAAATGCATTGAATGCTGTAAGAAATACCGAGAGATATACGATTTGATGGTGGAAGCTCATAATGAAGAGCATCCTGGGAGCTGGGAGTTGGACACTGGAGCGATCTTCAACTATATTGACTCCTTCATCCAGAGGTGCTTCGATATGCTTGATGTTTGTAACTGCATGATCATTTTTGGGAGGTAAGTCGGATCTAAATTAAGTCGGGTTCAGCATACTTATGTGAAAGTTGCGATGAATGGATGAATGCTTGTCTTTTAAGTACATCAGACAGGCTGAAATGGCAGCAGGCTACCTTTGATCTCTGTAATAGAAATCCGTGGGATAACTTTTGACTACCACGCGGGTAAAGCCTCTGCCAAAATCTAGAACCACCAAACATTAAAGAAAGAAGAGTAAGTACCACATTCTTCTAGACATTTTCATCATATCAATGGTTTTTCTAATAATTTCCAGGGTCAATGAGCTCGAAAAAGTATCAAAGCCGTATTTCGGCGGTGCCAAAGGCGATCAATTTGAAGCCAAGTGCGAGCAGATAGAACAGATGTTCGCTTCGGCCCTTGCCGATATTACCAGCGTCTCTAATACTATCCTGGATGTCCAGGCGCCTTCTTGGTATGATGATATACTCGGATTCAGGATTATAATTAAAGATATTGAGGTGAGATGTTGATGAATTCAGTTTGTTTAGGTGTCATTCTATATTAATACGAGTTAATTAAAATTCGAGAGTGCAGGCTTATGTGACGTCCATCCTATGGATAATATGATAATTTGTTCCGAACCTTGAACCGACACCCTATGATGAATAACTTTGCAGATTATCATAGAGAACCTCGTAGACACGGTGTTTGAAGGCGTCAACCACGTGGAAGAAGCTGTGGTTGCTCTCTACTCCCTCAACAACTACTCCAAACGGAAGAATCTCAAACGTGTCTTCAAAAGGAAAACTGCTGAGGTAAGTATGCCCTGAGACCTAACTTTTTACCGTTGTGGGCGACAGTAAAAAGTTCTTCTTAAAAGGTCTTCTACCACCGTTTTGATAGCAATGGTGATCATGAAATCTATACTTCTATAGTTACTAGTTACTTAATATTATAAAGCTGAAGAGTTTGTTTGGTTGAATGCGCTAATCTCAAGAAATACTGCTGGTTCGAATTGAAAAATCTTTTTGAGGTGGATAATTCATGCGAATTTCTATAACTATGCCTTGAACACGCCAGGCGTGTCCTAAATGTTTCAGTGATAATTCGAAAATTAACCAAAATTGTCTTTTGGAATTCTCACAGTAAATAATCCTCTAGCAATAACCTAAGGATTTTTGAGGTGGCCCCTGGAAAAATCTCTTATTTTTTTAAGTGATTATGTAATGCCAAGAACACGCCAGGCGTGTCCACCTAAACAAGTTAATTATAGATTATCAACCTTTGTACTAAGATGTCAAATGTAACTAAAATAATGTATAGTTGCGTATACACCGTGTTCCGGACGATATACATAAACTTCGACCAGATGTTCAAACCACGGAAGTAAGCATTTTTCATTATGGACACATTAATAAATTCTTATTTTTTATTTTTTGTTAATTTTCATACAAAATAAATACCTAGACGTAAATAACCCGATATGCATGCCTCTTTATCCGAATTGGCAACGTCGTATTTTCATTCATAACATTTGGCGGGCTGAAACAAATGAAATGCAAATAGTATTTGATAGATTTATCATTTTAATTGCACTAAGCGGCAACATAGGCCAAATTAAGATACTTTCTCACTGCATAGCTCAATTAAATTTCATTAAATGAAATTACAAATATCTTTGTAACGAAGCCTTTTTAAGTACTACTTCCTTTGTTGGATTTGATTTGTAAAAGCCATAGAAGTATTTGCTAAAGTTTATGGATAACGTGAAGAACACGGTGTATACGCCTCCCTTACCTCCATTTTTTTTTAGTTTTTGGAAATTCATATTTAGTGAAATAAAAGTATACCCTAGGTGATATAAATATATCCTAGGTAAGAAAATTATGGCAAACATAAGTACTTTTATGAAACATTTTGTTTTTGTAGAAAATAAGTACGCTATCTTCAACTGAAATAGGTATCGTTCCGTAAACTTGTAATAATTGACTTATCTAAGTTAACATTATGAAATATTTCAAAATAACCACACCTCTGACAAAATTACGATAATTACTTACCTAAAAATCTATTTTCCGCCATAATTCCAGGTTAAATCTCACTACCGTATTTGAATCACCTTTATTCTGGCTTAGCGAATGGCAAACTAACTAATACTTATCGCTAAACCGAAAAATAGATAGATTTAGAATTTAAACCTATCGAGGTGCCACTGGACACGCCTAGCGTGTACATGTTAAACAAGATGCAGTGACGCCGACACGCCTGGCGTGTCCGCATGGCTTTATAGGGCGGCATCGCTATGAACTTCAACAAAATTGTGGTGGCAGTGAACGCGTGTTAATAAAAGAACTTGAACTTGATCAGATGTGGGCGATGTTCAGCGAAGAGGTGCAAGAGGCCAAGAAGGACATGGTGTCAACGCGCAGCATGGCGCCGGCAGACATGCCTAACTACGCGGGGAGAGCCGCTATACTCCGAATGAGGAAGAACAGACTACTCTACTTGAAGAAGGTAAGTACACACACGTAGGGACAGCGTCACGATGTGCCGGCACGGTCGGCGCCGTGGCTAAGCGATCGACTGCTGCGCAGCGTGTCCCGGTTTCGATTCCCGCACCGAACAAATATTTGTATGATCTGCAAGTAGTTGTTACGGGTCTGAGTGTTTGTGCATGTGAAATTTCTGTTTGTATTATACCTGTAACAATAATTTTAAAAAAAATGTTGCTCCACTCTAGGATTTTTTAGAAAAAGATGTGGTTACACGCCCTGAAAGCACATTCGCTTGCAAAGGGGGTAACTCATGAGACGCGGGACTGTCATGTACGTCAGGATTGAGGAGCCACATCAGATTTTTTAAATCTGATTTCACCATTATTTAGCAGCAATGTAGCTGATTTTGCAGCACAAATTCTAGATTTAGCAGCAAAATATATCACTAGTTATATTAATGCAAAAGTGGCTCCTCAATCTAAACGTTTGAATTGAGGAGCCACCTTGGATCTCGGTAAGTAATAGATGCACATTGTTGAAACTTTTGCAGCATTTAGCAGCAATTGTGCATATTATTGTCTAAAAATTTGGCTACTGTAGCGCTAAAATCAAAGAAAATACAATAGTTTTAGTGTGGCTCTTCAATCTAGACGCAAGAGCTGAAATTATATTGGATGTGAGCGATCAATTAATATATTCCATCTAGATTGAAGAGCCACACTAAAACTATTGTATTTTCTTTGATTTTAGCGCTACAGTAGCCAAATTTTTAGACAATAATAAGTATGCACAATTGCTGCTAAATGCTGCAAAAGTTTCAACAATGTGCATCTATTACTTACCGAGATCCAAGGTGGCTCCTCAATTCAAACGTTTAGATTGAGGAGCCACTTTTGCATTAATATAACTAGTGATATATTTTGCTGCTAAATCTAGAATTTGTGCTGCAAAATCAGCTACATTGCTGCTAAATAACGGTGAAATTAGATTTTAAAAATCTAATGTGGCTCCTCAATCCTGACGTACATGGACTGTCTATACAAGTAACCGTGATCCTGAGACGTAAAGGGCTATTGAAGGAACACTGTGGATTTTATTCAGTACGAGTCTGACAGTACCTTCCGCTCCACACAGGGCGGGGTGAGGAATACAATCGACATATTGTCCTTAAGATTGCGGAGTTTTTCATCGAAATAAAATTCGAAAACTGAATCTTTCAGAAAAAAAACTTTGAGGTATTCTTCTAGTGTCGATGACAATTCTATATCGACTCTGCCCAAAATTGGGCCATGAGTTTAGCTCTATAACGTTCAAGCGCTATTATTAATTCCCATCAGGTAATGACAGATGCGTCCGCATGGCTGCTGCCGTGCAGTAACTCTGAAGACGTGATCATGCATGTCAACAGGCTGATGGGAGCCATCGATGTTGCCGTCAGGGAGATCTGGATTTCATGGACGGTAAGTCTTGAATCATGGCGATATGCCATGTATGATTGATAGTACATACCTACTATCATAGCATAAGCTAAGGGCCGCAGGTAATGGGTAGCTCGCCGTCCGATCAAGGACTAGTATCAAATCGACGGTGCGTCGTGTTCTACGCGTGTCTCATAGCTGCTAATGACGGGTCATGGCTGCTAATGACGGGTCATGGCTGCTAATGACGGGTCATGGCTGCTAATGACGGGTCATGGCTGCTATAATGACGGGTCATGGCTGCTAATGACGGGTCATGGCTGCTAATGACGGGTCATGGCTGCTAATGACGGGTCATGGCTGCTAATGACGGGTCATGGCTGCTAATGACGGGTCATGGCTGCTAATGACGGGTCATGGCTGCTAATGACGGGTCATGGCTGCTAATGACGGGTCATGGCTGCTAATGACGGGTCATGGCTGCTAATGACGGGTCATGGCTGCTAATGACGGGTCATGGCTGCTAATGACGGGTCTTTTAGGGGTTATAGAACCAAATGCTTGCCGGAGTCAAGGGAGGGCACCCGAAGGAGCAGGGTAGATTTTTTTTAAGTTTAGAGTTTGACAAGTTCCTGCTCCACCCAGCTGCGGAATAATGATTTTACCATCCAAAACTTTAATATTATTGTATTCAACAGCACAATGTGGACGAGAGATGTGGCACAGGACTCAACAAGACCCTGATGAGAAAGAGCGTCGAGAATCCTGGCCTCTTAGAATGTAACATTGATTCGTAAGTATCCAATGAGGTACAGTAAACTTACGTCATTGTACGTAGGTACCTAACATGTTGATTCTATTCGGGGGTTTGAACCCATCCAGGCGCATTAGTTTATGTACGTACCTAATTTATCATCACCTACCCTCTCAAAACGGTGAACGAAAAACATCGTGAGGAAAGCAGCATCTAGAACTAAAATTTGAAAACATTTGAGTCTATCAACCAGCTCGCGTAGATTATTGCCCACTCCTTCTCACAGAGAGGAGGCCTATGTCCCAGCATTGGGAACATTTTAGGCATTTTATTTATTAACATGATGCAGTGAAAGAGCAATAGTTCCTTCGGAGGTCCAACATGGCGTTTCTTGTCTACCTATAAGGGCCATTCAAGTATTACGTATGTAGATAGATTACTATCTTATACCTGCGCCCCTTCCCCTTTGTCAGTAAAGTCACAGGGGTAAGAGTTCTCTAATGCTTACGTAGGTAAACATTGCTGGTATAAATGCATTTTTCTTTTAATGTAAGTATTATTTTCTTTATTGATTCATGAGTAGCAGTTATATACTTATTAGAAATAAAAAGTAAGCTTAGGATAGAGGACTTAATTTACACTGTTCATTTAAACAATTTGTGGGAATCCCTGAATACCTATGCGTTTCGTTTTTAAACATAGACAATGTATAGGGACTAGGGTGCCATATAAATAATGTACACAACCAACCAACCCTCCAACGTCACTTTGAAAAAGTGAAACGTCCTTAGAAAAAATGCTCCAAATGTTTTTAATTATGATCCATCGGTGGATCATAAGGACGTTTTAGGGATTAAACCCTGGGGGGGTTTAGACGGTGATTACCCTCCATGTTAGACCCACCCAACCCCCTTTAATTAATAGGTACTTGATCGGTAGCTTACTAGCCTACTATTCCGCATGAGACCCAGGGAGACCTTGTAGCTGATCTAATGGTGAGATCGTCTCGCCCATGAAGCAAATTAAAAAGTTATAATTTCTTTCAGATCTATCTTGGAACTGAGCCGTGAAGCGGCCCACTGGGAGAACTTGTTAATGGATATACCGGTGCATGCCTATCAGGTAAAATAGAGTTATAAAATAAATACATACTTAATAAAATAAATACACACTTGTCAAAAAGACGCGTCGGTTGAACACTTGTCAAAAAGTGTAAAGCTACAAAATGTGTAAAATACAGAACGGTATTTGGCATTGCTATAAAGGCCTTTCTGTAGTTCCAATTTTTTTTTTTTAGACAAATGTTGAACCAGAGGCCTTCGCACAAGATTCCTGGCTGTTATTTACTTGAAGTATTTATTGAGTTTGGGGTGCTAAGACAGGAAACCTCCACGTGCCGTTCCTTAGGCACTGTGTGCCTAAGGGGTCTCTTTGCCCGTATGCAAATAGCCTGTCGGGTGGACGCTCCAACGCGTGTCCCTCTGAATAGCAGAGGGCACAGCGGCGGAGCGGGCTTGCGGACGGTGAGTAATGGGTAAGCTCGCCGTCCGACCAGGTACCTACCAAGCCAGGGTCGGTGGCGCGTCGTGTTTCACGCGTCACCGACCCCCCCTTATGGGGCCAAATGCCTGCCGGGGTCGCGGATTTTTTCTTAATCCAGGATACCGTGGCCCCGGAACGTAAAGGGCATCCGAAAAAAAAAATAGGAAACGCGTCTCTAGTTTATTAAGTAGGAACACGTCACAAAAACGGATATCCTGTGATGTTAATTTTTTGTATTACCTAAGACTAATTATTGTCGCATACAAAAACCAACTTTAACACTTTTTCATCATCAATCGCAGGTTTACGCAAAAGCTATCACAGTGAATTACGTGTATGAAAGCGTGTTGGCTGTCGTGAAGGGCTACAACAAGATCCTGGACTCACTCTCTCCAGAGGAGAGAACTCTGTTCAAGCCACTGATCTTAGTAAGTACATAGATAAAAGGAGGACTCCCGATTAGACTCGTGTTGTGTTTCGTCAGATACACTACATAGTTCTCTGGTTGAACTCGAAGACGAAGAACATGATGAAGGAAATTTATGTTTTTAGAGGATTGTAGAAGGATAATAATTTAGTTGAAAGATGTTCCTACCTAAATATAAAAGTTCCAACATAGACTAACCAATAGGAAAACAGATATTTACAACCAACGTGTTCGACCAATGAGACCAGTTTTCAAGTTGCACACCGAAATCTGTGCGGTGTCGCTACGGTCGCTCGTTAGTGCTATGATATTTTACCCGCGAAAAGATAGACGGCCGCGTGCTATTGGTTCTCGAGGCGCGGCGCGTAGTGTTCGACCAATGAGAGACACGTATAATGTTGTAAAGTCTGTCTCACGAAAGAAGTCCCGCGGCAATACTTGATGGAACTAATTTCATTTTCTATTTTAATGATACTAATTAAATTATTAAAAATAATAAAATCGGATTGAACCAAAAATTTAATTTGAAATCATTTATCTGAAATTTTTGGGGAGTCATAAACAGTGGAGTTTGGCAAAATTTCGTGACATGACTGTAGCGCTAGCGCCGCATCTGCGAGACTTCTTTCGTGAGACGGACTCTACACAAAATCCGCGTGTGTCGCTACGGTTAGGGTGATCCCACATTTATCGCGTCGTCCGAGCCGAGCCGATGCGAATGGTATTAGTAACACCCTTATTAAGTTGACATAAAGGTTTTTTCGACCGGCTTAAGCCGATTCCGCGTCGACAAATGTGGGAGCACCCTTAGCGCTGTGGTAATTTTCACTCCAACATAGACAGCCGCGCGCTTAACGGTTCTAACGGCTAACGGTTCGGTATAACGGTAATATGGATGGTGTTTCTCTGGTAACTGTGAGCACTAAGTTGTTGGTAACTAGTAATCTGGTATTGTGCCACTGATCAATCACTCACTGATGAAAATGATCTTCATTTTCAACATAAATGCGGAAATGGAACCCGCGATACACAGCACAGCAGGTAATCGCTCAGCTTCTGCGCCAACCGTAAAATTTTTCAACTACCTACCTACAAAGTTTTTTTTTTGATATTCATATATTTCCTTGCGAAATCTTAATGTTACAAACTTCATCAGATCAACATCATAATTTATTCTAATATCACATAATTAGGTACAAATTAAATACAATTCAACATAAATTGAATCACAGCTTTCCCGTAAAGGCATTATTAATATTAATTTTCTTAATTATGCAGAGGAATTCTTTTAAATTGGCCAACATAATATCCGAATACATAAAAGATATTGGAAAACTTTCATAAGAAAACACCCGTGTTTAGCGGGGACTATTAGCTAGTTAAAATAAAAAGAAAATACAAAATTGAAAATAACAATAAATAATAATAACCGTGTACAGTGTTACTAAAATTAAAGTCAAGTTGCTAGCATAATTTTTGGCAATAAATAACATTAGACCATAGAATTACAAAAAAAAAAAACAATTATATTATAATAGAGTAGCAAACTGAGATACGTCCTGCGCAGAATCTGTTTGAATCAGAAATCAGCTACTAATATCACAAATGTTTAAATTGCAAAAACTGTTACAGGGATTTAGAAGTTTGACATACAGATATAGTTTGTAACCATAATGAACTCATTATAATTTTGATCCTATTAAATTAATACTTTGTATATCAATTATTTCGCTGGTTCGTATCTCTTGAAACAATCACCGAATCAGGAAACCACGCCGAGGATAACCTATTTATTAATAAATGCGAAATAATCTTCCTTCTGCCAGTTGTCGTAAAAGCCCGATTACATTTCGAGTTTACTCTATTTGGGCTACAGTCGTTAGTCTTAAAAAAACTTAACTAATACCCAAACAAGCATCTAAATGGTCATTCATATCATCTTGTTCCACCATCTTCATGCAGCAAGGACAAGGTGTCTTCGTTCCAGTTGCGTTCAGGATCTGAGACTCATCTAATATATCGTCTTCATCATCATCTACCATTATACTTGTGTTATTACCACTTGTAGAGGCACCTTGATCACTAGCACTATTTTTAAAGAACATTAAACATTCATCCAAGTGTTCTTCGACTGGTTTGTCGAATGTCTCTCTACAGATTGGACAGCATCGGTTAACATCGTCCTTACTAGATCCAGCTTTGACTACGACTTCATCTGCTTTACTGGATTCATTTTTAACTACGGCGTCATCTTCCTGTTCTACGATTTGTTCATTTAAAATAGTTAAATTCCCTGTATTTCTTTTTGGAACTAGTGTTATTGGATCTGTTCTAATTAAACCTTCAGATGATAAGGTGACTTCCGATTCAGTCTTTCTTCTACTCTTATTTGTACTAACTGTATTTATGTTGTCAGCATCGAAATCTAAATCAGTCAAATCTATAATATCACAGTCAGTGTTTTCTGGGAATGAAGGCATGGGTTTAAATGCAGGGACTGGATTAAAGCTCCAGAAGTTCTCAGGTGGAAGATTTACTCTTACATTTGCTAAAGCTATATTCCCAATAGCGACGTCAATTGAATCTTTACATTGATTGTTATTTTTTTCTTGTATTGCAGGTTTTGGTTTAAATGCAGGTATTAATGGTATTTCACCTACTATATCTTTCAATTGTGCATTATTTAAAGCTTTTTCGTCATTGCTAGGTGGAGTTTCTTGGACACTTCCCACATTCTCCTTACTCAGTTTCTCAATTATATCCTTATTCAAACATTCATCCAGATGCCGGTTAATTTCTTCATTATTAAACTTAGCACCACAAACTGGGCACTGAACCATTTCCACTTTAATTGCAACTAACTTTTTACCAGTATTTGACTGCTCCAATTTGTAATCATCACCATACAAATCTTTTAAAATTGTTTTAGACTTAAAGTAGTCGTCTATTTTTCTCACTTTTGTTGGTGGGGATAGTAAATCAGGAGTATTTGTTTTATGTTTTGTAGGACTAGAAGATCCTAGCCCTTTTACAGGATTTGCTAAACTTCCTACCTCTTTAGGTTTTATGGCACCAGGATTAACCTTTTTCTTAGGCTCGTTTACAGTGGGTATTTGTTTATTAGCCCATATATTTCTCACTGTTACTGTCACATCTACAGTAAAATGTTTGCTTTCTGTTTTTATTGTGTGGCTGTTCCCAGTGAAGACAGGTATTGGGGGTGGTTTAGGCGCTATAATTACTGGTTTTTTGCCGACAATATAACCACCTGCAACATTTGACTTAGTTCTAGTATTGGCTGTGATATTACCAGAATCTTTTAATACAGGTTTTGGAGAACCATTGGTTGGTACAATATATTTTGTGATATTTGCGTTTGGTTTAGTTGCAGTTTTCTTGCCTGTGGACTTTTCCTTTGGTGGTTCTTTTATTTTAATGAACTTGCCTCCACAACTTCTGAGGTGATCTCTCCACCAATAATCACTAGGGCCTGGTGCCCTGTTCGTGGGGCGTCGAACAATGCCAAAGTGCGGCCGTCGCTTCTGACAGGGACCATCGCAGCGCCACCAGTGAGTTTGATAGAGATGTACCTGAAAATAGATAAAATAGGTAACCAATTATATTGAAATTATTTAGCAGAGTAGCTTGAGTAAAGTATTTTTGAGACAAACACAATTGTCAATTTGTATAATATTTTAGAAATAGAGAAAGTCTTGAAACAAAATAAATAAATAAAACAGGGTAAGGAAAAACTGGCGCAGCAGGACACTCCTGGTACCGTCACTCTCCGGAAGCCTGACAACACACTCACTACATCACCAGAAGAAGCGAGGCGCGTCCATATAGAAACTCACTTCCCGGGATGCGCCTTCGCACAGGTAATCAACTGGAACGATATCAAACAAACACCATCAGATAATGATGGGCGTTGCACTCACAAGGTCATCACGCGGAGAAAGTTCAGTGGACGATCCAGTGTTTCCATCCTTTCAAGGCAGCTGGCCCGGACGGTATCTTTCCAGCACTGCTACAGTGGGGAGGCACTGCTGTCGCACAGAGGCTTGTACCCATTATGAAAGCGTGTCTGGCCTTCAGATATATTCCTAAAGCATGGAGGGAAGTGAAAGGTAAGAGTGAGTACACCAACGCCAAATCCCACCGACCAATCAGCCTAACCTCCTTTCTCCTGAAAACTATGGAGAAGATATGCGAGAGAGAGCTGAGGGATGGGGCCTTGAAAACAATACCACTTCATGCAAATCAGCATGCATACAGCTCGGGTAAGTCGACTGAGTCCGCTCTCCACTTGGTGGTCGGCCGGATTGAGGAAGCGATACATCAAAAAGCCACTTGCCTGGGCACCTTTATTGATATCAAAGGAGCCTTCGACAAAACAAACTTCTCCAGCATCAGCGCCGCCCTCTGCAGACACGGAGTTGAACAGGTACTGGTGGACTGGATTACTAATATGTTAAGCAAACGAGTGGTTCGTCTTGAAGAAGAACGGCAGGTAGCCATGATAGCCAGAGGATGCCCCCAAGGGGGTGTACTCTCTCCACTCCTCTGGAACCTGGTGATCAACGACCTCATCACCAGGCTCAACGGATGCCACTAAGACACAATTGGGTACGCAGATGACCTCGCCATCCTCATCTCGGGGAAGGTCACCGGGACTAGATAGTCCTGGAGGTCGCAGATGTAACCTAAAGTGCCTCGTCCACGATAGATTAAAATAACGTAGAGCGAGTCTCATAGGGCAATCTAGGACGTGTACGTATTAGCGAGACTACCCTAGCTAGAGTATCACTACAGTCTACATAGACACGCTCGGCTACTCTCGGAAGGCGTCATGGACGCAGACTGCGAGAGCGAGACAAGCGATATGAATAGAGAGCTCTCCAATTGTGTACCCGCCTTAATCAGTCTAGCTAGGGCTTGAGTAGCGAAGCACGTGTTTTTTTATATTTAATGTAGAATTCTGCATTGCTTTATTATTATTACCTTGAAGAATGTCGAAACGTGTTTGGTCAAAAGAAGAAACCATTAAAATGATACAAATGTATGAAAGCTTTCCATAATTATGGAACATATCTCATAATGATTATAAAGATCGTAACAAAAAAAATCATTGTTTTACAATTATTAGTGAAGCATTTAATACAACAGTTGACGAAGTAACCAGAAAAATAAACCACAATCGCAGCAGTTAAGCGTCACCACGACATGTTTTCAACTGAGAGAGCTATGATTGAGAGTGTATATCATATCGTGACCGAATATATCTAGTCTACGATTATTGTAGTGTACGCAGGCCAAAATTTCTCTATGATAGAGCTACCCTACGATAGAGTAAAAAAATGCAATAGGGTGCTCTAATGATCTCTACGTGTACGTAGAAATGAGAGTATTACTAGATTAGATTAGTCTCCAAGCTGTCTAGCTCTATTCTCTCTCCGTGGACGAGGCGCTTAACGCAACAAGCGTTAAGTATAGTAGAGCGCTGGTGCAGGGACTTCGATCTTTCAGTAAATCCCTCGAAAACAGAATTGGTAATGTTCACCCAGAAACAATCACTTGACCGTTTTGTCTACCAAAACTATTTGAAACAGAGCTCCAGTTAGCCAACGAGGTCAAATATCTAGGAGTCATCCTGGTCAGTAAGCTAAACTGGAGTAGCCATCTTGAAAACAAGCTAAACAGGGCCTGCATCACCTTCTGGCAATGCAGGAGAATGATAGGTAAGAGATGGGGCCTATCCCCCAAAATCATACTATGGATCTATTGTACAGTCATTAGACCCATGATCACCTACGGACCCGTGTTCTGGTGGCCTCGCACCAGGTTAGCCACCGCCTCATACAAGTTGACATATAAAGACTGGCCTGCATGGCGACTACAGGCTGTATGAAGACTACGCCTACGGCAGCTCTGGAAGCCATGCTGCGCCTACCTCCGCTGCACCTGTTCATACAGCAAGAAGCGACGTTGGCGGCAGTCCGTCTCGAAACAATACAACTCTGGGGTAAGAGGGAGTCACAACACACCTCGGTATTACAAGGACTTTATGAGGAATTTCCAATGGCAAACGCCATTAAAGACCCAAACAGTTTATCTTCGATAAGAAATACAAAATACAACTCCATGAGGACCACCGCTGCGAGGGGCTGTTCCCGGCGGAGCTACGGATCTTCACGGACGAGTCTGAAACAGGTAGCGGTACCGTTGCTGGAGTCTTCTCTGAAGACCTCAACATCCGCATAGCCAAATCACAGGGGGTCTAGAACACAGTTTTCCAAGCAGAATGCATGGGCATCATTCTGGCGGCGGCAGCGGTCGCAGCCAGAGAGGTAAAGGACCACTCAATTTGCATACTATCAGACAGCATGGCCGTTCTGCTGGCGCTTGACAGCCACACGGTCAACTCTGGACTAATATAAGAGTGCCACCAGAGCCTAAACCAGGTAGGTGAGCACAACAAAATAACCATTCAGTGGATCAAAGGACACAGCTACTCCCGAGGCAACGACGATGCAGCAAATGAACTCGCTCGAAGGGGATCTAGTTTGACGGCGGTGGGACCCGAACCTATACTGCCACTCCCCTTCGGTTATATTCGTACTCTGGTCAGGGAATGCACAGGTAATTTACACCGTTGCCTGTGGCAGGATCAGGGTGAGTGCAGACAAGCCAAGGAGGCACTACCTGTCATCAATAGCCGCTTCACCAAACTAGTGCTCAGGTTAACCAAACAGCAGCTACGAACAATGACAGCTGCCCTTACGGGACACTGCTCCTTTAATAAACACCTCTTTGTCCTAGGTATCACAGACAGCCCCCTGTGCAGAGCCTGCATGGCGGAGGACGTGACAGCAGCTTGTGTGCTCTTACACTGCCCTGAGATTGCTACATACAGGGCAAAGTAGGTAACCCAGTTACTCTCCACGAGATCGTCGGCAACACGAAGGCGCTGCTGGCCTTCTTCGAGGAGCTGGGGTGGATCAAACGATTTCTTTCCCACCCGCACGCAAAATACGCGCATATGACGTGGAGTAGCGGATACCAGCCCGTTATACAATACAATACAACAAAATAATTCTTATTTTGTTTTGTGTGTTTTTGCTCGCCTCACAGGACTCATTATAATACATGATTTAGACATAAATTGCATTTACCTCATCATGAAAACTGTGATAAATACTAATATTTAGGCCTGCACTTTTATTGATCCTGTACATATGTGCCTGGAAGTTAGGCCCATGACCATCTCTGTCATTGTCTCTATTTGTAACGAACAGCAATGCGTGTATCATCTCATGGAGTAGGGTCTCAATGAGGTCTTTGCGTGGTCGTAATTTCAGCAGAGGTTCACTCAAGGCAATGTCACAAAAACCAGCTCTGCGTTCATACCTAAAAATGAAGAAACCAAATTATAGATACAAACATTTGTTTTTTGCTCATGATTATGGCACTTGTAACAGTGTTAAAATCATGGAAATTCAAAACAAATAATAAACATGGCATTTACACAAGCATTAAAAAAAATACAAAACCGTTCATTTTCATGGTTTCATTTCGTCATCAAGATCAGGGGCACAATGGGTTGGGCAAAATGCAACAAAGTGGATTAAGCTGTCTCATTTTTCATTTTTTATTTGTAAACAATTGCAGCTACAGTTTTAATACAAAGCAATATTTATTTAATGATCTTCATTCAAAAATTATTTTCTAGGACATTTTATGTGCCACTGAAGAATTTATCAGTGCCGCTATCTAGGAAAACTCTACAGCAACAGGGAAGTAAAAACATAATGTTTAGGTAAGAGGTATATTTCAGGGCATTTGAGGGTGCCAAGAGTTTACTTTCGTTTAGTTATGAATAAGTACACTTGCCTGGCGTTTCTTCAAGAATGTTACTAATTTTCGTGGTCTGAATCATGAAAATCAAAGAGGTATTGCAATTTATAGGTGACACCAAAAACAATGGAGAGAAATAATCCAAGCAAATCATATAAAAGACTAGTCTAAGCCCTCGGCAGTTAAGAGTTGTTAAGTTTCAATAGGGGACGCCAATGCTAGCTAAGTACACACCAGTGTCTGGGACAATTTTTTTTCAAAATGGGGCATATGTTTTAATTATTCGTATATTTAAAATTATACTTGTCATTATCGCGAATCATATTTTGATCAAGTTACAACTTGTCACTGATATGCAAATTGTAAAAATCACAAGAAAATTTGAATTTCCCGGGCTACTTCGAAGGAATCACCTGGTGCGAACCCTGGACCAACTAGCTAGACCATATTTGGCACAAAGAAGTAGGTATACTTACGCGCACGTGCCTGCGCAAGAGTACATTCTTTTACTCCATCTGACCGTGGTAGTGCTTGCAAGCTTAGTCCAAAAAAAAATTTTATCAAAGTGTAAAAACAAAGCATGCACATCTGGTGTTGGGTCAATCAATTCTAGCTCAGGATCACCTAGATTCATTTTTTATAATAAACTGTTCGCAAAATCACTAGAAAATAAAATAATTCATCCAAATAACTCCCAGCTGACGAATTCAAATATTTTGAGTTTTTATTTGACTTTGACGTTACTCTGTTCAAACGCTACTGTCACCTGTCATCTGCTCATTTTATGCAAGAAGTTTAAAATATAGGGAGCGAGTGCTGGTCGCTGGTAATATTAAAACCGGGCCTATTTTTCTTAGAAACAGAGGCACACAGTTACGGTTTCTTTCTCCTTCCTTGTATTGCTGTGCGTAGGGTGACCAATATTATGGATAAAAATACAGACCTCGGAAATGATTAATAATCTATTAAAAAGTAATTTTAATTAACTAATTAAAGTAATAGTTTTAATTGGTTTCTCCTTTCTACTCAGAAGCTCAGCAGAAGTCCACCAGTGTCCACCCAATTATGTAAATTCCATAGCGGAGTAATATAATAAAATATAAATAACATTGTCAGTCCATATTAATAAAGGAAAACCCATTATGTAATACTATAACTACTATAATTAATATAAGTATTTTCAGTATAGAAGAATAATATTATTCTCAAAATACTGTATTAAGGACACAGGGACACTCTATTAGAAAGAAACAGAATGCATTGTAGGTGCCTTTCATTCATTTCAAGGTCACCGATTTGGGTTCGTTTTTCCATATTTTAATCTCCTTGATTTTAAAACAGCTACTATTCCTTTCACGCAGCCTGTTGTACCACCTTTGATTTTTATCATTGAAAAGTAAACATTTCGCGAAATTGTACGTAATGTATCATTTGAGCTGATTTTACAGGTCTTTTTATTCCATGGCAGCGGTTATAAGGCAATAAAAAATATTATAAAAATCAAAAAAACCCAACCTGCCAGGGTCGCGGGACTACCTAAGCAGGTCACCGTGATCTTGGAACGTTAAGACGCGGACTGACTACGATTTTAATCGCTTATGACCGCGTAAACTATTGTCACCACTATGGAGCGTCAATAAGATTGAAAATTGAAAAAATGACATTAGTGTTGAAATGTGACGTAAGCTGCGAATGGACATTTATTTTACTGCTTTTCTTTAGATTATTTAAAATATAGACATAAAATTAAATAATGGTTTGGTTAAAGTTTTAAAAAAATGGAAAACCTACTAAATTCTTAAAAAAAAACTGTTGTTATCGCTGGAAATACAGAGATCTTCGACGTCAAAGTTTATTTTTGTGCTACAACTTCCCAATTTTTATTGGGAATATCAAACTCTTATTTATTATTCTGTTCGGTTTAAATTCTTCTTTATACCCTTCTCTGTTCACTGTATTTTCGCGTTGCTTATTTTTATTACATTACGTCATACTCGACGTTCTAAGAAACCAATTTTTGGGAATATGAGATAAGACCGCGCCTTAAGGGCTATTGAAGGAAGGGCTGTGGACGCAAACAGAGTACAGTACAGTAACGAGTAAACTCTGTCATTTACTTACCGCTCGCGATGTTCCTTTTTTTAATGTCTAGCGGTTAGTGACCTTGACTGCTATGCTGGAGTTCGTGGGTTCGATTCCCACCCAGGACAAATGTTTGTGTGATGAGCACGATCATTATTTTGTTCTGTGTCTGGGTGTAATTTATCTATAATATTTATGTATTTAGAAATATATTGGGACAGTTACTTGGGACTGGGCAGACAACTAATCTATGACTACTTTTGTTAGCTTGGGTATTACCTGTAATAGCAATTGTATGTGTTATTGAAATAAATAAATAAATAAATATTAGTATGTTTATCAGTTGTCTAGTACCCTAACACAAGCTCTGCCTAGCTTGGGACTAGATGGCGTTGTGTGATAGTTGTGGAATATTATTATTATTTATATATCTTTAAGATCTCGGGATCAAGGGATACCGGACTTTTTAGGGGCATGCCAGGAGCCGAAGTTATCTTGCAGAGGCCCATTACACATTTAAAATGAAATGAGGCTCCAAACCGGTGGATAACCACCGGTTTGGAGCCTCATTTCATTTTAAATGCGATGCTGTATGAACTATGCGAGCACATCCAAGGACAACCCCAGGTTGGAGTTGTAAGTACTATTGCGGGCTATGGAAAGACAGGTTTATGGCATTTGGTGGGTTTGGTGGTCTGGGTATCTGAAACTGTAGAAAAACTATGGCCCCTCTCTAATCAATGTTTTATAAACATGGATACGATGGCAGGGGCGGGTGACTTGCACACTCAACAAATGGACCCCAAAACATATCGCTAGCACTAGGTGACGTAGCGACAAAAGGGAGTAACATAATCCTGAGGTGCTTGAGGAGTGGAGAGGTATTCCACGGTTCTCAGAACCGACCAGGAACCCGGGTTCCTGTTTGGTTTGTAGGGATCGACCATACTTCCCGAAGTGTGGTCGATCCCTACAATAACTTACTGGAATACTTCCTTCCTCCGAGCACGTTCGCTCTTGCGAATCTCCACTCTAGCCTTATTATTATTCAAGGTTGTTGGCTTGGCTTCTAGGCCTTTGTCCCATGATCCGTTTTTGTTTTTTTTTTGGAATGTTTCTGGCACGGCTTCAAGGCCTTTAAGCCAAGATCCGTTTTTTATACAAATATAAGGTTGCCAAGTGAAAATTAATACTACTAAATGGTATTTTTTTATTTCCAGTCCTGTGAGAAAAAAGTCCAACCAGGAATTTCAAAGCTAACGTGGACATCTACAATGTCCGATGCATATATTGCAGATTGCGTTGTGCAAATCGGAGAAGTAACTATTTTTACTACTGTTAGACATAATTAGCTAAACTTCTAATTAGCTAAACTTTAAACTATGTTAATGTTTGTAAATGATATTTTCAGCTTCAAGATTTTATAACTACGTACAAAAACTGCAATATTAACATAGTCCAACTCATGGAAAAAATTTGCGACACTCCGTTCATTGAATTTGATATCTATAATGTATTTGAAATAAAAGATCTACGACATTCAATAAGGAACATGCAAAATACAGCGATGGATTCTGTCTTAGATATGTATAAGGTTATAGTGATTTATCTGATCATTGTTTACGAAGGTTTTGAAGCGTCTATCAATCAGGTAAATAATAAAAGTTTAATATAATCGAACTTATACTACATTTTGTTAAAACACCATGCGAACACAATGCAATAAACACTAAATACTTTTTTATTTAAGATGGCAGAACATTGGGTAAAATATGTTAGGAGATTTGACATGCAGCTACAAGATGCTTTGAGACTAAGCATCAAATCAACCATGCAAAACATGTACAAATGTGTACATGGAGATGGTAAGTATTCAATAATTTGGGAAGTGAATTATATTAGGTACATTATACGACAATATAAAGGAAAATTATACTTTTTTTATATTTTGTAAAAAAAATATTTTTTTTAATGTAGAGGGGTACATTTTGGGTAGATAATATAGAAAAAGTCTTGGACAAGTTTTCAGCGTGCCTAAAATACCTAGGTAGGTATACAAAAATATCAACCAGCTTACGAACCAGTGAGACAGAAACCGTACACTTTTTACGACACGTTTCAAATAATTCATTACCTAATATCTTTTGTGTGTGTGTGTGTGTGTGTGAGAGTATTTTGTGTGTGAGTGATTATTTTTCCCGTTTGTATAACTGTTTTTCTTTTTTGATGTGCAGACTTATTGTTGTTATTTTATAAATTCTGTTTAGTGTCTTTTGTTGCTTTGAAAAAATGTACCTACTTATTATTTATCCATTTATCTTAAGGTGATTCCTCAGTAGTAGTCCGCGAAATTCAAATTTTCATGTTTTTTGCAATTTGCTTATCAGTGACAAGTAGTAACTTGATCAAAATATGATTCGCGACAATAACAAGTATAACTTTATATATAAGAATGATCATAACATTCGCTCCATTCACTTTCACAAAGATTTGGACAAAATGAGTTAGTATTCGGATTTTTTACCAACTTTGTACATATCTTTTTGAAAGCGAATGCAGCGAATGTTTTGATCATTTTTATATGTAAAGTTATACTTGATATTGTCGCGAATCATATTTTGATCAAGCTACTACTTGTCACTGATAAGCAAATTGCAAAAAACATGAAAATTTGAATTTCGCGGGCTACTACTGAGGAATCACCTTAAGGCGCTCCCTCACCGCGAGCATTCGCCTGTAATATAACGTTACAGATTTGAACATTTCATCAGTGACGGAAGACAATCGATCATCACAATGCTCATTTTGATGTTACATTACACGCGAATGCTCCCGGTGGCGTATTGCCAAACTGTATGCTGACCCAGACCGGGGTTGCTCTGAGTTCGATCGCATTTGCCTTTGTTGTTGAAGAGCAAACCTGTATACCTATTCAGAGAGTGTCTGAATCAAAATACATTTTGCTTTAAAATACTAGAGCAAAATACATACGAGTCCAGACGTCCAGCAGCAGTCACGAAGGGGATGGCGGGGTCTGGAAGACCCCGCCATCCCCTTCTAACCTAACCTGTCCGTGTCGGGGTGCCCCAAAGTCCCGAGCTCGCTCTTGCATTCCTAGGTCAAATAACTGATTACTACTTATCAAGGTGGCTCGACGGAGCCCCGCTTCGCGGGGCTCCTACTTCTGGGTGGTTTAAAAATAAATAACCACGATGGCGGGGTCTAAAAGACCCCGCCATCACCTTCTAACCTAACTTGTCCGTGTCGGGGTGCCGCAAAGTCCCGAGCTCGCTTCGCTCGCTCTTGCATTCCTAGGTCAAATAACTGATTACTACTTATCAAGGTGAACCGACGGAGCCCCGCTTTGCGGGGCTCCTACTTCTGGGTAGTTTAAAAATAAATAACCACGATGGCGGGGTCTAGACCCCGCAATCACCTTCTAACCTAACCTGTCCGTGTCGGGGTGCCGCAAAGTACCGAGCTCGCTTCGCTCGCTCTTGCATTCCTAGGTCAAATAACTAATTACTACTTATCAAGGTGGCGGCCCCGCGAAGCAGGTCTCAGTCGAGCCATTTTTTTTCATTCATGTCTCGAAATATATTTTTCCGGGGCCGTAAAAAATAATAATCAATCGATACTCACGATATTCGCGTGTCACAGTTTGCTTTACATACAAGCGAGCAATGTGCATACAATCTCAGAATGCTCTGACCTCGTATCGTATGTACTGTGCTCCAATTTGTTTGTGATTTCAATGAGCACGACGTAGTTCAGTACAGACTATGGGTGTCTGGGTCAGCATACAGTTTGGCAATACGCCTCCCGGTGAGGGAACGCCTTTACAATCGTGTTCTTGATCAAACAAGGAATTCTGGAGCTTTAAAACGAAGCTTGCTTATTTAATCTTTACTAACCATAATTCAACAGATACTAACTTTGTGTTTTACTGCCTATTCACAGGCACAATGGCACCATCCCCTCTAATAAAAATGAGTCTCTATCTTTCTGGAAAAGAAATATTATACGTACCTACAAAATTAGAGATACAAGACACGTTCACGACGGTTCTTGAAGAAATAGTACAAATAATGACCACGGTACCTCGTCTGTTTGAAAAGTTCGGCTTACCTTCAGGAGGATTTTGTAGGTTTTATGAAGCTGTGGCTGCAGACAAAGACTGCAATAAGCTGCAAAATTTGATTAACGAAGGTAAACTTATACATTACCTATTATGAGACGCCTGGTCGTCCATGTTCAGCATTAGTCAACAGGAAACATTACATTTAATTTGAAAACATCGTGAGGTCGCTATCAATCGTGCAGAATCGCTTAGATTCGTTAAAACTAAAATAAAGCTTTGGTTGAACTGCATTCCATCGTGAGACACTTGAATTTCAAAATACGCACTTGCTCTAGGTACCAAGGTACTTACTTTACGTTTTATTAATTCTTATAATTGAAATACTACTCCCTCCAGTTTACAAGTTTTTATCTTGACAAATTACAGAAATCCAATACAATATGAAACTAGTTCATGATCATTTGAGAATGTGGGATCCTTATATGCATATTTGGGCGGTAGACAAAAGTAGTTTTCTAAAACAATATCGTGAAGAAAAGCATACCGCTGCAGAATTTGATTATCTTATTATTAACTACAGTAATTTAGCAAATTCTATCCAAGTGCAAGAAACAGTCAATCAGGTATGTTTCAACGTTCCTCCTATTTATTTTATGACGTTGGTTTATGCTAGAAGGGTTTTTCTTTTAATTGTGACGATTATCGAGCAAAATCCGAATGCATAAGAGAAACTGGGAAACTCTTACGGAATATCAGATAGTTTTTTACTTTTACCTATAGGTATATTCTTTTTACTATGATCTTTTTACAGCGTCTGCGAACTAAAGTACCGACTATTTTTTTTCTTTTCATCAGATTCATTTTATAACCCTTAATTCAAGCGAATTGAAGAAATCCATCATAGCGCACTGTATCGTTTGGCAAACCAAATTGGGAGAGTTGCTTAGATCAATTACAGAGGCCGACATTGATGTTATTTATGCTTACGTTGAAAAGAGCAGCGAAGAAGCTATGAAGGTACGCAAACTAGTCAAAAATAACATCGTGATATTTAAAATAAATTTCGATTTTCTTTCCTAACAATGTATTTTCATTTCATAGACACCAACTGATTTAAAAGAGCTTGCAGAAGCCATTGAAACTTACGACCGTTTAATGTCAGAATTAGAGGCTACTGAAAAAACATTCCCTCCAATAACTGACCAGATGAACACATTGGGTAAGAAGTCCATCGTCCATCGTTCAATCTCATTTATGTGGTATATGTAGGTACTATCCACAAAACCTGCTCGAGTGGTTATTAGGTTTGCTACGAAATAGTTTTCCTTTAATTTTTATAGCCTAAAATAAGTAGTAAGCGTGTGTTTGGTAAATGGTCACTGAACAATAGTAATTATCTTACGCCGGAGGTTTGGGACATCTTCATTATTGCTTTTGAGGCTGATTACGAGACGCTGAGTTACGAGTTGTTGTCGAGCCAGCCAATGTAGCGAAGTCATGCTGATTCGATAAATACTGGTTCTCTTATTTCAGTAAAATTTGAGGTGGAACTCAGTTCTGATATGTCCACTCGTCATGAGAACATACCTGTTCTATGGGCAGATTATTTAGCTCTTTTGGAAGAAGCTAAAAAAAATCTTGAAGCTAGCAAGGAAAAATTCAAAACTGGATTGTTGGATCAAGCTGAGGTAAACATAAAATATACATAATATTAGTTGTAACTAATAGCTAATATAGGAAATTATCGCCACGACGAAGAAAAAGAAGACTCGGTAGAGGTCGAGGCGCTCCCTACGTACTAACGGACATGTCAAAAACCGAGGTTTATATGAAAGCGTTTTCAATGTTCATTCGCTCTAGAAATAATTCTATGTGTATATATATCGAAATAAGGCTGTGTCTGTAGACATAATTCTATGTACACATAATTATAATTATTTCACATTATGTAGAAACCGTCGATAAGTAACATGATCATAGTCCTTTAAATCTAGGCTCGCCTTTCTGCCTTCTGTAAATTTGCATGGACCGTTCAATGCAGTGCCAGGCATAATAATGTTACAACTATTTTAATTCATAATTCCTCTCAGGTATTCAAAGAAGCTGCGAAAGAATTTTGCGAAGAATTCTATAAATCGGCCCCAGTTTCCAGCGATGTATCAGCCAAAGATGCCCTGTCTCAGTTGAAAGCTTTCAGAGATCAACTTAATGCACTAAGAGCACAGGAACAACTTATACGCGATGGTCTTGCTGTATTTAATCTAACGTAATAAGATTTTAATTATGTTAGTCCTTCGTTTGTGGACCCTATACACTTCCAAAGTTTCGAGTAGAATCATAGTATGTAAATAGTAGATTGTTTTAGGGGGTCGGCAACCTTTTGGTAGGCAAGGGCCACAAAGTGGCCAAAGTGGCTCCAGTGGATCAAGTTACGGCGGACCATAATTTTTATATTAAATACATCAATCAATTTTATTTGTATTTTATCCTTAAAATCTCTTCAGTTTATGAAACAGTCATGGGCAGGCGTTGCCGACCGTTGTTTTAGACTCGGAGAAAGTGTGTCGATAGTCGCCATGATTGTTAAGAAAAACGAACATGATAATGATACAGTCAGTAATGGGTCAATATTGTTAATATGCAATCATACTGTTTCTTTTACTATAGATAGGCTTTTCAAAAATTTATTTTTTCGCGAATGAGGAATACGTCTTCAAAACGTTTAGTAGGATCTTCATGTAGTAAGTGTAGCTGAATCTAATTTTTTTGTTGTTAATTGATTGTAGTACACCAGTGAATCTGGATCTTCAGAAAATGGAGAAGGAACTGGAGAAGTTGGAGGAGGTCTGGGGACTGGTAAATCAGTGGGAGGAGTCCTGGGATAAATATAAAAATCAAACATTTTGGGAAATGGAGACTGAAGAAATGGAAGAGAATGTTATGTTCTTGTTCAGGTAAAGTAGCAATGAGGCTCTATTTTAGTAAGCTAAGTAATGCGACTCATTTATATGCATACTTAACTAGACTTAATTTTTATATTACAAGTTATTGAGGACAAGAAACTATGATAATCAAATTCACCATGGACTGACTAACATTACTTACACGCGTGTTGTCTATATTTTTTCAGAAATTTCAATCGGCTCTCTCGACAGTTGAAAGAAAAGAATTGGGATATTATAGACACAACTAGAGTCAAAGTTGATGCATTTAGGCGAACATTGCCTCTAATCGGTGATTTAAAGAATCCATGTATGAGGGAAAGGCATTGGGACAGAATAAAGGCATTTATGAATGTGTAAGTCGAGACATTGTATTGCATATTTCGGCCGTAATAAAGTTAATACATGTATTAGTAAATTTTTTGCCAATGTTATTCTGAGTGTATTTCATAAAATAAACTATGTATTGAATAAAACGAAGTAGTAAATTACATCATATAAGGCGTGTAATTATTTTCATACCTTTCCCTATATATAACATCACATTTGTTTGATACATCCAGCGAATTTGATCAAAACTCTGAAGATTTTAAATTAGATTTGATAATGGAACTCAACTTCCAAGCGTATGCTGATGAAATAGCAGAAGTATCAAATGCTGCTACTATGGAACTCAATATCGAGAATGGACTCAAAGCTATCAGAGAAGTATGGAAGGCAACCACCTATGAAATGACACCACACAAGGGAGATATTTATAAGATCAAAGGTGTAGACGACGTTATGCAGGTTGGTTCCAACAAAATAAAAAACATTTTGAGTTAGATTTATGCACAACGAATATACCTAATACCTATACGATACTTTATAATTTCTTAGTTTCTTGAAGACCATCAAGTGCAACTATCGTCGATGAAATCGACAAAATATGTGGAACCATTCATAAAAGAAGTTGACTATTGGGAGAAATCATTAGGATATGTAGCAGAATGTATTGAAGTAAGCATTATTATCAATAGTTCATTCAGTATTTACACAAATACCTTTGGCCTTGAATGTCTGGAAGTCGAAGATGATCCCAGTGAAACGTAAAACCACTTATAAATACTAGTGTTTCAAGTTCCAAAGTTGTTTAGCCGTTCTTTGGGGGAAAGAGTAGCGCCACTGGCGTAGCGAAACCGAATCTAGGAAGGAGCAAGAGTCGAGACTTAAGTTGTACTGAATTACTGCCTACTAAACTTGTGATCGCCATTGTCAAGATTTTTTTAATTGGCTCTGAGCGCGAGGCCCCTTCAGGTGCGAAGCCGTGGGCTAGGGTCCGCTTCAACCCCGCCTAGCTGCGCCAATGAGAGTAACATATCCTCGCTAGCTTACGCATTTATAACGGCACAAGGTAGATCATAGTAAAAATATTTAAGGTCAGGGTGGCTAATTCCGTCATAATTATGGGGCATAACCGTCTACTTGAAATTATGCTCGAAACCTCCCATTTGTATAGCGACTAACGCCATCTAGGGAATTTTCATTTGAAGTTAAAACTAGAACTGTTTTACCGACACCACTACAAACACTGCAACTCGACCGTTTCGAGCATAATTTTTAAGTAGACGGTTACGCCCCATCTGACCCTACCTATTTTTTTACATTGATATTGTTCTGTAACAGATTTCTTTACAAGTACAAAGGCGTTACCTCTATTTAGAAACAATTTTTGCTGGTGAAGATATTAGAAAGCAATTGCCAGCAGAAGTTAAAACATTTGATGCCTTAACAGCTGCATGGACGGAAGTTACTTTCAAGTGAGCTCTATCACTAAATTATATTTCTTTATTTAAAATATATATTATAAAATTATGACTCAATAATTTTAGCACTTAAATGGTGTAAATATAGGACTTCACTGGATTTAGGTCATTATCTACTTATTATCACTTTGTATTTCAAGATAATGTTTGTTGATAGCATGCATGCTGGCAAAAACGCAATAGAAGCCTGCCTTTACAAACCTTCACCATACCTTTTTAATAAATTGAATCAAATGGTGGATAATTTGGATGGTATCCTCCGAGCCCTTGAAAAATACTTGGAGGTAAAGCGACAACTGTTCCCGAGATTTTATTTTATATCAAACGATGATTTACTGGAAATACTTGGTAATTCAAAAAGACCATCTATGATACAAGTGCATCTGAAGAAATTATTTGATAATGTGAATAGAATCAGGATTGAAAAGGTAATTAAAATCATACTTATTACATTCAAATTGACAAGGTAATTAAAATCATACTTATTACATTCAATTTTTTAAAACAACATAATATCTTGGGATTGACAATGAAAATACGCATGTTGTAGAGGCAATGTATTTACATTGCCTATATAACATGCGTGTATAAACAGCCGTATAATTTCAATGACTGGCTTGGGCAAAGACTCTGATGCTCACCGGATGCATACCGTAAAGAAAAATGTATTCAGGGAATGCCGACGAGCATCAGATTTTTTCTGAAAGGGCTTTGTGCCTTTTGTACCAGTTTCTTATCCGCCATTTTGTTTTTTTTTTAAAACGGCGGTCACGAATGAAACTTTCATAAATCGATAGATCACATCAATACAAACATAAAATGTTAGCGGCAAAATCTCGTAAAGCGTTACGTTTCCGAGTTTTGAGCTGAGCTTTTAGATGGGATTATTTCGTTTAACGCAATTTCAGCATTTAAAATGCGTGGAAAACCTAATATTCAATTAGTTTTATTGCGGAAGTATCCTTTTTGATCAGTAAACAACAAAATATTAAAAAAATAAGAAAAAATGTGTCACTATTTGCATATGTTTGACAGCTCATAACTCGGAAACGTGACGCTTTAAGAGATTTTGCCGCTTACATTTTACGTTTGTATTGATGTGATCTATCTATTTATGAAAGTTTCATTCGTGACCGCCGTTTAAAAAAAAAAATGGTGGATGGCACCTGATACACGGCCCCAACAAAAATGTTCAAACCCCTTTCTGCAAGAAACTAGTTTGTGGCCAGGGTCAATCGTCCAAAGGCCCAGAGGCCACGCTAGTTTCATTAGAAAAACTCAGAAAAACTGGAAACTCAAATTTTAATGTCAAAATAATATTTTGGCGCAAAAACTAAAAAGACAATAAATATTTCTTCTACAAAGTTACAACAGTGTTACAAAATTGTTGTTTTAATAGTGCTCATTGTAAGTTGTGTATTGGAAGTTCATACATAAAATGGAAGAAATCTTGGAGAAATGTCATTTTGTACCCATGAGTACGATGGTAACTATTGTTTACTTTACTAACGCTTCAAAACTAAGTACTTTTCAATCGTGTATTCGTGTCTCCTAGTCTGCTCTATCTTAAGATGACCCACTGACTGTGTTTTTCTTTAGCTACAGTATTTTGATAAATATGAACCTGCATAACCTAAAAGTTCCTGTTCTTTTACTATTACCCTATTAAAACACTGAATATTGGTACTCGATTCATACTATAACCAGACCCTTTGCGGCATAGACAAGTTTTTGTAAGGCTTCAACCATATTTGAAGGAATACCATACTGAGTATAGCGGTACCAGAGCCATATTATTTATGAATAAGTACATTTACAATGTGAAACAGATTATTAGTATTCATTCATAATTTTGTACCTATGTCACAATCATGGAAGATTAGGGAGTTATTGTTATTGTTAAGGGCTCCCTTTTCCGCATTTGGACTCGTAGGTGGTCCGTTATGCGTGAGGTGGGACGGTTGGCTATTTGAGCCACCCCAGCTCCTTCCAGAAGCTCAGAAGTCTCCTGGGACGTTCACAGGCTTCTTGGAGCGACCTTGGAGTGCCAAGGTTTTGTGCCCGTTGATTAGCAACACCCTCGCATTCCAGGATTACGTGGGCTGCCGTTTCATCCGCGTTCAGGCAGCCTCTGCACAACGGGCTGTCTGTTGCGTTGATGATAAACAGATGTTTGTTGAGTGGGCAGTGACCGGTGAGCATACCCACCACAACTCGCAAGTCTGTTCGTTGGAGTCTGAGAAGTCTGCTGGTCAGTCGCGGTGTTAGTGCAGGTACCGCCTCTCTAGACTGTCTGCAGTCGGTTGTAGATGCCCATCTGGCATTATGTTTTGTTTGGGTTTGCAGACGTATCCAGGTCCTGAGTTGACCGGATGGGATTGGCAAAAAGGGTGTGGGACCGGCCACATCCACACCCGAGCCCCTCCTTGCAAGCTCGTCTGCCGCATCGTTACCCAATGATCCACTATGTCCTTTTATCCATTGCAAAATGACCTTGTTGCGGTTCGAAATTTTTTGCAATGCTAAGTGACATTCATAAATTAGGCTGGACGACATAATGTTGCCGTTCAGCGCCGTAAGTACAGCCATACTATCGGAGAGAATTCTAATCCCGTAGTTAGAGATGTTCCTCTCCTTGACTGCGATGGCAGCTTGGGTGATTGCTACACATTCACATTGGAATATGGAGCTATGTACCCCTAGCGGTAGAGATATTTTGATATTGAGATCCATTGAGAATACACCAGCACCTGTGCCGGTTTTCGTTTTAGAGCCGTCCGTGTAAATACGGACTTCGTTAGCTCCGGATTGATCTCGCTCGGTCTCTGATAGTTGAATTCGATAGAGTTTATCGAACACGTGAGTTTTGGGGATTCTGTCACAGGGCGCTTCGATGTATGGTACATCGTTTAGCGCCCTTTCCCATATTATGGTGTGATTGCCCCTTTGGTTTTTCCACATGCCGGAGTGTTTTAGCCTGATTGCCGCCATACTGGCCTCCTGTTGAATAAAAAGATCCAGTGGGGGCAGATCCAGCATTATCTCCAGGGCATTAGTAGGTGTTGTTCGCATACATCCTGTGGTGGCTGAGCAGGCCAACCTCTGGAATGTCTGCAGTTTTTTAAGGGTGGTTATGAGTTCAGTTCTGGGCCACCAAACTACCGCTCCGTAGGTGATTATTGGTCTAATTACGCTCTTATAAAGCCATAGTGTTATTTTCGGCGAAAGACCCCAGGATTTCCCCAGAAGTCTTCTGCATTGCCAAAATGTTATGCTTGCTTTGTCAATCTTGTGGTCCAGGTGTTTGTTCCATAACAGTTTGCTGTCAATGATGATACCCAGATATTTGACCTCATTTGTTAGGGACAGCTCGGTGCCAAACAGTTTAGGTAGTTGTAAACTGCCAAGATTGCGTTTGTGAGTGAACATGATAAGTTCCGTTTTTGACGGGTTCACTGATAGTTCGTGTTTCAAGCACCATTGTTCGACGATCTTCAGAGCCTGTTTTGCCAGGTTGCACAGTACATTCTCAAAAGGTCCCGTTATGAGAATGGCTAGATCGTCCGCATAGCCTACCGTAAAATACCCATGGTCGGTGAGTCTGCAGATCAGCTCATCGACCACGATGTTCCATAGGAGGGGGGAGAGAACTCCACCCTGTGGACAGCCTTTTGCTACCACACCTCTGGTCGTTGTATTTACGGTGAATTGAATTGCCCTTTGTCTTAGCATATTGTCTATCCACCCGGCAGTCGTGGGTTCGACCCCATGCCTAGATAGGGCTCGGCTGATGCTGTTAAAGGTGGTTTTGTCAAAGGCGCCTTCCACGTCAATGAAGACGCCTAAGGTTGATTGTTTAGATGATAGTCCGTTCTCAATGCGTGATACGACGCTATGTAGGGCGGACTCTGTTGATTTGCCCATACTGTAGGCATGTTGATTAGCGTTGAGTGGCTTACACGACAGAGCATGCGTTCGAATGTCCCTTTCACAGAGCCTTTCGAGGGTTTTAAGTAAGAAGGATGTGAGGCTGATTGGCCTGAAGGACTTCGGTTGCGTGTAGTCACTTTTGCCGGGCTTGGGAATGAATACGACTTTGACTTCTCTCCATTTGAGGGGAGTGTAACCGTAAGCAATGCATGCTCTGAACAGGTTCACGAGATGCACCACCAAACGGTCATCGCTCCATTTCAGTAGTCCTGGAAAGAGACCGTCCAGGCCAGCTGATTTGTATGGGAGGAAGCTGTTGATAGCCCATTTCACCTTATCATGTGTGACGATTCTCTGGGCTTGGTGCCAGTCGGTATTGGATGCTGAATTGCTGGTCTCAGCTTCCCAGCTCCCTGAGGAGGTAATAATACAACCTGGAAAGTGAGTTTGGAGCAGCAGTTCGCATGTCTCAGCATCCGACTTGGTGTACGTGCCATCCGGTTTTTTTAAAGAACCGATGTTGCGCTCAGGTTCGCTGATCAGAATGTTTTTTTATTCTGGTGGCATGGCTGTTGGATTCTATGTTCGAACAGAAGCGTTTCCAGCATTCGCTTTTCCTGAGACGGATACGCTTCTTGTATTGATGTTGGGCTTCTTTAAATTTGTCCCAATCGTTGTCCTGTCGGGTGTTTTTAGCTCTATTGAACAGCTTTCTTACCTTGCGACGTAGTTTTTCCAGTTCTGGGCTCCACCAGCTGGTCTCACCTGCGGGGGCCCTTCGTGGCGTCACAAGTGGGCATGTTTTTTCAAAACAGTCCAGTAGAGTCTTGGTAAGCTGATTGTTGTGGGTGTCAATCACCGCGGCGTTGTCATAACTAGGAATTGGAAGTCCCTTCAGATTTTCCGCCGTTTCGGCTAGATACCTTACGCGGTCCATCTTCCGGGGATTCCGTCGCGGCTCCGCGGGATTTACCATGATGTTAATAGTATATATGATCCACCTGTGGTCAGAGCAAGATAAGTCTTCGGAAACATGCCAGTTCAAGATGTGCCGCGAGATATTCTCTGTTGCAAGAGTGAGATCAATGATAGTTTGGGCTCGTCTAGTGACAAAAGTCGGTTCAGAGCCCCGATTCATAATTCTTAAGTTAGTGGTGAAGAGATAGTTCAGAAGTTCCTCACCTCGTGCGTTCGACTTCTCGCTGCCCCAGATGATATGGTGCGCGTTGGAGTCGGCTGATATGACAAGCTCTAGTCCTTCCCTCTCGCAGTAGGCCACCAGTGCTGTGAGCTCCGGTGTGGGTACCTCCTCGTCGCCTGGCAGATAGGCAGACGCAAGTACCACCTCGGGTAAGCTGAGGGATGGGTTGCTCAGGAGCCTGATGGTAGTCAGGTCCCTGGAACAGAACTCGGTTAGTAGAACTACAGGTACATTATCTGGTAAAAATATACAAGTCCTTGGTTTACTTACGGTAGTGTTCAGGAGTAGCTTACCCCCGATGTTGGATAGACCACAGATTCTGCCATTCCTAATCCATGGCTCCTGGATTAGGGCTATGGTCTTGGTAGGTGCCTCCAGCGCCTTACGCAAGTTGGTCGTAGCGGTAAGGCTGTGCTGGAGGTTGGTTTGAATGACTTTAATGGTCTCGAGGAGGGGAACTGCCTGGGCCATCACTACTGTTCCCGAGCAGTTTCTCCTCATCGTCCAGACCTTCTCCACTAAACCAGTCCAGCCTGGTGGTCTTTGCCGAGGCATCGACGACGGCCATGGGACTGGGAGGTGAGTTATCTCCAGACACCTGCGGAGACACAGGGTTGTTATGGCTTACCGTGGAGGAAGGGGTTGATAAAGCCGGACCTAGGCTTCCAGCAGCTTGCTCCGTCTTTACTGGGACGGTTGCTTGCTCGCTTTTGGCACTAGGTTCGGTGGTCTGAAGGGCAGGAGGTTCGGCCTGCTCGCCCTTGGGTTCGCTTACCTTCATCTCCTGCTGGAGCATCAGGTATACCGACCCCGTCTTGTAACAGACGCGGCGGTCCCTCTGCATGATCCGGTCGGTCTCCGATTGCGGGATTCCAAGGACAATGTAGACACCGTCCTTGTTGTCCTGCTTCTCGGCGTGGTATAGGCTCCAGGAGTCGACGTTGTACCACGGGTTCTGCCGTCGAAGCCTGATGCGCAGCCTATCCACGGTCCCGTCCGTGAAGTTGGGTAGGAACATCCCTGCTTTTATTCTGCGAGGGATCTCAGACTGGCGACGTACCAGCAGTTTAGTCCCATCGATAGGCGAGGGAAGTTCCTTGATGGTACGGCGAGCCCATTCCAGGGTGTAGTCGTCCTCGCACCAGAGCTTGAGGACTCCATCGCTCAGGAAGAGCTTGCCGCGGAAAGAGGGAGCACGGTCGACATCCGTCGATGATGACGGGGCGAAAATTGCCTCATCTAGCGCCAGATCGATGGCAGCCTGGATGGCAGTCGAGTGCTCCTCGTTGAGCTCGTAGAAGGGTTCGGTTGTTACGGCCACGGCTAGGTCGTTGGACCCTATCGCGTCCGCGTAACTAACCCCTCCACGATGGTGGTTGCGTCCTGTTGGCGGGATGTGTCGAGGTGTGGCGGCAAGCTTCACACGTTTGCCTCCATCCCGGGGCGACATGGTGTCGTCGGGACGAGTCCGCTTAGCGGGCTTGGTTTGGCCGTCAGCCGCACCAGAGGCTCCCATGTAGCGCCACCTCTTCCCCGCCCGCTTACCGCGAGGCCGTTTGGCGCCCTTCGCCTGCTGGCCGGCGCGGTGGTCCTGGGCTACCTGCATCGTGCCAGCCGGTCCTGCAGCGTGCTCTGTAGGCCCGCGCTTAACCGGCTTGGCTGGATCAGCATCGATCGATCCAGCAGCAGGCCCTTGCGGGCTGTGCTTATCGAGATCACTGCTGCCAGCGGTTGTCCTCAGGTTAGCCCCCGCGCCCGCCTGCCGGCGAGCTCGCCGCTTTTCAGCGCGCGACTTTGCGCGACGTGTCTTAGCCGGTGCCCTCGCGTCGGACTGAGGGGCAGCGATCTTCCTTGGCTTGGTTTCCAGATTCGCGGTCCACAGGACTTGCGTCTGTGAGACGATCCTGGGCATCGCGTCTCCGAGGGCCGTGAGGTCGATCGTGGTGGAGGCACCGACACCTGTGGATCCGGTGGGTTCCACTTGTGTCGGTACTGATGTCGACGGTGCAGGCGCATATGCAGCCTGGGGAGGCAAAAGCAGCGCATTGGATGCGGCAGGCGACTTTGCCTCCGCGCCTTGCGGCGCGTTTGATTTCGGCGCTTCCTTGGATGCAGCCTGATGATTCCTAGATACCTTTTTTTTCCCCATAGGTTTAAGGTGATTATCGTTCATTCTCAGCGGCGTTCCACCCTCCTTGGAGCCCGCAAAAGGGGACGCTGTTTGCACAGACGCCAGAACTACCCCGAGAATATAGGTTCCCTCCTCAACAAGACGAGGACGAACATCAGTCCGAAGAACCCGGGTACGATTAGCCCCCGTGTGGAAGGGTGTAACCACACGAGGTCGCACCGGGCCCCGCGGGTGAGCCGTCTCGCCTCGAACAGATTCAGGAACCTCGCCAGACATCCCTCTTACGGGCATGTCGCAGCCGATTGACCATATGTGGCTAGCATATGGCCTCCCGTTTTGGGTGAAATCCAGGCCAAAGAGGCGTGTTGCCGTCAGCGGACACTGACTCCGGTCCACTGAGCAGCTCAACCATCCAGGACCCCTTCATCCCCCCATACGGGTCTCCACGCACGGCACAAACACGCGGGTGGCTAAGTTCCCCAACCTGCCATCAGCCATTTTGTGATGACAGGCCCGCAGCTGTATAGCCACAGCTGAGCTGCAGTGTGGGGTGGCTGGGGGACCGGTTTGTAGGCGCCGGTGGTTCGCCTTCGCTTCTGTCTATCGGCTACAGTGACTCCGGGGAGGATGTGAATATGTGGAACCCGTTGATGAATCACAGTATTACCAGGGTGTACGACGAGGACGTTAGACAGAAACTTGGTGATGGGCGCCCATAGCCAAGGTCCACATTCCCTTAGCGTACGCAGATCGGCGTTACCTGGTGCTTACCGGCGACAGTCTACCAGCTTGACTGCCACCCCAGGACCGTTTTTTAGAACCACCACCCCCACCCCAGAAGATGAGGGAGATAGAGTACTGTAACATGTTTTATTAGTGTTATAAATATTGCTAAGTGCTTTATTTTAAAGTTTTATTGGCTTACTAGTAATTATTAGTGTTCTAGCATAAGGCCCGGTATCCACCAAAGCGGAGAGGAGAGGAGATGTGTTTGAATAACCAATCAGAAACCCACATTTGCTCTCCGCTTTGTTTCGGTGGAGATCTGATTGGTTATTCAAACACATTTCCTCTCCTCTCTGCTTTGGTGGATACCGGGCCTAAAAACTGTTTGAAATCTAACCAAATGAACTTTTACAGAAAAAAGTAATCGAATTAATGGAGACCCCACGGACCTTTGATGCAGTCAAAATGTATTGCAAGAGGAACTTAGTGAAGCTCCAACAGAGTAGAACCAATATGAAGTATGCAGATAGCAACTCCCGGAATTTTAAATCAGTGTATCGGAGAGCATGCTGCAAAGCCATCTATTCACACAATTGGAACAAACTGTTGTATTTGTTGAAAAAGTGCCCTCCATGGGAACATAATTGGAAGGATGTTAATGAAGCTGCCTTGTATGTTAGAGTGAGTATTACTGGACAATTACTAAGACAGAAAGAGAACTGCAAGAAAATACATCTTATAAAAATACAGTGGAATCCGTTTATATTGACATCAAAGGGAAATTACGAACACGTCATACTAAGCGGATGTTATACAAAGCATTATGTACAAACAAAATAATAACTCTACTATCAATTACCCACAAAAAAAAAAACGTGCACACAATATGTCATCGGGTATCCAAAAAGTGTTGAAGGTGTTAGTAATCATGTCAGTCACTACATCAACTGGACACAATATAAGGTGCTTTATTATTATCTGCCACCGCTTTAATGGGGGGTAGTATTGTGTTTAAACATTACAATAGTGAAGAAATTTCGTACCTTGGAACAGTTGATTCAATTTGAGAAAATAAACAAGTTAAATTAACATTGGCTCTATTCTGCATAACGTGGTTCACAAATTACGCGCGATGTGTCGCTTCGTCAATGAAAACAACTGCATCTCTTTCTATCTGTTCTGTGAATGAAAACTGAAATCAGCTGGCTAGCTTCGTCACTATCTAACCTACCTACTAATACGCAGGCAAACAAATGTTTTAAAAGTGTAATTACTTACCAGCTACCACATTCTTCCAAAAAACTGACGTAAATAAGGTGATGAACTTCCCATCACACTTAAAACAGGCTTTGGACTGATAAGTTAGTGTAAGAATCGCAATTTTTATTCTTATTATTTTTAAACAATAAGTACATTAATATCAAATAACAAATTACAGTAACTTGGCGTATTTAAAAGTTAATCATCTTATTTACAATAATTGCACAGTATTTACACTTAATTACACTCTTCCTACATTAGCTACAAAACTGTTGCAAGAGTCCGCCTTCGCGTTGCACACGAACGAAGGCACGCTTACGTAGGTACGTGTCTCTTCACTTTATTGAATGTGTCCGTTTCACTTTTTAACTGCCTAAATGCGCGTTTGATGCGCTTTTTAAGTTCTTCCGCACGCACTTCTAATATCATATCCAGTTTGGCCGTACACAAGGTCCTTTACACGACTCCACAAAAAAAAGTCTAAAGGGATTAAATCCGGTGAGCGAGGAGGCCATGGCACTGGCCCTCCTCAACCTCAGACCTGCCTGCGTCAACGGGAGGCGGGTCAAAGCGGCCGTGTTTACTGAATCTGTACACGGCATCCAGAATGATATGATGGCTCACTCGCACACCAAACCTCTGCTGGTACAAGTTTACTGCATGCGCAGTTATGAAGTTACACTCAATCACTCACGGTAGCACAATACCATTTCATTACCATTATTGATTGGAATACCGTCGTCTGGGAGGCATTTTTAAAGGAAGCGCGAGCGATTTTCCCGTCGCTAACTGCTAAAACTAACTAGTAACTACCGAGCGGGCGGGCGCGGCGACGGGAAGAGACTGGCGAGCGGGCGCGGGCGGTCGGCTGGCGCGTGCGATGAACAGAGTAGTGCGGGTGAGAGTGGGGGCGCGCGGGGGGGGGCTGCGCCTTGACGACCGAGTCGCCGCCGGCGCGCAGCGGCATCGTTTGATAAGTATGGCAACAGTGTACGAAAGGCGCGCTGGCGTTTTGCGAAATGATTTCAATGAATTCAGTGCGGAGCGGCAACAGCATAAGTCTACTGGATGGTTTTATACTAATAAATCCAGTCAAATTTATACGTAATTATTTTTGTATGAAAAAAAAATATGACAAATAATCAATTATTTATCTTTACTATTTAAATCTATACACGCAATACGATCTCCCATTAAAGCGATGGCAGATAATAATGAAGCACCTTATATGTTAACAATGGGTCATAATAAGCGACAGGACTCTAATTCGAAGTCATTATATCCGATTTTGTCTAAAGAATTTTGTATGAAAACCAAAGTTTGCTAAATAAGACATCATAATAAGCAGTTGGTCATTGTAAGCGGAGTCATAATAAACGGATCCTACTGTACATTTAAAATACTATTTAAATGCCCCGTTGGTCTCGAGGTCGCAAGGGTGACTGCTGAGTGTAGGGTACTGGGTTCGATTCCCAAGTCAAGGCAAAAAGTACTAGTGAGTTTTTATGCCATTGGTCGTGCGCCTTATCTCTCACTGGTTGCGTCAGATTGCCGTCACATCGGAATTATGAGAGTGCATCTGTGCCTTGACACACTTGTGCACTATAATATGTCCTTGGCTGCTGTGACCAAATTGGTCAAGAGGACTATTAAACATTACTATGCATGACTCATACATATGTCTTCTAGTCCACTCCTGCTGATTTCTTTGCTTGAAGTAAATAAATAATGGTTACTTATGCGCGCAACACGGAAATTCATAAGCACCTGGAAATCCCAATAATCCAAGAAGAACTGGAACTGTACCTTGCAAATATAAGGATAGATTGATTAATCATCCAAATCCCCTTACACAATCGCTATTAATCCCGAATAATATTGGGAGATTCAAAAAAGCCGATATTGTGCTGCCTGATTAAAAGGATTTGGACATTGGTCTGAATCTTTTAAAAATAAAGCCTCTCTCCGCGTATCTGATCATAGTCAGGGCTGACTGACAGCAGATTAAAAAAAAAATCTTTCGCTCATATTTCTATAGTATTTAAAGTTCTTTTTGTGACTGTATTTCTTGGACAAATAACCAACAAGTCTTAATTGACAATGAAATTAAATAATATTGTCTATTTTTTATTTCCAGGCTCTAGTAATTCTTCTGATGTACCACCCAAAATCACAAGCCAAAGGATTATTGAATGAATACTTACATCTAGTCTGGTCAAGCCGCTCCGATGAAGTGAAAAAAGCAGTTCTGAAAATCCTATTAACATTACCGGAGAAATTACATGGTGTTACAAATACTAGATTTGATGAATCATATGCTGATGCTCTGAAAGAGTAGCATTTCAGGATCAGTTCAGGATCATTCCTTGCCTACAACTTTGTTCGAGATTGATACTAATACTGCATATCCCTTGTTTTCACCAAGAAACAAGTTAAATATTAGTTTGATACAAAACTTGTAGAATACGTCTTGTCAAGATATACAGAGTGAATTTTTCACTTTTTAACAGGGCGTGGATGGCTATATTCGAAACTATGAGGAATATCGATAAATGCTGAAAGGAGTCTCAAGGCCGATTTTCATGAAAACTAAAACTGCATCTGGATTTTAGAAAAATCAATCTTCAGGAATTGAACCTGCTGATTTTGGAAAAAAAAACATCCTATAATATTTCGCCATTCGTAGTGTCGTTAACTAGGATCCTTAGTAGCGAGAGTATTTTACAACAAGGCGTGGCTATTTTTTCTAAAAATATCGACGCCTAGTTGGAAAATTCATTCTTTAAATTTATTTTTAAACATGTATTGAGATTGTTTCAAACATTATATTCTACAACTTTTATGAACAATATGGTTAATACATGTTTTTGAATAATTCCAGTTGTGGCAAAAAATACGTAGAAAGAAAGGTATCCTACATATTTATGGCTTCGTCTTCGAAACTTTTGTACCTGTTGTACAAATGCCAACACATCAACCTACCTCAATCTGTCAATTTTATTAATAGATTTTCAACCTTATCACAATAGTGGAAGTTTAATTTTCGATTGTTAATATTTGACAGATTCGGGTAGGTTGACCTGCTGCCGGGTATTTCTTGAGAAATGTGCATATTTGTCAAAATTTATTAAAATGATAAAAAGTTGTATGTTTGTGTTTTTTTTATAACTAGATCGACAGATTATAACATCAACATGAAATTTTCACTTGAGGCCTCCTTTTAGCCCCCCAAAGTTCAGAGTTATAGCCCCTCAAAGTTTTAAGAGACATGGTAATGATAATTTTCAGCACGGTAATGACAAATCGCGGTCAAATCATTTATTTGTACCCGCTTTTTATCTTCTTTTCTTTTTTTGTATCTCTGCCTTTCTTTGTCTTAATACTGTGCGTGCGCTTCTGGTTTCAAGTTAATTTTATCCCTTCTGGCTTTCTCTGCTGCTCGTTTTTTTGCTAATAACTCATCTCTAATCAATTTTTTGGGCTTAGCCATCTTAAATCTGCGAACAATACATGTAATTTTACTTTTCAAAAAGTTATTGTAGGCTCATCATTAACAATCAAAAACCTAAAAAATAAAACGTCATTACCGTGGTTAAAAATACCACGGTAAAACATGGTAATTACGAACATGGTAATGACGATTTCTTTATTTTTGCCACTAAACTTTGAAACGAAACGCCTTTCATGAACATTCTTTCATTCAAAGACTGTTTCGCCCGTCGGTTTTTCGTTTTATACGAATAATATTATGATTGTGTCAAAACTTCCCTGGTACTGCAATCCACGTAAATGACGCGTCCCAGTGACAATCTCTAAAACACTGACTGAAAACAATTTTTTACTATTTTTTCGGCGAGAAAAAGTGACGTGCGTTCTCACTGACGTTTGAATAATGACTGGCGGGATGCGGGGGAACCGACTAATATAAACAAAATGTTCTATAAGAAGTTGTGCACGTCGCGACGAGTCAAGGCACGGTAATGACTATTTTTTCTTGGGACAAAGTTGAAAGTTTTTTGGTGGATTATCTATTTCGTTAAAATTAATTAGATAAATGTATTAAGGTAGAATAATTTATTGCAATTTGATAGTATTATGTGAAACAGGTTATAAAAGACATTAATAACTTTAATCCTAATGTAATAATTCCTTTTCGGGGTTTGGGACAGCCACGGTAATGACATTTTCACATTTTAAAATTTAAATTTAAATAGAAATAGTTTAAAATTACAGCAGCATACCGTGATTCCATAAAGAAAAAGTTCATGTTGATACCATAAATATCCGAAAATCATTGGAAAGCTTAGTATGCATTAGTTATGAGCCCGGACAGCAAATTTGCACATTTCTCAGGAACTGCCCTGCCGTCTCTGTACTTAAGTGTAGTGAAATAACTCAAGTTTTCAATAAATATATTTAGAAAAGTTAAATGGCCGTTTATTTATTTATTTTTTAATTCAGGAGACTTCACCACTTGTAATTATATAAAATTCTACTGAATTAACTATTTACAGAATGCTATGGGTCTGCCAGTGGCAAAGGCCATGTCCTCAGAAGACGGAGAAGTTGTTGAGTGGAAGTATAACTTGGTGTTGGATGGACCTGCCGAAACATGGCTCAATGGCCTCGAGCATACTATGAGGGTCGTATTGAGAGATGTAAGGTTTTCACTCTTAATTGGTAGTTAGATTGAAACACAAACATTGTATTTTTTATTGTACCAAGCAAACATCAAGCTATATGTAACCAGTTTAACTTAACCTCGCTTTCCATACAATGAACGGTCACGGTAAGCGTAGATCGACGAATCTTGATCATCATCATCATCATCAGTCGGAAGACGTCAACTGCTGAACATAGGCCTCCCCCTTAGACCGCCACGTCGAACGACAATTCGCCACTTGCATCGCACGGTTGCCCGCGACCCTCACGATGTCGTTGGTCCACCTCGTGGGAGGCCTGCCTATGCTGCGTTTTCCGGTCCGTGGTCGCCACTCGAGAACTTTTCTTCCCCATCGGTTATCAGTTCTACGAGAGATGTGGCCTGCCCATTGCCACTTCAACTTGCAAATAAATTACGAGCTATGTCGGTGACTCTGGTTCTTCGCCGAATATCCTTGTTCCGGATTTTATCCCGCAAAGAAACTCCGAGCATAGCTCTTTCCATTGCTCGTTGAATGACTCTTAGTCTCTCTAAAAAGCCAGCAGTTAAAAATTTGATGAAGAATCTACTGGTGCTAGGAACAGGTTTCAAGCGCCGGTGGTTGGGGTTCCAGAGAATGGAACCTCCTAAAAATGTGCGCCGTGTCAAGAACAACTGCTTTTGGAATCAGGCCCTTGATCCAACTGTCTAATTAGAGGACTAGAGCCTCTTTAGATGTTGGCTGAGGCTTTTGGAAATCAGCCATTGGCCGACACCGACGAACGGTACATTGATCGCCTAGTCCACATCCCACATGTCGACAACCTCGCGAGCCAATCGAATTACTTATCTTTCTCGCCTTTCACGAAGTTCTCAAAAATCATTGCCCGTCGAGCTCATTGACTTATCCTTTAGCAGTTCACTGCAAAGGTTCAATTCATACTAGCGCAAAGTGCAGTGAAGCGAAGCATCGAAGCTTCATTCAATCTGAAACTGCTGTTATACAACTTTACGACACTTCGATATGCTTCGATCCTGTATTAGTATTAATTGACCCTACCCTTTAAGTCTCCCAATCTCACGCCAATGTTATCACTACAACTTAAATAATTGCGTTTTTAGAATTTGATATTAACACGAGCCGCATTGAGGAAGTGTAAGTACCAGAGAGAGGCGTGGATCAACGACTGGCCGGGGCAACTTGGGATCACATCCAGCAAGGTAAGATGACATTGTTTTTGACCAGGAGATGCCAATTCTCAACCTAAAATGTTCAGATGCACCAAAATCACGTTGGCAGACCTTGAGTTTGGACTTTGAATGTTTATTAAGTCCGGGATCCATAGGTCGAAATGGGAAGAATACACAAACGTCCATAATTTTGTGCTTGAGTGTCAAAGGGAGGGCTTCCTTTCATAAGATTGATTCTTCATGGACCAGTAGCTCTTCCAGGCATTTTCGGTTCGTCTTGTGACTATCTTGTCTGGATTGGGAAGAGACTATCTGGCCCAAGCAGATCTATTCATGGACATACTGCCATTCTTAATTCATTAGTTCTACCGCTGTGGAAGAGAATATGACAATGTCTTCAGCGAAGTAAAAGTCAACCGCCACCGATTTCAATAACGCTTCTCTCCCAACAAGCGGTTAGCTTTCTTATTTCTATTACAGCGCTATTAAAAGGCAAATAAAATTAAAATTTAATTCAAGGGTGTAATTTGTAAACGCAACAGCGTGCCTAGCGTGGATTCAATTTTGGGAACGTTTAGAATTCTCCATGTTATTATGCTTTAAAACATTTAGATTCAATGGACATCCGACTGCACCCGCACGCTCTGCCGCTGCGAGATAATGAAAGAGAAGAAGCCTCTAAAGAAGCTGCGCAAGAAGCAGAACTTGATCCTCACAACTCTTCAAATGATGTCTCGGAAAGAGATCAGCAAGATTCTGAGATGTAAAGTGAATGCCCTCTGTGTCATTGAGATACATTCTAGGGATACAGTTGATAGGATGTATAAGATGGGTTAGTCTTTCTGCCATTATTATCAACAGTTTTTTTATTGCCTATCCTATGCCATAGACTTTCCCCATTCCTTCCAATATTTTCTACTAGCTTCCGCCCGCGACTCCGTCCGCGCGGATGTCGGTCTTCGCGTGGATGGTTTATTTCTCCATTTTGAGTAACTCTGACAATGACATCTTATAAATATCTATTGGACCCAAATACGGCTAAGCCTATAATAATTAAGGAGATCCCTCTATTGAGCTACTGCTGTTGAGCTCGCGTTCTGTAGTAAGTATATTTTCATAGTAATTCCGACCTTGTATTTACAAATAACTGATCGGAACAGTAATCAAAAAGGTCGCGCTGAAAAGCACGGTTTAAAATGACACGCATACAATATTAATTCCACGGACGACCGCTCGCCACACTGGACACGTCCGCTCGCATCAAAATTCAGAATTTATATGCATCGCGCGGCGCGGAACGCGGCTCCTTATATAGGAGTCGGGGAGGCGTGGCCCGCGTGTGCCGCAAACGGTTCAAGCCCAATCCGACTTTCGGCGCTACAGGTTACGGCGCTGAATCCACTGCGGGTAATGCAACGTGTGTTCGCGGTTCTACAGAACAACGTCTATGAATAAAACTGAAAAATAAGATTTTATTTCTACGTATTTTTCCAGGATAAAAAGCTACTTGGAACGTAATAAAAAATAGAAATGATAGTATTAGGACAATAAATAGTATAACTTCGCTGCAAAACAATGGGGTAATTATTCAAGACCCTTACAAAATTGCATCAACATTTAATAATTTTTTCATAAATATTGCCAATGATAAAAATGCAACTTTACCACGTACGCAATGCCAATTTCAAACACATAGTAACGATCAATCAATTTTCCTGACACCATCCACGGAACAAGAAATTATCAAGGTAATAAAATCCTTAAACGATACCAAAGCAGTAGGATACGACTTTATCTCCACACGTGTTATTAAGGCTAGTGCTGTCGTCATAGCCCCTGTTCTCAATCATTTAGTAAACAATTCACTAGAACAAGGAATATTTCCAGAGAATTTGAAGCAATCCATAGTTAAACCGTTATTCAAAAAAGGAGATCGAAAAGACCCAAATAATTATCGCCCCATTACCCTTGTTCCGGTACTATCTAAAATCTATGAAAAAATATTTCACAGTCGGTTAATAGGTTTTCTTAATAAGCATAACATTCTAAAACAAGAACAAAACGGATTTCAGCATAACAAGTCCACTTCTTTAGCAGCATTTACTCTAGTTAAAAAGATAACGGAATACATAGACGAAAAGATTCCGGTAGCGGTTGTATTCTTCGATATGAGTAAAGCTTTTGATTTTGTGGATCATAGGATACTGCTAAATAAATGTGAAAAATATGGAATTCGAGGCATCGCATTAGATTGGATAAGAAGTTTTTTAACAGGCCGTCAACAATGTGTTGAAGTTACAAAATTAAGTGATAATCTAGAATCCACTAACTTTAGATCTTCTACTTCATTAAATAAGTATGGTGTACCACAAGGGAGCGTCTTGGGTCCCTTGTTATTCTTGCTGTATATTAATGATTTACCCGATTCGATAAACTATGATTGTATCTTATTCGCCGATGATATTTCCGTCATAGTACCCAATAAAATTAAAAATTCAACACATGAATTTAAAATAACCGAAGCGGTACAGTCTGTCATAAATTGGCTTGAATCTAATAACCTATGTGTAAATATATCGAAAACAAAATTTACGAAATTTAGTACATACAAAAGTAAAAGCAGTGATTTTATTAACATTAAAATAAAAGATAATATTATAGAAGAAACGGATAGTATTAAGTTTTTAGGTATAACTTTAGACAATTTTTGTAATTGGAAGCCACATATTCACAACGTATGCAGTAAACTAAATAGATTTGTATATGCCTTAAGGAAACTTCGTATAGTGTCAGACGAAAAGACTGCTCGCATTGCTTATAGCGGATACGTTGAATCGATTTTAAGATATGGTTTAATAATGTGGGGCAACTCAACTGACTACGACAAAGCATTTGTTGTACAAAAAAAGTGTGTTCGGGCTATTTGCGGTGTAGGTCCACTTGAATCCTGCCGACCTTTATTCAAAAAACTTAAATTATTAACACTAACTGGTATGTATTTGTTTGAGGTATCGGTATTTGTAAGGAAACATAGTGAATTCTTTAGATTCAAAGGTGACAATTATACTAAGCAAAGGCCGAGAGATCCAACCAAGATTTTAGTATCATTTTGTAATACCACTTTAAGTAAAAAAAATGTATATCATATGTGCATTACAATTTTTAATAAGTTACCCAAAAACTTAAGGGAACTACCTTTTAAATATTTTAAAAATAAACTTCGCATCTGGTTGACAGAAAATTGTTTCTATAGTGTACAGGAATTTTTACAACACCGAATTTAACTAAGTATCATACTTTTATAAAAATTGTCAACATTAGCTTAAGAACGCTTTATAAATTGTATATTAAACTCACAAATTTAAAACATTATGTACCCTATAATGTAATGTAAAATATTTGCATGCCCTAAACAGGCAAAATATGGTTTGTGCCTAAACCACCACTTGTAACAACCGGTAGTACCTATATTTTACGCAAATAAATATAAATTGTTCTTATTCTTATTCTTATCCTATTTTATGCCCAGGATAATAAGGTATAATTATACCAAGTTTCATCGAAATCGAACCGTTAGTTTTCACGTGATGCCTGCACATACAGACAGACAGACAGACAGACAGACAGACAAAAAATTTTTTAATCACATATTTGGGTTTGGTATCGATCCAGCAACACCCCCCGCTATTTATTTTTTCAATATTTTCAATGTACAGAATTGACCCTTCTACAGATTTATTATATGTATAGATGGTATGCTTCTTAGTGCCGTCACGAAAATAACTTATACAGTTTTATAGAATGCATGTTTATTCTGCCATTGGAGAAATGAGACAGTGTAAGATAAAATAATGACGAAGATTTTGCCTTTTCTAATCAAGCGTTAATGTTGATTTGTCTTCCCATTTGATTCTTTTTTGTGTAGGTATATTTTTGTTTTATTTGCAACTACCCTCAAAGCTTTTCACCCTACTCCTCTCAGGTTGTATGAACGTCAGCGCTTTCGAGTGGTTCTCCCAGCTGAAGTTCTACTGGGACCGCGAGAGGGAAGACTGTTTCATCAGGCAGACGAACACGAGTTCTATATACACGTACGAGTACATTGGAAACTCGGGACGTCTTGTCATCACACCTCTTACTGACAGGTGACTATATAGACAAAAATTAAATATATTTTTTGGTACACACATGATTCAGAAAAGAAATGAAATTAAAGTTAAATCTAAACAAGAATGTGCCTTAAGAAGTAGTGAAGTGATTCATCTAGATATCTTAGCGGATTCTCTACGAAAGACAATTTTCGAATGTGATGTTTAGGGAATTTCTTTCCGAATTTGCGATGATTTAATTTAAAACAGAGCTCGATTGTGCGCTCACTTAGGTGTAGTAAGCTCGTGAATGCTACAGAATAGCATTGTTGGTCCCGCTAATATTCTGTGCCTGTCACCGCATTTTGTCGATTTAAATGACCGTGATCGCAAACTTTTTTGATGCGTGTTTTAACGTACTTACGACTTCTGGCACACAGATGCTACATAACCCTAACGACGGCGCTGCACCTGTTCCGCGGCGGGAGCCCCCAGGGCCCGGCCGGCACAGGCAAGACGGAGACCACCAAGGACCTGGGGCGAGCACTGGCACGATGGGTGGTCGTCACTAACTGCTCCGATGGACTCGACTACAAGTCCATGGCCAAATGCTTCGCTGGTAACTTCACTGAAAGCTATCCGGAAATATTCTTTAGCTCATTATATTGGCTAAGCATTATCGCCGTTTTTCGTTGCCTTGTTTAGTTGTACGATTGTCGATCTAACGGCCCGTTTACGACCTTGCCGCTGTGACCGGTGGAGAAGAGCGGTAATATAAAAAAAAAATACTCATTAATTCGGATATGTAACATCCATAGTGAAAATGAAAATATCAAATGTATAGAAATGTTTGAAATATTTGAATTCGCGTACTTACAAAGTAACTAATGTTTTATTCGCGCCACCCGTCGCTCCGATCACCACTTAGACCAAAGTCGTGAACAGGCTTTAAGATAGCAAAAAAAGCAAGAATAAAAATAGCTACGTGCTGATAAGGTACTCGTACCTAAATGTTACGTTGTTAATTTTCAGGGTTTTCTCAATTTTTTGCTTTAAGTATTTTATCTTCCATCAAATCCTTCCATAGTTCTTGCTAATAATTCAACTTTAATGAAAAGATATCTATCAGCACTAACAGCGACATTAAACATGTAAATTCTGTCATACAAAATGGTAAAATAGGTTAAATACAATGACTCGCGCACACATAGTCCCATTGAATTATACCACAGATATTATACTAAAAATACAGTTTACAAGTGGAACACTACTTAATCCGACATAATCTGATGTAGGTACGCGCCTGGCACAAGGAACACTAAACTCTGTCCCGTTGTAGGGTCATTTTGAATGGGCTTCTACAGGGATCACTTTTAGGTCCTCTTCTGTGCAATTACAGTTTTAGTGGGCGAAGCCGCTGAGAATAGCTAGTATTTTATAAAACCCAAATGGTGCGCCTGCGCCCGCTCGCACATTTTAGTGCAGCTCTATATACTTACAATATCTTAAAAAAAACACGAAAAGTTGGCCACCATGACGTCTTAAAGCTAGAGTAGTTCCAGTGAGACTAGATGGGGCTAGACGACTTGTACATGTATAGCTCTAAGTCTCAAACTCAAACATTTATTACATTCATGAGGTGTCACAAGATGTTAAACAATTTTGACAGGACCTGTCATGAACCCTGCAAGGGCACAAGTCGTCTAGCCCTAGTCGTCTCGTAGTAAGAGTAGTTTCAGAACTCCAGATCTCTCGCCTTCTCCCGCCCTTGTTTTAGCGGACAATCTTGTACTCATCCAGGTATCGCTCAGAGCGGTTGCTGGGGCTGCTTTGACGAGTTCAACCGCATCAACATCGAAGTGTTATCAGTAGTAGCGCAGCAGATCCTGGCTGTCCTACTCGCGTTGTCTCTCTTCTTGAAGAGGTTCATGTTCGAAGGCTCCGATATAAAACTGGATGCTAATTGCGGTATTTTCATCACGATGAATCCTGGGTGAGTGGTAAATGCAACGCTTTGAGTTTTTGTAGCTACCTATACAACGCTATAGAAGTACAAACTAAAAATCATCATCTTGTAATCTTTGGCTAACGGTGCATCCACACCGCCGGTAACATTTGTAGCTCAACGTTTCCAAATGTTACTCGGTAACATCAGCCAACAAAATGTTATTTAATGTTACTAAGTGTTGACGTGTTACTGTAAGTCGAGTAACGTTGCTCAACATCCGCCAATGAAATGTTATTTAATGTTACTAAGTGTTGACGTGTTACTGTAAGTCGAGTAACGTTGCTTAACATTCGGTAACAATGTTACCCCCATTATCTAACGATGTTACCGATTGTCGAGCAACGTTACTTGACATACAGTAACACGGCAACATTTGTTGTCGGATGTTACTGCGGTGTGGATGAGTAACAATCAACAAATAGTAACAAGGAGCCACAAAAGTTACCGAATGTTGCCGAATGTTACCGTGTTGCCTTCTGTTGCTCCACAAATGTTACCGGCGGTGTGGATGCACCGTAAGAGCCGATCCCAACATTGTTGGGAAAGGCTAGACAGGACAGAGAGGTATGCGAAACGACAATAGGATGTGTACGGAATGGAGACGAAACATTTTGATAAGAAATTGAAAACACGGACGGATATTAATAATGTTGTTTACAAGTAATACGCAGAGGAATCATACGGAACTAAGAATCGTCAGTAACGATTTAAGGGTTTTTTTATATGTATGGTCTTGAAGCTTAGTACGGTAAGCTTCAAAGATAACCACATTTGGTAGAGACATCACTAAAAATGGGGTTAGTTTTCTCTGAAGCTGACTGTAATACATACTCTGTTTTGTGACACGGAAGTGACTATACGAAGAAAATTTCAATTAAGCCTCATTTAGACGGAGCAAGAACTCGCATGCAAGTTTCACTACATTGCGGTATTTGCTTGATCAACTGAATTCGATGTACCTACAAACGAAACTCGCGTGCGAGTTCTTGCATCGTCTAAATGAGGCTTTAGTCTCAAATGATCACCCAATTTTCTTTCACCCCAGTTACGCTGGCCGCACAGAGTTGCCCGATAACTTGAAGTCGATGTTCCGGCCGATCGCCATGTGCGTGCCAGACTCTCTCATCATTGCCGAGAACACGCTGTTTTCTGATGGCTTTACAGCTTACAAGCTTAATGCTAAGAAGGTAAAGTTTACTTTTCCTTTTTTGAGACTTATTGGACTTACTGGTAGTGAATATTTGTAAATACATATTTGCAAATATTCATTGCTGGTAAGTCCAGTGTTTGAAAGGAGATAAAAGGCGACACGGCTAGTTTCATCTTCATAGAGCGTTATCTCTCAGTCTGAGATAAATAATGAACTATCTTAGTCTGCAAAAATAGTTGCCTACAATAAATGCCATGTTGGCAGCATCAGTAAAATATAGTCCGTCAGTAGAATATTGATCACATTTTATTAATTTGTTTGTAGAAGTCAGTTAATGTTGAATTAAGATAAAACGTATAAATGTTGTATAAGATACAACGTATCAAAATTCGGGAGTCCCCTATTCCCGAATTTGAATTTATTCCTTTTTGAATCTTGTGACATCAGAACTGAATAAAAATTAAACCACCACGGTATGACGTATTTTCAATTTTAAGCGTCGTTATCTTCATCAATTTTGGTTTACGTGAGGAAAGGAAAAATACGGTTAATTTTTTTAACTGACGCGTGACGGTACTAATAAGATTTTTTCATTTATCTCGCCTATTAATCCAGAAGTTAATTCCAGGTGTTCACGTTATACCAGCTGGCAATGCAGCAGCTGTCCAAACAGGAGCATTACGACTTCGGTCTTCGGTCTATGGTTGCGTTACTGCGATACGCTGGCATCAAGAGGAGAGCTTATCCTCATTTGCCTGAACAAGAGGTAGGAATGATGTGCAATACTCAGGAAATTATGGTTTGGTTTAGAGCTACGCGTCGACGGCGCGTTTAAAAAACGTGGTGTGCATCATAGGCCCTTAGACAACGACCATTTATATCTAGACTCCTAATCACAGGCGACCGATGTCTGTCAACACATTAGGCAAAAAAGTCTTAAGTTCGTATTAGTTTCGACCACTCCAGTGAGTCCCCTCGTCGCACTGACCTTAAGTTAGCCAATCAGAACGCAGTACCGCGTCCCCCTCGCTGGTCTTCCCCCCGGACGTATCCGAGAGGGAACCCCAGTCCACGGGCGCACGTGGAGGTTTCCTGTCTTAGCACCCCTACCTCAGCGAGTTTGCAGAAAATTTTCGTTAGTCAGATCGTGCATGAGGCGTCTAGATATAAATGGTCGTTGCCCTTAGATAACTAAAAGTAACAATTTCCTGAAAATCTGACAGATATAATTGTATATGGCCTTTAAAATCTATGTCTACAGTCCATTGAAGGTTACCTAGATTGGCTCTATGGGCTCGGTGGTTCCTGTCAAACTATTATGAAATGAAACACCGAAATAATCATAGAAATTTGTCTCTTTTTATTAAAGACGGGTGGATCTATAATTACATATAAGGGCTTTTTGGGGCCCGATCGATATAATGGGCCCGCAGCCGTTAAAGACTGGACAATACTCTGATTTTTCGTATAATTTGCACCTGTGTCTAGTATAAATGTCAGTACCAAAAACAGTTTATTGACAAAATTGCAAATGGTTGATTAGGCGGGCCCCCCCATGTAGTACTTGGAAACGTGCCTGCCTAATTAGATCCAGGGCCCACAAACTCACGGTCCGGCACTGATTAAAGAAGTATCTATCTTGGCAGACCTAAAGATTAGTTAGCAAAGTAGGTACTTTTGTTTTGGTCTGATGAAAACTGGCATTTGAATTTAAAGCATTAGCTAACTTAACCAATACCCTTCACAACATCTTTTTCCATTTCCTCCTTACAGATGGTAATTCTAGCCATGCGAGACATGAACGTGGCCCGTCTGACTGCCAAGGACGTGCCCCTATTCGACGGCATCATGCAGGACATATTCCCTGATGTGGAGATCCCAACCTTGGATTATGAGATGCTGGAGACGGCCATCACTGCGGAGATGAGGCTGGCTGGCCTACAGCCGGTTAAAGCAGCCTTGCATAAAGTTATACAGACGTATGAGACGAAAGTTAGTTTTAAATCTTTGACTCCATTTGAAGGTTTCCTCATGTTGTCAATACGGCGCGGCGGTCTGCGTATTGTTCTGAGCTTTACAGCTTAATGTAGATCTGACCGACTTCGTCCACAGTCGGCCAATTTCAGCCGTGATTAGCTATCACGTTTAAAACACGTGTGGGCAAGTGCGCTCTCTGTTTCTTTACTCATATTATTGAGTTTTTTTTTTAAGTGGTAAAATTATCAAATGATTCCTCCCACCCAGGGCAGAGCGGGAGGGACTATCAGACTCGTACTGACTAAAATTCACGGTGTCCTTCAACAGTCCTTTACGTTCCGGGGTCACGGTATCTCGTTCGTCAGGCTTTGGCGCTCTAAGGGGGCCCCGTCATGACCGGAGAGAGATACGAAAAAATCCAAGATCAAGAGAGCTAATTCTTTTTTTACCGTTATGTTCTCTTTTATTAGGTGAAAACTAGGTAATAAGCCCTAGTTGACAGGGCTTCGGCCCCCGCCATGTTATACGCGTACTCTCTGTTCTGAGAAGTAAATTCGAATGCTAGAATGATGGGGCGTTTTGCCAACTAGGGCGTATTAGGTACCTACTTAGTTTCACCCTAAGTATTTTGTGTCTCATCTCAATTCAGCCTATTGCAGTCCATTGGTGGACATAGGCCTCTCCTAGGTATTTTGTATGATCATAAATAAATCATCACATCACGTCACCTCACCTAGAACTCTCGCCACTCAAGCATCCTCCTTGGCGACACCAACACAGCCAAGACCACTTCCTGGAAAATGCTGGCCAACACTCTGACCCGCCTACATCGGGAGAAGCAGCCAGGGTTCGAAGTCGTGAACACCTTCCCCATGAACCCTAAAGCTCTGACTTTGGGGGAACTGTACGGGGAATATAATCTGGCTACTGGAGAGTGGAAAGACGGCGTCTTGTCTTCAATTATGAGGACTACTTGTCAAGGTAAGACGAATTTAATGGTTTTAGAAATAGAATTGTAGTTGGGTGAGAGGTGTTTTTTTTTATGGTTCTCTTCGAAGTTCAAGTGAGTTTAGTATAAAACTTCGCTGCGCAAATTCATGCAGCGCAGGGTGCACGGTGACACCACAAACGCACTTTAGACTTGAGTCTCATATGAAACCTTACCTGTGGAGATGGTCATGGTTCCGGCCGACTTAGGTTCGAAGTATATTTAGAGATTTGTAATGTTACTTCTACGCGGTTCTGTTCAGGGGTCATTTTGTGAAAACCTTAGAATTTCATGGCATATGAGCATGCCTGCCGGGGTCGCGGGACTGTCTTAGCAGGAACATCATCATCATCAGCCTATAGTGTTCCCACTGCTGGGACACAGGCCTCGTGTCTGTGAGAGGGAGTGGACCATAATCCACCATGCGGGCCCAGTGCGGGTTGGTAGATGTCACATGTCTTCGAATTTTTGGTTCTAGGACATGCCGGTTTCCTCACGATGTTTTCCTTCACCGTTTTGAGAGCAGTGGTGTTGAAATAAATTAAACAAAGTAATGCGCCTGGCTGGGTTCGAAGTTCGAACCCACGACCTACGACTCGTAAGTCGGAGCCGATACCACTGGGCCACCATTGCTCATAGCAGGAACAGGGTGAAGGAAAACATTGTGAGGATACCGGCATGACCTAGAACCGAAAATTCAAAGACATGTGACATCTACCAACCCGCACTGAGCCCGCGTGGTGGATTATGGCCCACTCCCGCAAACAAAAAAGAGGCCAAAAGAGTAACTAACATCCATCTAGCAATTCTCACAAACTTTCGCATTTGTGTTATTAGTATCGTAATAGTTCCTCCTACCCTTAGAATCGTAATGGTTCCTAGTCTTACCATGGGGTATCGTATTACCCAGTTACTGGGTTGTAGAGGTCCGATAGGCAGTCGCTCCATGTAAAATACTGATATATTCAGCTGCTGCTGCTTCCGGTTTGACTGGAATCCGATCCCAATATAGTTGGGAAAAGGCAGGCAGATGATGATGATGATGATGATGATATATCGTAATGGTTCCTGTGTTGTCCTGCAGATGAGTCGCCAGATATGAAATGGATTATATTCGACGGACCCGTGGACGCGATATGGATCGAGAACCTCAACTCTGTGATGGACGACAACAAACTGCTGACTCTGGTCAACAGTGAGAGGATATCCATGCCTGCACAGGTACGTCGAATATAAATAGTCACTTGTTCTCTGTGATAGATAGGATTTATTCCCGAATCTTTTAAAAGTTAAAGTGAACACACACACAAGCTTCTTCTGATTAAGCTCGCTTCATCGCACCAGTAGCGTAGTTAGGCGGACCCTAGACCCCGACCTCGCACCTGAAGGGGCCGCGCGCTCAGAGAAAAAAAGAAAAATCTTGACAAGGGCGATCACAAGTTTGAAACCAGTCAGTAAAGCAGTACAACTTAACTTCTACTAAGAAATTAATTAACATGCCCTACGTAGTGTCCGATGAGTGTGAACTGAAAGAGTCAAAGAGGACTCTCAAAGCTCATTTTACAACAAGTTATATTTTTCATCTTGAATGAAAAGGGCGTTGCAGATGTGTCTTGAAAGAAAAGGGCATCGCAGATGTGTCTTGCCCCCTCCTAGATTCGGTCTCCCTACGCCACTGCATCGCAGGCTTTCTTGCAAATAAAGCTGTCTTTCTTTCTTAGCTCTCTGTCACCTTTAATCTGGACTAGAGTCAAGAGCAAATCCACCACAAAAAAAAAAAATAACTTCATGTATGTACACACGGCTACGCAGTACGCATCAAGCTATACAAAACCAGTTTACCGTGGTCTCGCTTTGTATGGTCTTTCCACATATTCAAAGATCAGCTTATATTGGTTTTTATAGCGTGATGTGCAGCCGTGTGTACAGCAAGTCATCATCATCAGCCGGAAGACGTCCACTGCTGAACATAGGCCTCCCCCTTCGACCGCCACGCCGAACGACAATTCGCCACTTGCATCCATCGGTACAGCAAGTCAACCTACTCCAATCCGTCAAATTTTACCAATCAAATATTAACCTTCCACTGTCAGAGCCTCTACCATGAGTTGTCATTATGATATTCGATCATACGCATCGACCGCGTTTGGCGCTCTCATTGGTCGAGAGTTCATACAACCTTGGAGCGGGCCAATGAGAGCGCCAAACGCGGTCGATATCGATGATCGAGTATCGTAATGACAACTCATGGTATGGGTACTGTTCCCCGCGTCTACACCAGCTGCTCGACTGCTATTCATCGTAGTTGTTGTATGTGTTATAAAGCCGTTAGAGCCTATTGTCTCCCTCGATAAATCGGCTGTCGAACACAAAAATATTTCTTCATTTCGAACCAGTATTTCCTGAAACTAGCGCGATCAACCAAACAAACTCTTTAGCTTTATAGGTAATACTACAAAGATAGGTATAGATATTGTAATATTACACAAATAAGTGACTGATCTTGTTTATTTATTTTTATCAACAAAAAAATATCTTATTAATAATCTAAGTGACATTTTCTTACAAAATACGAGCGGATGAAGTCACCACTGAAGCTGCAGTTTAATATATGCACATAATTATTACAATCCAAAAATATACATCGGTATTTTTAAACCTACACAGGTAGGTACAGTCAGCATCAAAAGTTGCTGACCATATTCAGATTTTCAAAATCGCTGTACAGCGTATTATTACGGTGCACATATTACTACGCAAACAAAAAAAAATACTACATTGTCTTGATGTTTTTTAGTAAGTTATTATAATAATAGAAGACACAAATATATCTAAATAATCATTTTTGTTGCGATGACTTCTTGTCTCTCCGTCGACTGCTATGATGATATATGGGAGTGCGATTATTACAGTGAAAAATACTTTCTAACGGCCGGCACTACTTCATTTTGACCGGGGCGGGGAACATAGTCTTCGCAACAAAAAGTCACTAGTAAGGCTAGCCTAATTCGTTTTTGTTTGCGTTCGTTACCGCTATCACGGACACTTCACTTGTATCACAACACGATTCTGTTTCCGAAACACAACTCACTGTATCCACTCGAGGTTGCGTGACTGTCTCATCAGGTGTTCCTTGATGGTAAAGGGCTATTGAAGGGCACTGTGGATTTTAGTCAATACAAGTCTGACAGTCTCTCCCGTCCCGCTCCGGGTTGGAGGACTCATTTGATGATTTTACCACGTGTTATAATCAATGATATTATCATTGGTTATAATAAAAAAACTTTCTCAAAAAAAATGTAACCGCCTTCAAAAACAACCATAAAAAACGGTAAAAAAAACCTACAAAATAACTTTTCTTTCGGAAGTCGGTGTCTTTGTTTTCTTTATTTCATTGTCTTTTTTTTGCCACCGACTTCCGAAAGAAAAGTTATTTTGTAGGTTTTTTTACCGTTTTTTATGGTTGTTTTTGAAGGCGGTTACATTTTTTTTGAAAAAGTTTTTATTTTACTCTTTTTAGTTTAAATATTCAACCCGAATTCTTGTCAAATACAACATGTGCACTAGAATTTTGTAATCCATAACACCGGTAATAACATCGCTCATGTACACAATAAGATAAGATAAGTCTTTATTTGCCTTAAACATGGTTTACAGTGGTGTTACAATTTGTTTTTAAAGTACACATGTTTAGCTGTATAAGCTAATAAAATTCCCTATCTCAAAAACTACTGAACCGATTTTGATGAAACTTGCAATATTCCCTAAGTTAAATGATACCCTAGAGGGCCAAAGCCTGCCGGGGTCGCGATTTTTATAAAAAGAATTTTAAAAATCGGTCCACAATTGGCGGAGTAATCGCGTAACAAATATAAAAAAAAAAAAAAAAAACATACCGTCGAATTGATAACCTCCTCCTTTTTGAAGTCGGTTAAAAACTGTGTCCATTCGAGGACTTTTTCAGAATTTTTCGGTTTTTACACTCGCACCTCTTGATTCCATGCCCTTGACGGAATGAAACATGTGCCTTGTTTCATGTTCATCGAGCCGCTCGTTAATTAACTAACCTAACCTAACTTTAACACTTTCGAATCACTCTTGAGAAAAAGTATGAATTTCATGCAAAAACGGTTTTTATCCCCGGTGCGGCGTACTTACGGCGTTCCCATTGTTCCGTGATAAACTACAGCCACTGTCCAAAATTATAATTATGTTGAGAGGTTTAGAATGTCCTTCGAGCTTTGTCGGTCCTTAATCCAATTGTATACAAAAAAATATAGTCCATGATGTGATTTCAACCTTTTTTATCTTCTTTTTCTATCACCATCCACTTTTGTTCCACAATATTGATTAGGGTTTTCCTTACAACCAGCTCCAAAAGCTACGCCAGGTCCTGTTGTTGTGACTTCAATATCGTTGTCGTCTACATATTCACAGATCGTGTCCTCGTAACTTGGCGCACTTGGATATACGAAATTAGACGTTATTGTCACTACATGTAATGATAACGTGATAAAACAGAGTAAATACAACTTCATGATTATCACTAATTGGAAGTCGACTAAAGTGTAGTTGGGAAAAGGCTGAGCTCAGTGACTGTTCAAATAAATATTGACTCAGCGAATGAGCCAAACTCTAATAGGTGACCGTTACTTATACTTGATTTCTATTGTCCTTAAAATCTATACATTTTCTAAATAACTCCATTTATGGATCAAATGATATTTATCTCTCGAACATTGTCAAGGTTATTTTTAATGCCAACTTGTGATTTATTGTATAATTTTATAAATAGCATAATGTGGCCGAATGCAATAAGAAAAATAGTCGAAAATGATTGCAATCTTGAATGTTGATGAAGTTCAGAGTTCGATTCTCGAATAAGCAAAATATTGAGGTTATAAAGGCGGAAACCAAAACCATACTACGCTTCGTGACGCGCCAGAAGCATATCAGTTTCATACACTTGGTAAAGAAATGAATTCAAAATAATTCATATAATACACACATCAAAAGTGTCTAGGGATCAACATATATTTTTGCAATAACTTTTCACCTGATTGATATTAATTAAAATTTTCTTTAAGGATTCATCAAATAAAGTGTTTTCGTTTGTCACAGTAACGATAAACCAAGTCACCTTTGCATTAATAAAGAAATTTGCCATTTTCCTAATAAAGGGATTTTTGACATTTGAACCACTAACACAAAAGTTCGAAAAAAAGACTGAAATAACAGTTTTCTTTAAAATTTTATTGGGTAACTTAAACAATTAATAATCCGTGTTTCTACCGCGAACACTAACAACACAAGAACATCGGTTTGGCATACTCAAAATGAGTTCATCCAAATCACGCTGTGGAATGGCCGCCCATGTTCGTTGCAACAACAAAAAAAGGTCTTCTTGCGACTGGATACCCTCCATATTCGGCAGAGCTCTTCTCTGTAGCATATCCCATGCATGCTCAATCGGATTCAAGTCTGGCGACTGAGCAGGCCAGGGTAGGACATTGATGTTAGCTGCGGCGAGAGTCTGTCTTACAACTCTTGCGGTGTGCGGTCGTGCATTATCATGCATTAACTGAAATAAGGGACCGATTTGCACTTGTAGAGGAACGATGACGTCTGATACAATCGTCTCAGCATAAATTTGAGCGTTGAGGTTGCCTCTGATCCAAATCAACTCAGTTCTTCCGCCGATCCAAATACCCGCCCATACCATGATGGTTCCACCACTATAAGGATGGACTTCCTGGCAGGATTTTAATCGCTGTTGGCGTCCAGGGGTTCTCCAGCGTCGTATACGTCTTGTATCCGGTCTCATACCGAAACGAGACTCATCAGAAAAGCACACGAAACGCCATTGTTCTTCTGCCCAATTTCTGTGTTCAAGAGCCCATTGATATCGAATCCTACGATTGTGCATTGCTATAGGTGGTACCCGTAGCGGTCTTCGGGAATGAAGGTTCACTTCATGCAAGCGGTTTCTGACTGTTTGGTCGCTAATTAAGTTCCCTGAAGAGTGATGAAGCCTCACGGCTAACATCATGGCGGTTATTGTTGGAGCTCTTCGAGTTAAGATTTGAATGTATCGGTCTTGTCTCCGTGTGGTGCAGCGATACCGTCCTCCATGGCGCTCAGCCACGGTACCAGTGCTTCGGTAACGTGTCCAAAGTTGACTGATAACACTCTGACTTGTATTCAGAGCTAAAGCCACAGTACGTTGCCGGGAACCAGCTTCTATCATTCCCACGGCTCTGAGCATTTCTTCCCTGCTTAAATGACGTCGCCGCTCCATAATAACGTTGGTTTTAATCAGTAGTAGGGAAACAGTAGCACTAATAATGTCTTCAATGCGTTGTATGTTTTTATAGGGAAAATATTGACAGCTGATTTTCATCTTTTACTCGAATTTGATTCACAGTTCCTGATTCAAATTGTGAAATGCACCAAAAAGGATCCATATAAATTTATAAAATCATAAATTTATTACAAAGCCACATCTCAATCTCAAGAAATCCGCATAAAAATGCTTGATCCCTAGACACTTTTGATGTGTGTATTTATTATTAGGTACCTACCGCTCAATCTATGAAGTGACATTTAAATAAAATATGACAGTTTCTTAGGTGTGGTGAATTGAAAGAACACATCGATAAATTACGATGTTGCCATTTAAATAAATATTCAATTCTCTAGAAATGTACGAGTTGTTGTTTTATTAAAATTTAAATAACCATAACTATGCACAGGCTTCCAAGCCATAGAGCAAGGTATCCTAAAGTTTTAAGAAATCTTTTTCAAAACTAATTATTAAAGCCAAAAGTACTTTCCGTTTCAAAAAACAAATTTTGTAAATGACTTAAATTTAATTTCTTGGTATATATTCTTCCTCTCAGGTAACACTACTTATCGAGACCTTGGACTTGGCAGTGGCCTCCCCAGCCACGGTCTCACGTAACGGCATGGTGTACAACGATTACAAGGACTGGGGCTGGTGGCCCTTCGTCAACTCCTGGCTGGAAACTATTGAGAATCCTGACTATAGGGAGATGGTAAGTGGAGAAGACGAAGTTTTTACTTACCACTTTCTGCAGCGCGTATGATCTACAAGTAGTTGTTCCGGTTCTTGGCGTTTTTGTATGAGTTTATATGTTTGTAAACGCACCCAAGATACAGGAGAAATTATGACGGGGCCCCCCTCTAGAGGGCCAATGCCTGCCGGGGTCGCGGGACTTATCTCATTACCGTGACCCCGGAACATAAAGGGCTATTGAAGGACACCGTGGATTTTAGTCAGTACAAGTCTGACAGTCCCTCCCGCCCTGCCCGGGGTGGGAGGACTCATTTGATGATTTTACCACGCTAAAAAAAAAGATGCAGGAGAAATTAATAGTGGGGCCACGTTTTAAAAAAAAATGTCTATTTTCTTATTTTTTTACATCATCAGTCGGTAGCTCAACCATTGCACCAACCAACTGTATCAACGGTGAAGTAATGTAACATGTCTTAGGTGCGAGTCACCTACACACGAATACCCAGCTGGGTATTGGTGTGTAGCTGACAGATTACTAAGATGGCGCTAAATTAGCAAATTTAACGCCATCTCAGTAACTTCACATTGATGACGTCACAGCTCCGCCGCTTCTTCCTGAGCATCCTCACGCCAGTGTTGGAGCTGAAGCGGCTGCACCTGCGCGAGGGTGAGAGCGTCCGCGGCCAGGAGTTGACGGGAGTGAAGTCCATGTGCCGCCTGCTGGGCCTGTCGCCCGAGCCCGCGCCCGGCCTGGCCGACGAGCAGAACGATATCGAGAACTTGGCCAAGATGAGATTCCTTTTTGCGTATGTTTTGTTTTCTTAGGGAGCTTCCCTATGACGTGATTCGTGCTATTTGCAATTACTACAAACTAAAAATGAAAATCATCCTTGCTACTACGATATACCTAAAGGTGCCGGTTCGCGCGCGAGACCGCAACTGGAGACCGCGACACTTCTTAACATTAGGCAATGTATAGGTGCCGGTTCGCGCGCGAGACCGCGACTGGAGACCGCGACACTTCTTAACATTAGGCAATGTATAGGTGCCGGTTCGCGCGCGAGACCGCGACTGGAGACCGCGACACTTCTTAACATTAGGTAATGACAAGTGTCGCGGTCTCCGGTCGCTGTCTCCTGTCGCGGTCTCGTGCGCCAACCGGCACTTTTTGGATGCAATTCGATTGACTTGACGTCGTCGTGGCGATCGTGTTTTGTTTTTCATCAACCCGTAGACAACCGCACGTTTTATGTCATATGTCGTAGTGGTAAGGATGATTTTCACTTGTAGTTGGAATCGGTCGAATCGCGTCGCATCTCGCCATGGGTAAGATCCCTTAGAGGTTCATCATCATCATCATCATTTCAGTCTATTACAGTCCACTGCTGAACGTAGGCCTCTCCCATGGAGCACTACAGCGCACGATCTCCCGTTTTATTCATCCAGGCACAGCCAGCTATCTTCTTTAGGTCATCTGTCCATCTTGCCAGGGCTTACCGCCCTTAGTTTACCTCCACGCGGTTTCCATTCAAGAACCTTCCTACTCCACCTTTCATCGTTTTTCCAAGGGGTTCGCTACACGTAATTTTCTTTACGTTTTGCCGTCCACGAGGCCGTATGTCCACAGGAGCGGAGCGAGGCTGTGGAGCTGAGAAACGGAGAAATATTAACTAATAAAGCTGCGGTTCCACTGAGGCGGAGCGGAGACGAGCTGTGTCGCGATTCACCAGTCACAATGACTGATGCACGAGGCTGACCAGGCACATGTCGATTTCAAGTCATGTGATTGGTAAGTTGCGGCACAGCTCTGCTCCGCACCGCTCCACTCCGCCTCAGTGGAACCGCAGCCTAACTCTTCAGTGGTGCAATTCTATTGGTTAATATTTCTCGCCTCGCTCCACTGTCGCTGCTGCGGACAGGAAGCCTAAGAATAACCTCCACTCTAGGTGGGTGGAGGGATCTATCAATCTCCTAAGATCCTTAATCAAATATTACTAACACAGCATGATCTGGTCTGTCTGCGCGACCTTGGAAGACGAACCTCGTCGGAAGCTGGACAACTGGGTACGGGAGCATGAAGGTGTCTTCCCTTTGAAAGACACCGTGTATGACTACTACGTGGATGAGAGGCTCCAGGTCTTCAAACCCTGGGAGGAGAAGCTGCCTGATAACTGGAGATATAACCCTAGGTTAGTAACAAGTTTATGTTTTTTTCTGTAGAAAGGATTTTGTTATGTTTTCTTTTAATTAACTATAACGGTGCATCCACACCGCCGGTAACATTTGTGGAGCAACAAAAGGCAACACGGTAACATTCGGCAACATTCGGTAACTTTTGTGGCTCCTTGTTACTATTTGTTGATTGTTACTCATCCACACCGCAGTAACATCCGACAACAAATGTTGCCGTGTTACTGTATGTCTCGTAACGTTGCTCGACAATCGGTAACATTGTTACCAAATGTTGAGCAACGTTACTCGACTTACAGTAACACGTCAACACTTAGTAACATTAAATAACATTTTGTTGGCGGATGTTACCGAATGTTGAGCAACGTTACTCGACTTACAGTAACACGTCAACACTTAGTAACATTAAATAACATTTTGTTGGCGGATGTTACCGAATGTTGAGCAACGTTACTCGACTTACAGTAACACGTCAACACTTAGTAACATTAAATAACATTTTGTTGGCGGATATTACCGAATGTTGAGCAACGTTACTCGACTTACAGTAACACGTCAACACTTAGTAACATTAAATAACATTTTGTTGGCGGATGTTACCGAATGTTGAGCAACGTTACTCGACTTACAGTAACACGTCAACACTTAGTAACATTTTGTTGGCGGATGCTACCGAGCAACATTTGGAAACGTTGAGCTACAAATGTTACCGGCGGTGTGGATGCACCGTAATAATTATGTTTATTGATTTCTGCATTCAACTAATCTAATTTTGAGTAAGATGTATTTTATGTTACCACTGCTGGTTATAAGGTACCTACATAATACCACGTATTCAGAATGAATGAAAGGATAGCATGTTGTTAGGTTTTTTAAGACAAAAAGTGCGTCAGGGATAGTCTGTCCTTTGCGCTGTGCAATGGTACTTCAAATGTATATCGGAGAGGCAACCGGATGTTAGTAAGCTGGGCCTTGGAGACGCCACACAAAAATTTAAATCTCATCTCATCATGAACAAATGGATATCAGAATCGAATGGCAATTTTTTTGTTTTGGTGGTTAGCAATAGCTAAGCATGCTCACTAATTTTGAAGCGGTTACCTAACATCATTTTTGTGTGGCGGCAAAATCATTTTTTGCCGACCCAGGCAACTTGGGGTCAATTACAAAGCCCAGATTACCAATCGTCATTCGGTTGCCTTTCTGACATACGTTTGACGTGCCATTGCTCTAACTATGCCATTCATTGTAAAAAAATACAAAAATCGTGTCCATTACTCCCCAGTACCATATTTTCCCCTCTCTTATCATTCAATCAGTTTTAAGAATGTATGAGCACATGGTTTGCCAGATTAATTCTCTTTCAGAGTCTGTTCCCTTATGGGATTGACTCAAACTAGACTTTGTTAGCTCTCATTACAGACTATCTAGGCTCATGATTTTGCGTCTCTTTAGGCGATTCGATGTGTCAGGAATAGTGAGCTGGACCGCTAAATAGATTAGCAATAAATAGATCCTCTCATCATCCCTATTCTTTTCCATCATCAGCGCCGGTTTCCACACGATCCTGGTGCCAACCATGGAGTTCCTGCGCGTTCAGGTGATCGCCATTGATATGCTGAAGGCAGGGTACGGCGTGCTCATAGGTGGACCCACAGGCACCGGGAAGACTTTCCTCATACAGGGCACCCTGGTCATGTTGGATCCCACCAAGTAAGTTGTCGTTTGATATTCTGGGAACCGGTAACATTTAACAAACAGTTGCCCACGCCACCCAATGCGCTGTGTGTCTTTGCACGAGGACTTAGACATAATCGTTACAAAATTGCTTTTGAAAATGAGGGGATGTGGACTAGTACACCTTTGATATAGCTCTTATTGCATTCATTATCATCAGCTTATAATGTTCCCACGGATGGGACACAGGCCTTCTCTCTGTGAGAGGGAGTGGGCCATAATCCACCACGCGGGCCCGGCCCAATGCGGGTTGGTAGATGTCACATGTCTTCGAATTTGATGGTTCTAGGACATGCCGGTTTCCTCACGATGTTTTCCTTGACCGTTTTGAGTGCAGTGGTGATGAAATAGTTACACAAAGTAATGCGCCTGACTGGGTTCGAACCCAGGACCAAGTAAGTAAGTCGAGGCCGATACCATTATTGCATTGTATGACAGGTACAGCACCCAGGTTATTAACATGTCGGCTCAGACCACGGCGGCCAACGTGCAGGACATTATTGAGGCGAGGCTCGAGAAGAGGACCAAGGGAAACTATGTGCCGGCCGGAGGTGAGAACCAACTCCTCTTTTTGTGGATTTTATGGCTTGGCTTCATCATCATCATCCTGTCTTCGTCCACTGCTGGATATAGGCCTATCCTAATGTACGCAACTCAGTCCTGAGCTTTCCTCATCCAGTCTCTTCCGGCTGCTTAACGGAAGTCGTCGCAGGTCGTTCCGGCAACTGTGGATCAAATTGAACAGCGGCAATAGAAGAGGACATTTCCAATCTTTAATGCCTCTGAAACAATACGGTGCAATTTTTTATGGTTCATAAGTTATGACCACTTGTTGTGTTCAGATAGGAAACAAATGCCTAGAGATTGCAATTCTTGTTGAACCCATCTATCTTTGATGGTGATGATACGATATGGTGTCGGTTCAGGTTCGTTCATAGTGTAGTGTGAATAATAATTGAGAATATCTTCGCGTCATGGTTCCCAGGCAAGCGAATGATAGCGTTCATGGACGACATAAACATGCCAGTGCGTGACTACTACGGCTCGCAGCCTCCGCTGGAGCTGGTGCGGCTGTGGCATGACTACGGGTACTGGTTCGACAGGGCCAAGCAGTGGAGGAAGAATGTCAAGGTATTTGATGAAGAGATTATAGTCACACGAGCATATCGCTAAATGAAACATATCAGTTCAACATGATAATAGTGCCTGGGGATCTAAGATAGGCAGTAGGTTCTCTGGGCTTCCTGAAGTCTCCCCCGCCCCTCCAGAACACGGTCCTGTGTGGCGCGGCAGGTCCCCCGGGCGGGGCGCGGTCCCCTCTGCCTGCGCGGCTGCTGTCGTGCTTCCACTCCTGATGTCTCTCCCCCCCCCCTCCAGAACATGGTCCTGTGTGGCGCGGCAGGTCCCCCGGGCGGGGCGCGGTCCCCTCTGCCTGCGCGGCTGCTGTCGTGCTTCCACTCCTGATGTCTCTCCCCCCCCCCCTCCAGAACATGGTCCTGTGTGGCGCGGCAGGTCCCCCGGGCGGGGCGCGGTCCCCTCTGCCTGCGCGGCTGCTGTCGTGCTTCCACTCCTGATGTCTCCCCCCCCCCTCCAGAACATGGTCCTGTGTGGCGCGGCAGGTCCCCCGGGCGGGGCGCGGTCCCCTCTGCCTGCGCGGCTGCTGTCGTGCTTCCACTCCTGATGTCTCTCCCCCCCCCCCCCTCCAGAACATGGTCCTGTGTGGCGCGGCAGGTCCCCCGGGCGGGGCGCGGTCCCCTCTGCCTGCGCGGCTGCTGTCGTGCTTCCACTCCTGATGTCTCTCCCCCCCCCCTCCAGAACATGGTCCTGTGTGGCGCGGCAGGTCCCCCGGGCGGGGCGCGGTCCCCTCTGCCTGCGCGGCTGCTGTCGTGCTTCCACTCCTGATGTCTCCCCCCCCCCTACAGAACATGGTCCTGTGTGGCGCGGCAGGTCCCCCGGGCGGGGCGCGGTCCCCTCTGCCTGCGCGGCTGCTGTCGTGCTTCCACTCCTGATGTCTCTCCCCCCCCCCCTCCAGAACATGGTCCTGTGTGGCGCGGCAGGTCCCCCGGGCGGGGCGCGGTCCCCTCTGCCTGCGCGGCTGCTGTCGTGCTTCCACTCCTGATGTCTCCCCCCCCCTACAGAACATGGTCCTGTGTGGCGCGGCAGGTCCCCCGGGCGGGGCGCGGTCCCCTCTGCCTGCGCGGCTGCTGTCGTGCTTCCACTCCTGATGTCTCTCCCCCCCCCCCTCCAGAACATGGTCCTGTGTGGCGCGGCAGGTCCCCCGGGCGGGGCGCGGTCCCCTCTGCCTGCGCGGCTGCTGTCGTGCTTCCACTCCTGATGTCTCCCCCCCCCTACAGAACATGGTCCTGTGTGGCGCGGCAGGTCCCCCGGGCGGGGCGCGGTCCCCTCTGCCTGCGCGGCTGCTGTCGTGCTTCCACTCCTGATGTCTCCCCCCCCCTACAGAACATGGTCCTGTGTGGCGCGGCAGGTCCCCCGGGCGGGGCGCGGTCCCCTCTGCCTGCGCGGCTGCTGTCGTGCTTCCACTCCTGATGTCTCCCCCCCCCTACAGAACATGGTCCTGTGTGGCGCGGCAGGTCCCCCGGGCGGGGCGCGGTCCCCTCTGCCTGCGCGGCTGCTGTCGTGCTTCCACTCCTGATGTCTCCCCCCCCCTACAGAACATGGTCCTGTGTGGCGCGGCAGGTCCCCCGGGCGGGGCGCGGTCCCCTCTGCCTGCGCGGCTGCTGTCGTGCTTCCACTCCTGATATCTCCCCCCCCCCCCTACAGAACATGGTCCTGTGTGGCGCGGCAGGTCCCCCGGGCGGGGCGCGGTCCCCTCTGCCTGCGCGGCTGCTGTCGTGCTTCCACTCCTGATGTCTCCCCCCCCCTACAGAACATGGTCCTGTGTGGCGCGGCAGGTCCCCCGGGCGGGGCGCGGTCCCCTCTGCCTGCGCGGCTGCTGTCGTGCTTCCACTCCTGATATCTCCCCCCCCCCCTACAGAACATGGTCCTGTGTGGCGCGGCAGGTCCCCCGGGCGGGGCGCGGTCCCCTCTGCCTGCGCGGCTGCTGTCGTGCTTCCACTCCTGATGTCTCCCCCCCCCCTACAGAACATGGTCCTGTGTGGCGCGGCAGGTCCCCCGGGCGGGGCGCGGTCCCCTCTGCCTGCGCGGCTGCTGTCGTGCTTCCACTCGTTCTTCCTGGCGTCGCCCACTCAGCAGCAGCTCGTCAAGATCTTCGGCACCATGCTGAGGCAGCACCTGCAGGAGTTCGATGAGGAGACCAAGTCTGTTGGTGAGATAACTGGGTGTTTGTCACTAGAAATAGGGAGATTCGTGTTTTAACAACTTGTAAAAAATATGTCTGACTGTCTCTTTCGCTCCATTCAGGACGGGAGGAATTATTTGATAATTTCACTACCTGTTAAAAAAATAATCGTCTTACCAAAAAAAAGTTAAACATCTTTTAAACCTGTCTAAAAAAACTATCACCGTCAAAACAGCATTTCACGTTCAGCCTTCAACAGATGTTATCTTTTAGTGGCAAGACGGTAAGTTTATTTTAACAGCCTATTGCCATCCACTGCTGAACGTAAGCCACCACCACCAAAGAGTCCTAAGCTTTCCGGTCCGGTAAGTATGTTTAAATCATGAATTATAATAAAATACGATTTAATTCAATTAAATCCAGGTAAAACCGTCCTGATAGCGACGATCGACATGTTCAACAACATCGTAGCTAAGCTACTGCCCACCCCCAGCAAGATGCACTACCTCTTCAATCTGAGGGACATCTCCAAGATATTCCAGGTATGTTGTCGACATTTTAATTTAAGGAAATTCATTTTAAGTCTTTGTCCGTTCGCCCTAAGGAGCCATCTCCACGAGCGAGATAATCGCGGCGATATTATCTTCGTGCCACGAATTTCCATACACTTTCTATGAACGCGTCTCCACACGGCGATATTATCGCGGCAATGCGACGAGTGTCAATGTGTGACATTAGTCGGGCGTATCGCCGCGCGCTCGTGGCGCTCTCGCAGCGAGCGCGCGGCGGGAGCGCGACGACTCGCAACGGAAGCGCCGCGTGCCCGCGACGAGCGCGTTACCAGTAGCGAAACAAAACAAAACTATAGCACAACGCGTCGCGGGCGCGACGATTCCGTTGCGAGTCGTCGCACGTGCGCGGCGTTTCCGTGACGATACGCTGGCGGAATAAACGCTCGTTGTGGAGATTCTCTGACGATAGGAAGTACGGACTCGCAGCGTTTTCCTCGCTCGTGGAGATAGCGCCAAAACTGGGACAATAGAGGTTCATAAAAAAAAAGGTACATATGCACAAGTTCGTGGACAGGCACAGGTGCAATCTGTGTTGTTTGTCGTAAAGTTTGCCGTATATTACTTCCCAGAATTTTAAATCTAATCCTACGTCCTTATTAGTAATAATAAATCCGCCTCGAAACTCCTTTTAGCATTTTCCAATATTCTTCATAGTTTCGGATATAGCCATCCACGCCCAGTTGATGTTGACCCTGTTTATTATGTTTTTGTCCAGGGTCTGCTACGTTGCAACAAAGACTACACGAACACGAAGCCACGTTTCCTCCGGCTGTGGATACACGAGTGTTTCCGAGTCTTCTGCGACCGACTTACTGAAGAAAAGTGAGTGTTATGATTACTGGTGGCGTCATGATTCGGCATAGACGAAGGGGATAACTAATCGAACAGAAAACTAGGCATTCGGCTTAAAATACGATCATTAATTCCAGTCAGTAAAATGACATTTCCAGTGTTGCAGGTTTGTTTCATTTTGTTTGTATCAGTGACAGTTGCACTTGTCATTTTACTGACTCGAAGTAATAATCAAACTTTAGTTCAAATGTTGCCAAGGAAACCTTTTATTGTCACTAAAATTCCTTACGCGGCCCCTAGACCTATAATAACATTGTACAATACTTTTTATTGTACAATAAGATTGAAAGGCGCTCTGAATCCAAACGAGCAATTATATTGCACAATAATACGAACTGCACAATGTTTTCGTGTTCTATCCGAGAACAGGGATGTCAGACGGCCATCCATAAATCCTTGTGCCGAGCTGACTAAAAGCTGGTATTCAAAACGAAAACCTGGTACATGTATAAATTGTGTCGGAAATCATACTCGATTGTAAAAAAAGTAAATTTCAATTTTGTGTACCGTTAATACGGTGCAATAAACAAGCAGTTTTACTAACCTTACAGTGGATAAATAGGAACTAAAAAGTGACAGTGATTTTTTGTCCGTGTTATATTTGACTACATGCAGGCCTGTCTCACTCCGCGGTGTAGGCATAAAACTGCAAGTAGTTGCGGGGCCATTATGTCGTGGCCCATTCACTACGGCTGCCACGCGCCACCCGTTACGCACGCGCTCCGTCTCTTTAATATTTTTGTTACGTTACGTGTAGTTACGCACAAGTTTCTTGCTTTAGGTGCTTTTGGTAAATTAAAACAATATTATTATGAAGAAAAAAAATATATAGTACATATTTAGTAATGATCAACAAAATTATCTCCCTGCTTGTGAAGTATGGGCTTAACTGATCATGATACCTAATCATGAGGTTACAAGTTTGGAAATGAGGCGAGATACTAATTGGGGGGGGGGGGGGGGTGAGCCTACTGGACGACCAAGATAAAAAGACGACACTCTCACTCACCTTAAGCTGAGTACTAAGAATTAAGATCGGTAGAAAGTAGAAAGATGTTTGCGTTGTTGTTTAAAAGTTCTAACTCAGAAAATGGCCACACTACGCATTCAAGGTCAGCGGTCGTAATTCGCTGCGCCACTTTTTTACCTACCTACAAAGACACGCAACGCGGGGCCTGTGACAGTATGCGATAGTAATTGGTCGGTTACTAGGTTGAGTGCAAAATAATAAGGACTGGCTATTTTGCCATAGACGATAAAAATCTTTTAAATATTATTCTTTTTTTTTGTAAGATAAATGTTCAAAAATATAACAATAATAGGTAGAAAAGATAATATTATTATAAATATTATTCCTCACGTAAGGTGCCGTAGGTACCTACTATTATCATTCTGTGCTAACAATCAATAATGTATGGTAGTAATCGATGACGAAACCAAAAAGATATAGGCTGATGATAAAAACAAAATTCCTTGAGGAACATAGGTATTTATGGTAATAATGTAATTTAGCAAATGCATAAAATACGCATAGGTACCTACCTATTTGCGCCTGAACTCGCAAGTCGCAACCCTATTGAGCTTGACCCATAGTAACCTTTTAATGTCGTTGGCGTCAGATAAACCAAAATAAACTATCGGGCGTAACCATTCAGTACATTTTTGCTTGCGCACGGGAAGTTTAGGCTATTATAAAAGTAGGTGGGCGGTACGGCTGCCAGTTAAAATGTACTTTATTCTCTCTTAAATAGATTTTACATTTGTTTGATTTTTTTTTTGGAGTAGTCCTTCTGTACGTATAGTACTATTAATTATTCTGTGCTACATGTTAAGAAAAAAAAAATTGATGTATTTTAGTTAGAAATACTGGTTTGTTCCATCATATTTGTTGGTTTTTCTGGATTGTCAGTCAACGGCAAATCTTGGTATTTTTACATACCAGGACCGTGTATTCTTGGTACATGGTACGTGATACTCAAAACTGGTATGTGTACCAAGAAACTGGTAGGTACGTCTGACATCCCTGTCGGAGAATAGTATTGATCCCGATATCGCGCAATACTGACCCTACACGATGCAATGAAATAATATGGTGTAATAAAAATTAAACTCGCTCAAACTTTCAGTCAATCAAACGGTCAATAATATTGCACAATATTATTGACCGTTTAGAGGCCGCCTTAGTAGGAATTTTAGTGAAAATAAAAGGTTTCCTTCCTCACTTTCAATACTAAAGTATTATTTATCTTAGTGACTGAAAATCAGATATTTATCATATTTATTATTTTCCAATATTTCAGCACTGGTGGCTTACCATGATGTCTTAAAGCGAGAGGAGTTCCACTGTAAATAAATATAAATAAATAATTAAATATTCCACAACTATCACACAACGCCATCTAGTCCCAAGCTAAGCAGAGCTTGTGTTATGGGTACTAGACAACTGATAAACATACTTATTTATTTCTAAATACATACATATTATAGATAAATTATACCCAGACACAGAACAAATGATCGTGCTCATCACACAAACATTTGTCCTGGGTGCGAATCGAAGTCACGACCTCCGGCATAGCAGTCAGGGTCGCTAACCACTAGACCAACAGGCCTGTCAAACTGTGGGAACGAGTTGGCGCTAGACGACTTGTATAGCTCTCTTTCCCACAGTGAAAGTTTTCTCGCTTTAAGACGTCATGGGGTCCATGTTCCGTTCACTGGTCAGTTCACAAAGACCTGCTCGGAGAGCATCGCTCGGTTCTCTTCTTTTCACGAAGGCCGGGCGCGAAATAGCATACTAAATAGGAAGTGTCATGTAAAAAATAAACCTTAATACAATGATTGAAAACTCTGTTTTAAATGTGATATCTGCTTCCCTCTCCGAGTCCGTTGAGTAAACGGAACCTCACAAGTGCCATAAAGGGTGAAATTTTATTAATGAGCAATATTTTAAACTCGAGCATTATTATCGATACTAATCGTATTACGGAACTCAAAAAAAATATTAATTCAAGTATCTTCGCTTAATATTATTTGATGTTTGTTTACTTTTCGTTCCGCGCGCGGTGTACTGCGCTTTAAAATTTTGATACTTTAAGACTTTTGGGGTTTATGATTTTTTTTATTACTTTTAGTGTACCTATTTGCAATAATAAGCCTTTGCAATGTGACATACTATATTTTTTAAAGGGTCCATAATTGCATTAATAATATTTTTGATTTGCGTTTTCTTAGCCGTAAAGCAATGAGCATCGTAAGTAGGACCTTAGATTAAAATATTGGCCATGATTTCGATTTCACCCCGTATAATGCGTTTCAACTAAGAAGGTCAGTTGATGATACCATCTTGTCACGTCATGGACCCCGTTTAAACACTTGTAAGCTTTCAAAATAAACAATTATCATTTGAAAATAAGTCTAACGAGATAATAAAGATCATCATCATCATCATCATCTCAGCCATAGGACGTCCACTGCTGAACATAGGCCTCCCCTTTAGATCTCCACATATCCTACCGGTTGGAAGCGACCTGCATCCAGCGTCTTCCGGTAATAAAGGTATAGTATACAAAAATTAATTAGCGCAGAGCATTTTATTGGTAAACATTATTTTCAAGTGACTTGACCATAGACACTGACCTTCTTAGGGAGCTTACCCATGCATGGCGCTATGCGACGCGATTCAACCGATTCCAATTACAAGTGAAAATCAACCTTACCACTACGGCATAATGACATAAAATGCGCGGTTGTCTACGGGTAGATGAAAAATAAAACACGATCGCCACGACAACGTCAAGTCAATCGAATTGCATCATTATTTGGTAAGTAGCAAGGACGATTTTCATTTTTAGTTTGTAGAAATTGCAAATTGCACGAATCGCGTCATAGGCCTTAGTGGACTTAAAATGTGACTTACGGGATATCTTCCACGATCATGGCTCTTGCAACAGCGTCGAAATATCGGGATCTCAAACAAATGGTTAATCACGAAAGATATCCCGTAAGTGACTAAAATGTCACTTATGAGGTTAGAAGTAAGCGATCGCAATAGTTTAAAAAAGTGTCCCTTAGTGTAATCTCACAAGTGCCATATTGTCCTTTGTCAGAGACCGCGAGTGGTTCATGAACCACATGGGCGACATGCTGGGCAAGCACTTCGAGCTGACGTTCCACGCGCTGTGTCCCAGCAAGAGTCCGCCGCTGTTCGGACACTTCCTCAACCCCTACGAGATATACGACGACATGAACGATCCCGACGCACTGCGCAAGTCAGTATACGTCACTATCGATACAGATACCGGCACGGTTCTTGAGCGCTCGGCGTAAGAGTGGGGATCGCTTTGCGCATCGTACACTTATCGACGAATGAAACGCACAATAAAACAAATAAAACGCACAAAACAAGGAATCCCGAGTGGCGGCTATGACGCGATGCACTACGGCACGCTACGCGGGCCAATCACTACACTTTCCCCGCCCCCGTTTCTCACTTCATCTACCAAAGGGACCTAATAACTCACTTCTGCGCAGGTGAAGGTCAGCGCTCAAGATCACTGCCGGTATTTGTAGGTACTATCATATAATAAAAAGTCGGGGATTTATCAATAGGCTGAGCAGGGTAAAGCCTAGAGCGGTAGATTAGGCTGCGGTTACAAAGAGGCGGAGCGGAGCAGAGCGGAGAGCGATTCACCAATCACATGGCTTGAGTGGGGAAATGATGTGGATTTCAAGACATGTGATTGGTGAATCGCTCTCCGCTCTGCTCCACTTTGCCTCAGTGGAACTGCAGCCGTAGGGATCACGTCGTCCGAGCCGAGCCGATGCGAATGGCATTAGTAACACCCTTATTACGTTGACATAAAGGTTTTCTTGACCGGCTTAAGCCGATTCCGCGTCGATAAATGTGGGGGGGACCCTTACGCGGTTTTTTTTTGTCTTAGAAAAACTAAAAAAAAAGTGTTGGTACAGAACACATAATAGATAGAGAGGAGTCATTTGATGATTTCACAAATCCAAAAAAGGATATTGAATTGTAAAGGTAGGTAGGGGCCGCAGAATTTGAATAGATAAGGGCGGCAAATGCGTAAATCCGACATCGAAAATAAACACTTGTAATCTTCAAAAGGTTATCCCAATGAATATTGATAATAATAAAATCAAGATAAAATCGAAATTGAGAGTGCACGCAGAGAATTAATGTCTGGCTACCTATACGAGAACTTCTGGTTGCAACCGTGACAGCAAGACTCACTAGTTGACTTTACAACATTTCTAGTAATAAATACTATAAGTAAGTAGTAGAGATAACAAGGACTTAGTATTTATTACTAGAAATGTTGTAAAGTCTACTAGTCAGTCTTGCTGTCACGGTTGCAACCAGAAATTCTCGTATACAACACATTTCTCTGCGTGTGGCTTGTGAAGTTGTGACGACTAAATTCACTAAAATTTTTGGTGACGTGACGTCACGTCATCAGCCTATAATCCTCCCACTGTTATGACATAGGTCTCCTCTCTTTGAGAGGGTGTGGGCCATAATCCACCACGCGGCACTATGTGGAGGTGCCTAAGAGAGCCTGGCCATAAATACATTTTGTAAAAATCGGCTCAGGTACTCGTATTATACCTCAAACTCTAGCTAAGAAGTTAATCTACTATATTATACATAAATTATGTATGTGGTCGTTACTGATTTATAAAAAAGATCATCTAAACTCGATCATTCCTAAACTATCACAAAAAAAACTGAATTTGTATTTTTTTCAAGACTATTTTCTAGCCAGCTAGCAATGAATACTACACAAGTATTATACCATGACAGAAAGCTTATTCTATGTACTTTTGAATGGTATTCATAAAAATGCTATATATTTGTTAATATACTTACTAGAAATATATACTCGTGATATATAATTTTTACGTATCTGGAACTTTCAATTAGAGTTTTGACAGTTGCCGAAATTTGCCGATGGTCTATAAATGATGTTATTTGGTAGGAAATTTAATATTATAATACATTAAGAATAAAAAACTTGCAATTTCGTTGCACAACATATGCTAATCTATGATAGCATGAAACAGTATCATCAATTACCGCATAACTACATTATGATAATTAGTTTTTTCTACCACACGTTTCAAATCAATATTTTTACATAAAATAGGGATTCTGAATACTCAATAATTACACACTGTGAAATATACTGTTATTTAATAATAATTACTAAATTAATTATTTATTTGTAATTCATTATTACCAGACGTGACTTGTGTCCTGTTTGATTTGAAAGTGACGGGAATTATGTTGTTGCTTTAACAAGTTATATACGGGATAATTTATAACTTTTACGAGACAAATATCGCTAAAATTGTACTAAGTGTACTAAAAAATCATTATTACAAACTTTCGTCAACGTTACACGAAATTTGGCAAAAATAAGTAAATGTATTTAAATAAGAATAGCGCGTGGTTAGACTTCATATTTACTGTGAATCTAGAAGATCCCACTTGTGAATCTGAACCTTCGACATCGACTGGAGAGGACGACGACTTCGAAAAACCTACGAAGAACCGCAAAACAAGGAGTTGCTTGAAAAATGTGGCCTTGATTTTATACTGAATTCATAATAATATCTTCAAGGGTAAGTGGAAAACAAAGATTTTAAGAAGAGAGAGAAAAAAGCCATAATTATGTAGTGTACATAGAAGTTTCAGAGAAGAACTTGGTTTAAATATAAATCAACCTAAACAAGGTAACTGCAATGACGGTAATACAGCTAGAAGATTTTTTCAATATTATCAGTGCAATGCAGAAATTACTGGTGTGGAGGAGGAATTGATTAAACGATTTTATGTAAATAAAAAAAAACAAAGATATGTTAATAAATATATGTCGTATTAGATGCCATCATCTGTCTATAAAGTCCTGATTCACGGGGAAAGCATCATTCGGCATTATTCAGTGTTACCCCTAGAACAACTTTCCGTAAATGCCCAGGAATCAAGAAACAAAGACTATAAACGATTCAGACTTCATGATGCTGGGAAATGCTCGAGAATAGCTACAAATGAATATGTTCTACATACGCTTTTGTATACTTCGGACCCTTACATAACAAGTTTAAGAAAACAATCTAGAAAAAGTCTACGGAACTTATAGATGAAGCTTTAGAGCTAAATAGTTGATTAATACAGTATTTTTGGTTAGAAACATTAGTAGTTAATAACAGCAGAAGTAATTTTAAGAGTTTAAGGTGTGCTTATTATAACATTTTAGGTCAAATTATTTAAAGATAGTTCAAAATTTGTGAACATTTCTCAACATTTCAAGTTTCTTATTTTTTTTAGACAATAAACATATGTGTATATCCATGAATTGTATATTATTTTAAAATACATTTATTCAAGAATACACAAAAAAAAAATTAGCTGCAAATCTATAAAAACATGGAAGTTATGGATTTATGACCCGAAACCGACTCAATCTCCACATAGTGCGCGGGCTCGGTGCGAGTTGGTAAATGTCACAATCATGTCTTCGAATTTTTGGTTCTAGGACATGTCGGGTTCCTCACGATGTTTTCCTTCACCGTTTTGAGAGCAGTGGTGATGAAATAAATTACTCAAAGTAATGCACCAGGCTGGGTTCGAACCCAAGATCACGACAACTCGTAAGTCGGGGTCGATACCACTGGGCCACCACTGCTCTCTCGTGACGTGAGATATTGTAAATTTTAAAAGCGTATCATATTTGTCGTTAGTTAAAGTTTATGTAACAAAATAAAATATGCAGTAATATGGATCAAATATTTCAACTGACAGACTAGAAAAACAGTTTTTTGAGCTGAAATGATATTTGTTTAAATGAAAATGTTTTGTCTAGATACGTAACGAATCAACTTGAGGAGTACAACAGCTGCCCAGGCGTCGTGAAGATGGACTTGGTGCTGTTCAAGGATGCAATAGAGCACATCTGTCGTATCGTGAGGGTCATCTCTCAGCAGAGGGGACACATGCTCTGTGTGGGGATAGGTTGGTACTGGTCCACACTCACCCCACCGGGGGCGGGGACACTGACAACTCCCTGTCCCCCAGGCGTGCGGGGGACACTGGCACCGCCCTGTCTCCCGGTTCTGCAGGGGACACTGACACCTCCCTGACTATCTTGGAGTGACGATCTCCTTCATGTGCTATTTTTACTGCAGCCCAATTGTTCCTGAAAAAAAACACAATCAAAATGAAAATAAGTCATGTATTCAAAATTGACTGACTTATTAATTTTTACTATTAGCAAGCTGAAGTGGCAATGGGCAGGCCATATTGCTCGCAGAGCAGATGGCCGATGGGGTCGAAAAGAGCTAGAGTGGAGACCACGGACTAGCAAGCGCAGCGTAGGACGTCCACCAACGAGATGGACAGACCTTGTAAAGGTCGCCGGAAGACGCTGGATGCAGGTCGCTTGCAACCGGTATATGTGGAGATCTAAAGGGGAGGCCTATGTTCAGCAGTGGACGTCCTGTGGCTGAGATGATGATGATGATGATGACTAAATATTGTTTAATTGAAGGTCAATTTTACATAAAGTGCAGGCCACACAGAAGAGACGTAAGACGAGGACGCGACGCGGAGCGGACAGGCGCAGACGTAAAAGCGTTGCGCCCGCGACCCGACACTTCTGTGTGTTTTGCGTCGCGACGCTTCTATAGGTATATTTTGTATGAAAGGGACAAATATCCGCGCCTCGTCTGCGTCTTACATCTTTTCTGTGTGGTTAGGGCCTTAGACGTTCTACAATGCGCCCGCGCGTGGCAGCGGTACATTGTGACATCATTTTTGTGGGGCGGAAAAAAAAATGCAGTTCAATTGAGGTCAATGCGGTCAATACGAGATGGATCTGTATTACTTCAAGGTCCAGATTACCAATCGCCATCCATCATATGACATGATAAGGTCAACTGTATCTCTATTCTGTTCAAGTCCGCCCTGGAAGATGTTGTAATGTATACCGTGTCCTCAGGTGGATCTGGTCGAACATGTCTGACACGCGTGGCTACGTACATCTGCGAGTACAACTCGTTCAACGTCGTCGTCACCAAGACCTACGGCCTCAAGGACTTCCGCGAGGATTTGAAGGTCAGATTCGCGTATTAGGGTTCCGTATATTACGTAATGTAGCGAACATAAAATCAGTCGTGAACTGACTTACTTTACTTTACAGAATTTGATCCTTATTAGCGACACTATCAAATGGGATAATAATATAGGGAGTGGTTTTCTTTCCAACACTAGCGGATTCGATTCCTGGCCAGAATTATTAATTTATCTAAAATCCAATGATGCAGTTTTAGTTTTCGTCAAAATTTGCCTCGAGATTCCTTACAGTATTTTCGATGTTCGGCATAGTTTCGGACATAGCCATCAACGCCCAGTTGGAAAAATCACCCTGTATAGAATATTCCGAAAATGATTGTTCGACAGAAAGCTACCGTCAGAGCCCTTATCACGAGTTTTCACTATTTTACTTTACAGCGTCTTTCCAGTATTTACAGCGTTTCTTGTATGGAAAAATGGAACAGCGCCTCTGGTGTACGAAGAAGGAACTAATTTCTTCCTTGAAATTAAATGTCAAAGTTCCAGTTTACTTTACGTCACAATAAGTGAAAACTCATGATAAAAGCCTCTGATCGAAGGTCGGATCGGGTAACTTTACACCCCGTTCCTCTTACCCCCAAAATTACGTAACTTCTATCTGGAAGCACCTTCATTGACGGACCTATTAGGTTAGCCGCTCACTGGACACTTTCCGTCTTACCTCAAAAAAGATAAAAATCTGTTGATTACTTGTCTAAAAAATCTGTCAACGTCAAAACAACATTTCACGTTAATATAAGGGTCGTGTTACAGTTTTTTTAGACAAGTGTTCAAGCGTTGTTTGTCTCTGTCGAGTGCTATGAAGATATATGGGAGTGCATTCATTATGGTGACAAAGACTTTCTAGCGACTCATAAGGTAACTGTGACACTGTAAAGGGCTATTGAAAGATCAACGTGGAGTTTAGTCAATACAAGTCTGACAGTTCATCCCCTCCCGCCCTGAGTATCAGGACTCATTTGATGACTACCACATTAAAAAAAAGGAGAAACAAAAGTCTCAGCGAAAAAAAACTCCAGTAAGAGTTTCCTATGGTGACAAAACGCCTATTATGTCAGGTGTTGTACACGGCCTGCGGCGTGGACCAGAAGAAGACCACGTTCATCTTCTCGGACACCCAGATAGCAGATGAGGCCTTCACGGAAATCATGAATAATCTCCTCAGCAGCGGAGAGGTCACCAACTTGTACAAAGCTGACGAATTTGAAGACGTGAGTATCAGAAACATTTTTTAACTATAAGGCAAGCACTGGGTTCGCACAAGTTTCGGAGCTACCCGCTAGATTTTCCGAATGCTTATAGGTATTATTCTTACGTACAAAATCTTGTCGTAACAAAAACGAGCACAACAAAAATATCCAATTCGGTGCAGTCGTTCGGAAGTTATGCTCCCACAATCGAACATACACTTCGGTGATCCAGTTTTAGTTATATAGATGACCATTGCAGCCACTTTCGTTTCAATCCTGTAGTATATGTAGGTATGCATAAATCGATGATTATTATTGATTTATGTTTACACATGTATATTAACAATAAGATTTTTCATACACAAACGTTTCAAACGTTTTCACCCCTTTTCACCCCCTTTGGAGGATTTTCGCAAAATCCCGTCTTATTACTTCTTTACACGGTAGACTGGTAAGCGTCAGGACCCCTGGACCAAGAGAGATATTTTAGAAAATACCAAAATTTACTACCTTTTTGCTACTATTTGATACCTAACTTCAAATATTTAGTACCTCGACTGACAGCGAAAAAACATTACAATCAGTAATACAAATCCCTATGTTAGGATTGCTATCAAATGTCAGGATTTCATGACATCTTGCAATTGCAATTGCAATTGAAAAAAAATAAGCTGCTCTCTACATTTATGTTTGCATAATTCGTCAAAATGTAGGGAGCAGCTGTTTTTTTTTTCGCAATTTAAAGTTTGGTCCCATAGTAAAAGTTGTTCATAACTTAGAAATTGATACATACGAATGTAAGTAAAATAACGGTAATTGTGTTTGGCATTCGCAATACAGCTGTGTTCCCGAATAAGTCTTTTCCTTGTGCCTCCCGTAGTAAGAACTTTACAAATCCCAACTAATATATTAACCTTCTAACCGCGCGAATCGTATATATGCGACAAATATTTCCGTGCCCCTACCGCCCGTGTCGTATTTCTGCGACAGAGATTATTCACGATTTTTGTTGTTTTTTCGATTTTATTGTATCTTCATAGTGAGATAAATAGTTATGCAGATAGACAGATAAAATACTTTTTATTATACACTATGATATTTTACAAATCGGAGCTTAAGAGGAGCAGAAAGAGAGGAACTTTTATTTCACCGATTAGTAGCCGCGCGCTAGGGGCACGGCAATTGATATAGCAAAGTGCTTAAAAGGTTCATATTGAGAGCTTCCAACGAACAGGAAATAAATTATTTTTTAAGTCGGTTAAAAAAATATAATTATAATGATTTCTAATAACAAACAGATAAAGCAAGCTCTAGAGAAGCCGATGAAGGCGGCGGGTCTCATGCAGACCGCGGAAGTAGTGTATCTGTTTCTGGTGGACCGAGTGCGCAGTAACCTGCACGTCGTGCTGTGCTTCAGTCCTATTGGAGAGGAGTTCAGGTATCGGATGCGTCTCCATCGATATATTTTTTTAAATGTTGCCCCACTCTAGGAATTTCCCCTGTATTGTGGGTGCGTTTACAAACATAGAAACTCACATACACAAACACCCAGACACGGAACAACTGCTAGCAGATCATAATAGGTCTTTACCCTTGATGCCCTTCTTAAAGAAATCAGCTGGACAGGAGGCAACAAATTCTTCAAAGGCATTTTGTATCGCGGTGGTGGACGCCCACGGCGACGGACGTCGCAAGATGACCTCCGGCCACCGTAGGCGCGGGCATGCGGGCGGCGAGTAAAGGGCAACTCGCTGCCCGACCATGGACCATGCCCGGGTCGACGGCGCGATGTGTTCCACGCGCGCCTTTAAGAGTGTCAGCATAATGACGGGGCCCCCTCTCTAGACGGCCAAAGCCTGCCGGGGTCGCGGGACTTCTCATTACCGTGACCCCGGAACATAAAGGGCTATTGAAGGACACCGTGGATTTTAGTCAGTACAAGTTTGACAGTCCCTCACGCCCTGCCCAGGGTGGGAGGACTCATTTGATGATTTTACCACGCTAAAAAAAAAAGGGCATTTTGTATTGCATCTCGGGTATTGAATTTTTTTCCCGCCAAGAAGTTATCCAAATTCTGGAAAAAGTAGTAGTCTGTAGGCGCAAGGTCTGGTGAGTAGGGCGGATGACGGAGAGCTTCCAACCCCAGTTCTTGCAACTTGGAGACAGTCGGCTGTGCAGTATGTGGTCGCGCGTTGTCGTGTAGGAGCAGCGGAGACGAGCGATTGACCAATGCTGGTTGGAGATGTGCCAGCTTCTCCATCATTGTGTTCAGTTCTTCACAGTACACATCTGCAGTAATGCTCACCCCGTTTGGTAAGAAGGTGTGATGAATCACACCGGCGCTAGACCACCAAACAGTGACGATCACTTTTCTAGGGGTAAGTTTTCGTTTAGGGCATTGTTTAGGTGCTGAACCAGGATCCAACCAACTTGGTGAGCGCTTGCGGTTATCAAACAGAACCCATTTGGACGTAGTTAAGCAGAAAGGACCTAACCCACAGTTTGGTCGAAATTGAGTTATGTATGCCATCGTACTCCTGAGGGTCGAATCTATGATACAGTGAAGACTTTATTTTCGAAATGTATATGGAAACTATTTTTTTTACTACCCCGACTCATCCCACATGTATGAAGAGCACGAAAAAAAAATTTGCTGAACGAACCCAACCTGCTTGAATTGTTTCTGAGTAATGCAATTTCTATGTACGTATTCTTAAAGATAATTTATCAGATTAAACTCAAACAGTTTGGGTCCTTTCTGAGAATTAAATTTTGCCTAACAATTTAATCTTTGAAAATCACTGAAACGACTTAAACAATTTGGGTCGTTTCTGTGTTTTAGGTTTACTGCTAACAAACTTCTGTTTTTGTTTATTAGAAACGACTCAAAACACTTAGGCTATTTAAAAAAAACGGTTTTATATTAAACGTCCACACAATTCTTAATAACCTAAAGTGACTCAAGAAGGTTAACTCGTTTATAAGAAAAAGATTTAGTGTTTGACTCATACAACGACTTTCGTATTTATAATTTGTAACTAGTGCATGTTATGTTAAAAATATACTAGTATTAAATTTTAAAATTATCCACGACTAAAGGCGCGGAAGTAATAAAAACAAAATAATTATAACTAAATTTAAAACATTTTTACAGTGGTAACACTTTTTTTTTTGCGTGGTAAAATCATCAAATGAGTCCTTCCACCCCGGGCAGGGCGGGAGGGACTAAAATCCACGGTGTCCCTTTGGCGCTCTAGAGGGGGGGCCCCGTCATCATGCTGACGCTCTTTGAGGCGCGCGTGGAACACAACGCGCCGTCGACCCGGGCATGGTCCATGGTCGGGTGGCGAGTTGCCCTTTACTCGCCGCCCGCATGCCCGCGCCTACGGTGGCCGGAGATCGTCTGCCGACGTCCGACGCCGTGGGCGTCTACCACTGCGGCTGGGGTGGAGGGAGGACACAGTACTCTCCCTCACGCGGCCCGCCTCCTCCTTCACGAGCATGACTGCTTCGCAGAAAGAGGCGACCGCGTCCCATACCGTGTCGCCCCGCAGCATGGCCTCGACCAATGCAGGGCGCGAGAGGTCTCCGCCTATCGCCGCCGAGAGGACACGGCGGTGCTCTGCCCAAGCGGGGCAGTCCTGCATCGTATGCTCCACCGTGTCCTCCGGGCGATCTTCGCAGTGGTGACACCCAGGCGTTTCTTCCCTCCCTATCAGACACAGGAACCTCCCGAAACTTCAGGGAGCGGTGAGGACCTGCGTCATACGGTAGGTCAGGACGCCGTGACGCCTTTCCAGCCACTCCTCAAAAAGAGGTCTTACCGCCGCGATTGCGGCGTGCCCGGACCTCGGTTGCGACAGTCGTCCCCTCCATACTGCTCTGAGATCGCACCGGAGCTCTTCCCACCGCGCCTCGACTTCTCGGTGCAACGGGGTTACACCCCGGCGCTGCGCCTCCACGCGCCAGTCATTGACGCACTGGAGGGCAGTCGCCTTCAGATCCCAGGGCAGCAATCCGGCAAGGAGGTTGGCTGATTCGCCGGTGATTGTGCGGTATCCCCGGATCATCCGGATAGCCATGACCCTCTGGCATGCGACCAACTTTAGTGGTCGCGTCCGGATGCTCAGGGCCCACACGGGGGCCCCGTAGAGGGCCATGGACCGCACGATACCGGCGTACAGCCTACGGCAGGAGGCGTTTGGCCCGCCGAGATTGGGCAGGAGACGCTTGAGGGCGGCTGCTGCCCGGTTCAGCCTTGGGGCCAAACTCAGGAAATGCTCCCTGAAGTTCCACCGGCTATCGAGGACGAGTTCCAGGTACTTCATCGTCCTCCCGACGCCGATGCGAACCCCCTCCGACGTTATGTGGGACTCAGACCGTGGCGCGTTAACGCGGCCATGAAAACACATGGCCTCCGTTTTGTGCAGCGCCACTTCGAGTCCCAGCTGCCGGATCCTTTCGACGACTGTCGCAACCGCTTGCGTCGCCTTGGCGGCCGCCGCCTGGTGCGACTCTCCCTCCGCCAGGACGAGCGTGTCGTCAGCGTAACATATTACGCTGACGCCGCCGTCGGGGAGGTCGCCGCATGTAGATGGATATGGACCAACATTGGATTTTGATTTGGTGGAAGAATATGAAGCTTATGGCCATGTCTGTACCGTTTATAAGTTTATCTACTCTCATATCGTTAAATTCAAAATACAAAACTCAAAACGAGTTTATAATGACGTACTTTACACACAGTATAACGAAATGAAATTAAAAAATTAAATTATAACACTATTTCTCTAACAAAATAATGTTATAATAAAATTTTTTTTCATTACGATACAGATTACAGATCATAGATACAAGTACATGAATTTATTTTATTATCTGTGGCTGCGCGCGCTTTGGGAGTACGTCTAACGCCAACGATACACAATTCCATATTCAATTTCATACTCAATCATAAATACAAAATGAACACTTATTAACAACTAGCTGTTGCCCGCGACTTCGTACGCGGATCCTGTTGCTTATGCCAGCACCACGGGGTCGTCAAAATCGAACATCTGATAAGTCTGATGTTCAATTTCAAGAGCCCGGGTAAAAAAATAAATGGGAGTTTTGGACTGTAGAGTCAAATTTTTATTCATATATAAGTATTCATCGTCATCGAAAAGTTCTAAACTGTTACCGCCTTTACTGCATGGAGGTACTCCCACCTCATGTTATTTTAAAATTATACAGTGAAATTAGTGATAGCTTTGATTTCCACATCAGGTGTTTCAGATCTTCAGTTTTATACGTCAACAGAGAGTGCTCAGCAGGCTGAACAACTTTGCTAAGACGTCATTCCTATATATTATGTTATGGTGTAGCTGAGCTCTTGGTGTTGTAGGTACATCAGGTGTTCCAGATCTTCAATTTTTATATGGCAACAGAGAGTGCTTATCAGGCTAAACAACTCTTGCTAAGACGTCATTCCTGTATATGATATAGTTTAGCTGGGCTCTTGGTGTTCTACATCAGGTGTTCCAGATCTTCAATTTTTATACGGCAACAGAGAGTGCTTATCAGGCTGAACAACTCTTGCTAAGACGTCATTCCTGTATGTGATATAGTTTAGCTGGGCTCTTGGGGTTCCACTTCCACATCAGGTGTTCCAGATCTTCAATTTTTATACGGCAACAGAGAGTGCTTATCAGGCTGAACGACTTGCTAAGACGTCATTCCTGTATATGTTATAGTGTAGCTGGTCTCTTGGAGTTCCACATCAGGTGTTCCTGATCTCCAATTTTTATACATCAATAGAGAGTGCTCATCAGGCTGAACAACTTTGCTAAGACGTCATTCCTATATATTATGTTATGGTGTAGCTGGGCTCTTGGTGTTCTACATCAGGTTTTCCAGATCTTCAATTTTTATACGGCAACAGAGAGTGCTTATCAGGCTAAACAACTCTTGCTAAGACGTCATTCCTGAATATGATATAGTTTCGCTGGGCTCTTGGTGTTCTACATCAGGTGTTCCAGATCTTCAATTTTTATACGGCAACAGAGAGTGCTTATCAGGCTGAACAACTCTTGTTAAGACGTCATTCCTGTATATGATATAGTTTGGCTGGGCTCTTGGGGTTCCACATCAGGTGTTCCAGATCTTCAATTTTTATACGGCAACAGACAGTGCTTATCAGGCTGAACGACTCTTGCTAAGACGTCATTCCTGTATATGTTATAGTGTAGCTGGGCTCTTAGAGTTCCACATCAGGTGTTCCAAATCTTCAAATTTAATCTCTCAGCAGAAAATGCTCATCACGTGGAACAATTTTTGCTATGGCACCATTTTTGTATCTCTTATAGCTTAGCTGGTCTGCTGCGGTTCTGCACCAGGTCTTCAAGTTTTCAAGATAAATTATAGCCTATATGTTGGCCAGACTTTATATCTATACACCAAAAAAAGAATCATTCAAATCCGTCCAGTAGTTTTTTCGTGAAAGGGTAACAAACATACATCCATCCTCACAAACTTTCGCATTTATAATATTAGTAGGATATTTATCCTTTATTTGATAATTATATTCGTGTTCAATGAGAGTAGATAAAGTAGTGTATGAAACTGCACATAACTAGGTATTATACACTCGTGTGATACTTTTAAAAAACTCGCTTCGCTCGTTTTTTAAACTCACACTCGTGTATAATACCCCTCATTATGTGACAGTTTCATAAACTACTATTATTTTATTTTTTTCTATGTCAAAGAGAACATAATGAAGCTGATTGAATACATTATTTTTTTTTATAATTATTTAATTTTATTTTTAATAAATTATTTTGTGGCTTGAGTTTTTTCTGAGGAATTAAAAAAAATTACGACTTCTTTAAAAATTGCTTTTCTTTGTAAGGACTCAACCCACACTTTGCTTAATATCTCAAAACATGCTGAAAAAAATAATGTTTTTATTACGTTAACGATTACAATATTAGACTACTAGAATAAAACAAAGACATTTTGAAAAAAAATAAAGTTCCTTTTAGAGCAATCAGGGCCGCGCCGCCCCTATGTGCGAAGTGTGCGGCGCACACAGGCGCCAGGGTTACAGAGGCGCCTGATGACCAGTACCAATTGTTGAAATTATTTTTGTGATTTGTCACATTACAACATATATTAATACTTGAGTATCGATAAGTAAGTAGATACAAGTCTCCCAAGACGATATTTATCTAAACTATTTGAATTGACCCACTGTTTATATTTTGGATTTGTTTTGTATAGGTACATGAATTACGAGCTCTGCTTTAAAATCAAAAGAACCGCCGACCGCGCCACATTCGTTATGATAGCCGACTATTATTATTAGTATAATCTATGTATTTTATTACAAAGTGCCGTGGATTAGTTTATAAACGTAACCAGATGCGAACTGACGGGGATTCCCCACAACAATTACAAACATTTTATCGAAATGGGTATTAGCTAGTGGAGTCGCGGGTACGGCGTGTACGGGCGGGAACCTGATAAAACTGATGAAAATATTTCAGCAAAAAATTTGAATTTATGAAAGAAATTTGAAAGACGACTACATAAAAGGCGCTTCAAAGGTTTTGCACACAGGCGCTGCAAGGGGTCGGCGCGGCCCTGAGAGCAATTACAGCTGAAACTTCAAACGCCCATTACTCAAAAGTGACTTGTTGTGGATTAGGTCCTTTCTGCTTAACTACGTCCATTTTTCATCGCAGGTAACAATGTAAAGTCAACTAGTGAGTCTTGCTGTCACGGTTGCAACCAGAAGTTCTCGTTTAGGTAGCCAGACATTTCTCTGCGTGTATCCATGATGCCGAAAAAGATTTAAATGCGATGAAAATGTAACACTAATCATTAAAGAAATGCCTACTTTTGGAAAAAAAATCCATGTTTTTGAATATAAAATTAATTTCAACGCGCGCTTTGGCGCATGCGCGGTCATAAAGGGAATTTTGGCGCCATAATACGTTTGTGTACTGTGTCAATCTTTATCTTTTATTTGATATTTTCGTGTTTAATGAGAGTAGATAATACTAGGTATTATACACTCGTGTGATACTTTTAACTCGCACGCGAGTTTAATACCCCTCATTTATGTACCAGTTTCATAAACTACTATTTCAATTTCGAACCTGATTAAAAACTTACCAAATTACAAAAATTTTAAAAATGTTTAACAGAATTACTTGTAGACAAATGTTACTATTCTGTGCAGGATTTCTTAAATGACAGTTTTTTTGTGACATCCTAATTGTTTTCTATTTGTATTCATTTTGTATTACATTTGCATGCTATGTTATGGCAGAATGTACATGGATCCTATTTATAATTCAACATCTCATTTTATATACCTACATTCTAAGCAAATAAAGACCTATTCTATTCTATTCTGATTTTTTAGGACATAATCTCCAGTATATTTTGTGTTATGTCTAATATGATGATGATGACAGTGCAGTAGTACGAGTGTTGTTTGTTGTGGTGGCAGGAACCGCATCCGCCAGTACCCGGCGCTGATCAACGCCACCACCACCAACTGGTTCCTGGAGTGGCCGCGCGAGGCGCTGCTGGAGGTGGCCTACAAGTTCCTGCAGGGAGTGGAGCTGCTGGCTTCCATCACTGGACCCAGGGTAGGAATACATAGTAGGAATACAACACCACCACCACCTGGTTCCTGGAGTGGCCGCGCGAGGCGCTGGACCCAGGGTACATCCATGTACTACATTCATTTGAGCAGTGTAAACCCAGGCGTGTTGAGTATTTACAGACATAATATGTAGTTAAACTAGCAATTCGCCCGCGACTTCAAAAAGATAATGTAGCTTTTAAACGTTAGTGAGATAATGTTTTAAAATCTTTCCAGGTTTATTTTTTTTAATTGTGAATTATAGTAATAGTGTGGGGCAACCACTAGGAATTTCTCCTGGCCCTGCAGTCTCGACAAATATAACGACAAAAATCGGTCGTTAAGTCTAATCGATGTCAAATTTCTTTAATAGATTGTCAACCTTATGCTTTGGAAATAAAGTTGAAAATCTATTAAAGGAATTTAGTAACGATACGACTTAGCGACCGATTTTTGTCGCTATCTAATGTCGAGACTGCAGGGGCTGTATCGTGGGTACGTTTACAATCATAACAATTCTATGTGAGTTGATAAATGAACAAAACACATTAAAAGAAAATATACCTGACGAAATAGACTGGATCCTGCAACACAGGGTATCCTAGTTCGGGATCCAGTGTCCCACACCCTATTGTAACATTTTTGGGTAAATAAATAATATTTGTATTTGTAAATCATCTTTCGTCCATCTTCTCACAAAACTTCAAACATCCACGACTTCTTCATCCATTCATCTCGACGTAATTAGATCACACTTAAAATGGATACGGTATGTTCACCAGGTCCGCAGAATGGAGTCTCTAATAGAGAGTCGCGAGGACATCCTGCGGGCGTCCGTCGCGTCCACCATGTCTCTCATACACTCCTCAGTAGGGAGGTACAGCGTCAAGATGTGGAACGAGATGAGGAGGACCAACTATGTCACTCCCACCAACTACCTCGAACTGGTGGCGGGATATCAGGAGTAAGTCTTATCGCTTTCCGGGAGGGACTGTCAGACTTGTACTGACTAAAGTCCACGGTGGCCTTCAATAGCCCTTTTCGTTCCGGGGTCACGGTAGCTCGTAAGTATGGCGACAATCCATCTTCCTTTCATTATTTTTCGACATTCCTCATAGTTTCGGATATACCCAACCACGCCTAGATGTAAAATTCACGCTGTATATAAATTATGTTCATCTATTTTTAAGTTACTTTATTTTGGGCTTCGCTTCGCTTATGCTTTTATTCGGTAATGGAAATACTGATGAACAGAGGTCGGAATTAGGTAGCTAGGAGTTATTTTAGTATTTGCATCGAAATGTTGATATTAATATTATGGATCTTCCCCGGATTTCTAACAGACAATCTCGTGTGGAAAACAGTATTACATACCCATAAATAATAAAAACATCAGAGATAGATTAGACAAGTAAATTGTGTAAATAACTTTTTTATTTAATCAATTTACGGGATTATTCTGCTCTTTAAAAGTAATTCTGGGATTTGGGGCATATCCACTTTATTCTTTCGCTGTATAAAATCAGTGTAAGTTCATGAGTAACTCTACCTGATTCCGACTTATGCTGATGAATGTTCGTTGTTCCCAGAATGTTGAAAGCCAAGCGCATAGAGATAGCTCTGCAAGCTAACAAGTTGCGGAACGGACTGGGTAAAGTTGAGGAGACCACTAAACTCGTCGGACAGATGTCTGAGGAACTTGCCGAGGCTAAGGTATAGTTAGCTAGCTTTTTACTTGCAGCTTTCCTCTTAAATAATTATTAGCTGTTGTTGCTGCGACCTCTCGCGCCCGGCATTGATCGACGCTTTGCTGCGGGACGAGACGGAATGGAATACAGTCTCCTTCTTCTACGAAGCAGTCATGCTAGCGAAGGAGCATGAAGATCATGCTGGGAAGGACGTCGCAGGACGATTTCCGTCCACTTAGGTGCGGGCTGCGGATGGCGAGTAATGGGTGACTCGCCGTCCGATCATGGACCATGCCCACTCGCGCCTCAAAGCTGTCAGCAAAGTTACGAGGTCCCCAACCTGCTGCCATTTTAACCATCCTGAGTTGATACGGTGTATACCGTATACCTGGTTGTATCCTCAATTTTGGAGTCGTTTGATTCATCTTGACTAGTACTTTTCTTTATATTAACAATTATAAAAATATTGTTTTAAATGCTCCGCTTCTAGATTCAAGTCGGCGAATACACAGAACAGTGTATAGAATACATGGGCGTGATCAACGTGCAACAACGCAACGCTGACGAGCAACAGCGGAGCGTCGCAGCCAGGAGTAAGAAGACCATGGAGGAGGAGGTGCAGTGCAAGAAACTGGCTGATGCCGCCATGAGGGACCTGGCCAGTGCCATGCCGGCGCTGGAAGAGGCCATCAAGGTAACACCTGGAAAACTTCAGCGTTTTTCCATTACTTTTATTGTATACAGGGTGAATTTTTCAACAGAGCGTGGATAGCTGATTACTTCCAAACTTTGATCCTTATTAGCAACACTATCGAATGGTGTGATAATACAGGGTGTGGTTTTTTTTTCCAAAATCAACGGGTTAGGACAATGTCCTCCCTCCGCCCCACCCGCAGTGGTAGACGCCCACGGCGACGGACGTCGCAAGACGATCTCCGGCCACCGTAGGCGCGGGCATGCGGGCGGCGAGTAAAGGGCAACTCGCTGCCCGACCATGGACCATGCCCGGGTCGACGGCGGCGGCGCGTTGTGTTCCACGCGCGCCTCAAAGAGCGTGAGCATAATGACGGGGCCCCCTCTCTAGAAGGCCAAAGCCTGCCGGGGTCGCGGGACTTATTACCGTGACCCCGGAACATAAAGGGCTATTGAAGGACACCGTGGATTTTAGTCAGTACAAGTCTGACAGTCCCTCCCGCCCTGCCCGGGGTGGGAGGACTTATTTGATGATTTTACCAAGCTAAAAAAAAAATCAACGGGTTCGATTCCTGGCCAGGATTATTGATTTTTCTAAAATCCATTCGGCGAAATCGGCCTCAAGTCTCCTCAACGTTTTTTGATATTCCTCATAGTTTTCGATATAGCCATCCACGCCCAATTGAAAAATTCAACCTGTATTTTGTATCTGTTAATAGGCTCTGGACGCTCTGAACAAGAAGGATATTACAGAAGTCAAGTCGTACGCTAAGCCACCATATAAAGTTGAGATGGTTTTGGAAGCTGTACTTATATTGCTACAGGTATCCACACTTTTTATATTAAACGTCATTATCTGTATTTTCTTCCATAATAGGCTATTTTACTCAATAAATTTAATTAAGTAGTCCACAAGATAGATTAAAAAATATATTCGATCCTTATTTTTTCTTTACCTAAACCAAAATTGACTAAAAATCACAAAACGTCACTCGGTCGGTATAATTTTACAGGCGTTATGACATCACCCGCTCCCGAATTTCGAAGCGTTTTATCTTTATTAAGAGGAAACACCAAGGGCTAGAAAATTGAAAAATAGGTATTTGTAAAATCTATTGTTGTCGCGCTGTTCCCGAACCGAACCCTGCAGAGCGCTATAGAGACAACTGCAACTTGGACCGAAAATACCTATTATATGAGCACAAAATCAACGATTCGTAATCCCCTGATTACTACTCCAAAACTTAACCGATTTAACTACTTTTTTTTTAACTGTTTTGGCCGTGTTCCTATATTTTCCTTTTTTTATATCATCATCAGCCTATAAATGGTTTCCACTGCTGGGACACAGGCCTCCTTTCTGAGAGAGGGAGTGGGCCGTAATTCACCACGCGGGCCCAGTGCGGGTTGGTGGATGTCACATGTCTTCGAGTTTTTGGTTCTAGGACATGCCGGTTTCCTCACGATGTTTTCCTTCACCGTTTTGAGAGCAGATGAAATAAATTACACAAAGTAATGCGCCTGCGGCTGGATTCGAACCCACGACCTATATACAACTCGTAAGTCGGGGCCGATACCACTGGGCCACCACTGCACTATATATCTTTTTTTAACCGACTTCAAAAAGGAGGAGGTTATCAATTCGACGGTATGTTTTTTTTGTTTTTTTTTTTTGTATATTTGTTACGCGATTACTCCGCCAATTGTGGACCGATTTATAAAATTCTTTTTTTTGTTCGAAAGGAGGTACTTCTGAGGTGGTCCCATAGTCACCAAGTTGGGATCTGATGATTGGATCCTGAAGAAATCGAGGGCAACCCTCGAATTTTATAGGCTGACACACCGTTTTTCGCAAATTTTATGAAGTAATTTAAGTACTTGCGTATGGCAATCATAATTTCATGTAGCTGAGCTGATGATGGAAGGTAGAACTCCTTAATAGTAAGGAGTAGGCATCGACTGATTTAGTTTGAGTTCGCATATCTCTGGAACTACAAGTCCGATTCAAGTAATTCTTTTTTTGTTGTACTAGGTATCATTTAACTTAGGGAATATTGCAAGTTTCATCAAAATCGGTTCAGTAGTTTTTGGGATAGGGAATTTTATTAGCTTATTGTGTACATGAGCGATGTTATTACCGGTGTTAAGGATTACAAAATTCTAGTGCACATGTTGTATTTGATAAGAATTCGGGTTGAATATTTAAACTAAAAAGAGTAAAATAAAAACTTTTTCAAAAAAAAATGTAACCGCCTTCAAAAACAACCATAAAAAAACGGTAAAAAAATCTACAAAATAACTTTTCTTTCGGAAGTCGGTGGCAAAAAAAAAACAATGAAATAAAGAAAACAAAGGCACCGACTTCCGAAAGAAAAGTTATTTTGTAGATTTTTTTACCGTTTTTTTATGGTTGTTTTTGAAGGCGGTTACATTTTTTTTTTATAAAATCTCGTCAAATTTGTTTTCTGGAAATTTGAACACAGCGGAAGATCGCCAATTTTTTAGGGTTTTGAATGTTCATAATCTCTTTTATTAATTAATTTATGGAAAAAAGGAAAACACAGACATGCCAATAGTGCCCATATATTTTTTGTAAAAAATTATTGCTCTACTGGCATTATCCAGGGAGGAAACAGGGGAATACGTTTGTATGGAATAACGGCCCTTCTGTTTCCTCTTAATATTTATTGATTAAATAAAACAAGAAAACACGTGTTCATTATTTTTCAATAACAGATTTTTAATTTATTTATGCTGTCAACTACCTTATTAAATTAATAAATTTAAAACCAGAAAGAGCCGACATGGGCCGAAGCGAAACGCCAACTCGGTGATCAATACTTCCTGGACCGACTTCGAGACTTCGACAAGGACAACATAACCGACAAGGTGCTGAAGAAGATCGGCACTTACACGGCGAAGCCCGACTTCGACCCCGAGATCGTGGGCACTGTGTCACTGGCTGCTAAGTCACTGTGTCTCTGGGTGAGGGCCATGGAGAAATATGGCAAGATCTACAAGTAAGACAATATTTTATAACTATTTTTTTTTGCTCAAGCTTTTCTTTTTATCGGGGTAAAATCATCAAATGAGTTCTCGTTCTCCCACCCAGAGCAGAGCGGGAGGGACTGTCAGGTTTGTACTGACTAAAATCCAGGGTGTCCTTCAATAGTCCTTTATATTCCGGGATCACGGTATTCGTTAGTCCCGCGATCCCGGCAGGGAGAGATCTTGGACACTGTGTCACTGGCTGCTAAGTCACTGTGTCTCTGGGTGAGGGCCATGGAGAAATATGGCAAGGTCTACAAGTGAATAGATATTTTTAAACTATTTTTTTGCTGTAGAAGCTTTTGACAAGTCCTTCTTGGTCTTCGGGGATAAGGCGCTGGCCACATAAAAAAGACGTAAGTCGCAAACGGGGCGGAGACATTTGTGTCTACAGCGCCTCCTTCATACAAAATGTATAGAAGCGTCGCGACGCAAAACATACAGAAGAGTCGGGTCGCGGGACGCAACCCTAGTACCTACATCTGCGCCTGTCTGTGACGCGTCCTCGTCTTACGTCTCTTCTGTGTGGCTTGCGCTTTAGAGGAACCTGTAGCTAAATAATTACAGCCACACAGGCTAATTTTCCGAGCTAAGCCGCGCTTGCCGTGATGGGTCAGTGGATGGATGATCGTCTGATATAGCGAGTTCCTCCGTGTCTCGGAAAGTACATAAAGCCGTTGGTCCCGGCTTTCGTAGATCTTTGACAGTCGTTATTAACAGTCCGAAGCTCGAAAGTCTGACAACCAGTCTTACCATGGGGTATCGTATTACCCAGTTACTGGGTTGTGGAGGTCCGATAGACAGTCGCTCTATGTAAAATACTGATATTCAGCTGCATCTGAAAAGACTAGAGATGGTGATTGTCTTTGGGGATAAGACCCGGCAGTGGAGGACTTTAATCTTATTACGATTAAACGAATTAACGTTTGTGTAAACCGTAGTTTTACGAGATTTAAACCTGGGTTTTTAGTTAAACCCCATTTTGTAATAAGGCGGTATTATGTGACGGACTAAATTAAGATTTGCAATTTAATCTTGCTGAAAATCAGCCATTTCAATCTGGAATATTTTATCCTCACAGGATAGTGAAACCAAAGAAGGAACGTTTAGAGGAAGCCCTGGAATCTCTCCGCATGAAGCAACAGATCTTGGCAGAGGCGCGCGCCAAGTTGAAAGAACTCAGCGAGATGATCGCGCGGCTTCAGAAGGAGTATGATGAGAAGCTGGCACAGAAGGAGGAGCTGGAACGGAAGTCCAGGATGCTACAGCTCAAGTTGGAGAGAGCCGAGGCCTTGATCACTGGACTGTCTGGTAAGTTTCCGTAAAAAAAAACCGGCCAAGTGCGAGTTGGACTCGCCCATGAAGGGTTCCGTAGCAGCAAGCATAGATTAGAGATATAATTATATTGAGATTAGTAAGTAATATACACAAACAATAAAAATAACTTTGTTTTTCATAGTATTTGTATGAATGGCAAAGTTATATTTGCGGTTTTTGAAAATGTACTATATCTCAAAAACTGCTAACTGTATCTCATCCAAACCAATTTTCGTTGGTAGTTTTGGTTGAGGTCTACATTATATATTTTTTTTAGTTTTATCATTCTCTTATTTTAGAAGTTACGGGGGGGGGACACACTTTTTACCACTTTGGAAGTGTCTCTCGCGCAAACTGTTCAGTTTAGAAAAAAATGATGTTAGTAACCTCAATATCATTTTTAAAGACCTATTCATAGATACCCCACACGTATGGGTTTGGTGAAAAAATTTTTTTTGAGTTTCAATTCTAAGTATGGGGGGCACCCCCAAAATTTGTTTTGTTTTGATTTTTGTGTGAAAATCCTAATGCGGTTCACATAATACATCTTTCTACCAAGTTTCAACAGGATAGCTCTTATACTTTCGACAAAAAGTGGCTGTGACATACACGGACAGACAGACAGACAGACAGACAGACATGACGAATCTATAAGGGTTCCGTTTTTGCCATTTGGCTACGGAACCCTAAAAAACACTCTCGCCTATAAAACTGTTAATTTGTTTCTAGTCTACTATAAGAAACTTTCGCTTATCGCTTGTCGTCTGGCTATAGGCCGATAATCATTAAATTATATAATAATTAAAACCAGGTGAGAAGGAGCGCTGGGAGTTGACAGTTGAACGTTTGGACAAGGAGTTTGAGAACCTTCCCGGAGACTGTCTGATCGCGACCGGGTTCGTGGCCTACCTCGGGCCCTTCGTGTCCGAGTACAGAGAGGCGCTCATGGCTGATTGGTTCATGGAGGTAAGGTCTTTTTTTGATGGCACGCGCTATGGCTGAACAAGAGAAGTGTCGCGGATTCGATCCCCGCACGTAGAAAATATTTGCATGATTTACCGAGTCGTTCTTCCGCATAACTTTTCTTTCGGAACGGTGACAAAGAAGTCTATGAATTAAAAAACAAAGCGACCGACTTCCGAAAGAAAAGTTATTTTATTTATAAATTGGTGCATTTTTAACACTGGAAAGAACCTTGATGGAGCCGGGTATACCTGGTTCCGTTAGCGTTCTTTCAGAGGTTGTTGAACTGGATTTATGACCTAACTGCAGTAAATAAGGCATTCGCGATTCTCTCTTAGACGACTTATTCTCTGAATCTTGTCAAAACTATAGAGCGAACTTCGATTAAGCTCATCTGAAGAATCTGAACCATATTTTTATAAAGTTAATGTTCTTATTTGTTTGATACGCTGTTGGTGTTATTAAGTAGACGAATTAATGTATGATGTACGAGTATACTTAGGTACACATACTATGACACCCGTTACAACGTTTGATCGTAATTACCTGTAGGAATATACATTTAATCTTATTACAAATATGGTTTATTTTCGGATGACTGAGCTCAGCTTGAAGTTGGTTATGAGATCTATTCTCTTTGTAGGTGGTAAACGAAAATCTGCCCGTGACTATGGATCTAAGCATGCAGAAGTTCTTACTAGACGATGCCACCCTCAGAGATTGGAATTACATGGGATTGCCTGGTTAGCCATTACTCATTCATAATAGAACCTTAGTATTTTTTCACCACATCATCATCATCATCATCTCGGCCATAGGACGTCCACTGCTGAACATAGGCCTCCCCTTCCACATATACCGGTTGCAAGCGACCTGCATCCAGCGTCTTCCGGCGACCTTTACAAGGTCGTCTGTCCACCTCGTTGGTGGACGTCCTACGCTGCGCTTGCTAGTCCGCGGTCTCCACTCTAGCACATTTCGACCCCATCGACCATCTGCTCTGCGAGCAATATGGCCTGCCCATTGCCACTTCAGCTTGCTATTCCGGTGGGCTATATCGGTGACTTTAGTTCGTCTACGGACCTCCGCGTAATTAATGAGGTATGTGGTGAAAAACGAATTTTTCACCACATACCTCATTAATTAAAAAAAAATATTTCGGCATTAACGGTTTCTTCCATACAAAAATTATCTGCCTAGCCTTTTCCTAACAATATTAGGGACGGCTTCCAGTCGAACCAGATGCAGGTGAATATCAGTATTTTATATGGAGCGACTGCCGATCGGACATCCACGTCTTGATTGTCAGATTTTAGAGCTTCTGAGTAACAGTAACGACTGTCAAAGATCTACAAATGACAGCCGGGACCAACGGCTTTACGTGCGTTCCGAGACACGGAGGAAACTCGCTATGACAGATGGTCACCCATCCGCAGACCAACCTCGGCAAGCGTGGGTTAACTCGAAAGATCGGCCTGTGCGGCTCTAATTATTTAGCCACGAGTAACTCTATGCAAAAATTTGAATATCCAAAGGAAATAATAAATAAAGGCTTTTTGCTCAACCTTGGTATTTTAAGCCGTTGGTCCTGCGCCTGTTCTCTCTCCGATCGTATCGGATGATCATGCCATCGTATTCATCAGTAGCTTATAAATGTTCCCACTGCTGGGACACAGGCCTCCTCTCTGTGAGAGGGAGTGGGCCATAATTGACCACGCGGGCCCGGTACGGGTTGGTGGATGTTACATGTCTTCGAATTTTTGGTTCTAGTACATGCCGGTTTCCTCACGATGTTTTCCGTCACCGTCTTGAGAGCAGTGGTGACGAAATAAATTAAACAAAGTAATGCGCCTACAACTGATAAGTCGGGGCCGATACCACTGGGTCACCACTGGTCTTATCGGATAATGAGAGTAAAGGAACAGAGAGTGCACCTGTGTCTGCACACGTTTTTACGTACGCACGTTTACGTACGTAAATACGTGTGCAGACACAGGTGCACTCTTTGTGACACAGCGGCCAATATAATCAGAGATTAGCCATAGCTAATCTCTGATTATATTAGCCGCCACTGAAGGGAGCACGCAAAGAAATGTCTGGCTACCTAAACGAGAACTTCAGATTGCAATCGTGACAGCAAGACTCACTAGTTGACTTTACAACATTTCTAGTAATAAATAGTAAGTAAGTGGTAGAGATAACAAGGACTTAGTATTTATTACTAGAAATGTTGTAAAGTCAACTAGTGAGTCTTGCTGTCACGGTTGCAACCAGAAGTTCTCGTATAGGTAGCCAGACATTTATCTGCGTGAAAAAGGGTCTAGTAGACTACAATACAGCGGGAAGTTACGTACAATTTAGGCTGTGTCCCCATTAGGCAAATTGTTAGCAGCCGACCGAGTTTGCGGCGTATCGGTTTAGTAAGCCCTTCCATATATTTGAAATTGAGTGTCCACATTTCGCTAGTTTTGCAGCGTTACGTGCGCCGACTATCTCAGTTAGTGGCCGACTCACAGCAAAATCGGCTCCAGTCGGCAGCGGCGAAATGGTTGTTCGCCGGGTGTAGTAAACTGTTCATGCAGTCGACCTAAACAAACTACTAACTCGTAACAGTTTGCTTGCGACGCACGAGAATTTATCTGAACAGCTAACTCCTTCAGTCGGCTGCTAACATTTTGCCTACTGGGGACACAGTCTTACGATGAGTTCCGTTTCAGACGACAACTTCAGCGCTGAGAACGGCATCATAGTGGTGCGAGCCACTCGCTGGCCGCTGGCCGTGGACCCGCAGGGACAGGCACTCATCTGGATCTCACGTCTGGAGGAACCCAACGGGATACAGGTCAACTACTGAGGGAGCTTCCCCATTACCGATGCAACGCAATTCGACCGATTCCAACTACAAGTGAAAATCATCCTTACCACTACGGCATATGACATAAAACGTGCAGTTGTCTACATGTACATGAAAAACAAAACACGCTCGCCACGACGACGTCAAGTCAATCGAATTGCATCATTATATCGTAGTAGCAAAGACGATTTTCATTTTTAGTTAGTAGAAATTGCAAATCCAAATTACACACTAATCGCTGTGAAGAAAATTAAACTAGATTCAAAACCCGGCGAATTCAAAATCAACAAATGAGTCCTCTCACCCTGGGTGTAGCGGAAAAGACAGTGTGCTCAAACACACTGCGAGCCTAGCGCGGCGGCGGCGGCGGGCGCGGAAATATTGAATGTATGAAATCGCCGCTTGTGGCCACACTGATGTGACTAAGGCGGGGGCCTAGCGCGATGGCTACAAGCGATTTTGCGAGCCTAGGCGTTGCTAGGCAACAACCGATACAACGGGCGGGTGGCAGGTGTATCAAACCTTTTCGGCCTTTTAGTAGCGCCATCTAGTTAACAGAACATGCACTACAGTACTACCGTTGGATGTCTTTGTACATATTTAAATTATTTTTACCGTACTTGAGTAGAAAAATGTAGAATGATTGATAATTTACTTGTATGCAACCCTAAACAACCTATAAAACATTTTAAAATGAATTTCTTTAAACAAGATTTATAGAAACTATTTTGACCCACTGGTTCGCAACACCTGAAGTCGCCGCTACAAAAACAAACGCTTGATCGGCAGTGTGGACACGTATCGCAGCCGCCGCCGCGCCCGCCGCCGCCGTCGCGCTAGGCTTCCAGTGTGGACACACACAGTCACATTCGTACTGACTAAAACTCAGTGTTCCTTCAATAGTCCTTTACGTTCCTGTCACGGTTACATTTTTAGCCAGTTTCGCGACCCCGGGAGGCGTTTGCCCTCTATGGGGGCCACGTCAATTTGCTGACAGCTCTTTGCAGCGCGCGTGGAATATGACTCGCTGTCGACCCGATCACAGGGTCAAGGCTCTAATGGGCGACTCGCTGTCCGATCATGGACCATGCCCGGGTCAACGGCGCGTTGAGTTCCACGCGTGCCTCAAATAGCCCAGTCATTTTAGACACATTAAACCCCAATCTGCGGAATATTTCCTATTGAGCTGAATTTTTGTACACACCTTTATTGCGGTGAAAAACGGATCCATGCAGGCAATGTCACAGGATATCCTTTATACTAAAACCTTCTCCAGAATATAACGAACACTTTTCTGAAAACCGCATCAAAATCGGTTCAGCCAAACGCGAAATAATCGCAGATAAACATACATACACACAAACACATACTACAAACATACAGGTCGAACGGAGAACCTCCTTTTTTTTGAATTCCGTTACTAAGCAGTAAGCAATAGTTTACGCCTTGGAGTAAGTACCGTAAACAACACCATAATGTGAGTACATTCTTGGCGCTTTCTCAGCGCTGTACTCCAAGAACAGTTAATTTTTCAGAAAAATGCTGGAGGCATTTATTGTAGATAATTTCACGACAAACAATTTTATAATGACCTGTATTGACCACCGAGCAAAAAACTTTTTTCGTGACCTTTTGACCTTGATAACTGTTTTATCCGGGACGTTATTAATGTTGATTTTTCACATCTTCATTACAACACCGCAATAAAGGTGTGTACAGAAATTCAGCTCAATAGAAATTATTCATATAATTTCTATAATAATTTCTATTGAGCTGAATTAAAAAAAGCTGGCATCAATCTCATGGGGCCTCCATAGAGGGCCAAACGTATGTCGGGGTCACGGGACTAACGGGTAACCGTGGCTTCGGAAGGACACCGTGGATTTTAGTCAGTACAAGTCTGACAGTCCTTCCTGCCCTGCCCTGGGTGGGATCAGCTAGTTGACAGTATGATTTTTTCAAGTATTTTATTTTAGCTCACTTGAATATTTACGTGGGTAAAGTTTTGGTCACACGTACGACAACGTGATAAAATCGCTGCCACAAAATGCGGTCGAGCTGCGGGCGATTCATTTTCAATACCTACAAAAAATCGCAAAATTTTAGTCGTTGTCATATCGTCGTGTTGGAACCGTACTAGAGCATTCATTGAATACTTATAAAACAACCATCCCTAGGTTGTAGACTTCGGCCAGCCAAACTATCTGAAGATCATGGAGAACTGCCTCTCAACGGGCCATCCCATCATCATTCAGAACGTGGGCGAAGTCCTGGACCCGTCCATAGCTCCTATCCTGGAGAAAGCCGTCGTGACCATCGGCAACTCCAAAGTCATCAAGTTCAACGACAAGATGGTGTCTTACCATCCCAACTTCCGGTTTTACTTGACAACTAAGCTTGGTGAGTAGAAAAGTTAATTTACTGATTAGCGAGATTGAGATTAGCGCGCGTTCAACCAAACAGAACAAACTCATCAGTATATAGATAATATAAATAAAAAGAAAGAAAGAAAATTGTGTTTATTGGCATCAAAACTTAGACAAAAACTGAAAAAAAAAACTAATCTTTAGGTGCCGGTTGGCGCGCGAGACCGCGACAGGAGACCGCGACAGGAAACCGCGACAGGAAACCGCGACACTTGTCATTACCTAATGTTAAGAAGTGTCGCGGTCTCCTGTCGCGGTCTCGCGCGCGAACCGGCACCTAAAGATTGCCTAATGTTAAGTAGTGTCGCAGTCTCGGCGGTAAGTTTTGATGCCTTTTTAGGCCCGGACTCCACCAAAGCGGAGACAAGAGATGTGTTTGAATAACCAATCAGAAATCCACATCTCCTCTCCGCTTAGCTTCTGGCGAAATCTGATTGTTTATTTAAACACATTTCCCTCTCGTCTCCGCTTTGATGGAGTCCGGGCCGTGGCCACCAGTGTAAATGTGTGTCTCACCAGGTAACCCGGTGTACACCCCCGAGACCCTGACCAAGACCACGATGGTGAACTTCGCGGTGAAGGAGCAAGGACTGACGGCGCAGCTCCTGGGCATCGTGGTGAGGAAGGAGAGGCCGCAGCTCGAGCAGATGAAGGACACGCTCGTGCTGTCCATCGCCAACAACAAGAAAGTGCTGGTGAGCTGTTCTATAAACATAACATCGTGGTGAGGAAGGAGAGGCCGCAGCTCGAGCAGATGAAGGACACGCTCGTGCTGTCCATCGCCAACAACAAGAAAGTGCTGGTGAGCTGTTCTATAAACATAACATCGTGGTGAGGAAGGAGAGGCCGCAGCTCGAGCAGATGAAGGACACGCTCGTGCTGTCCATCGCCAACAACAAGAAAGTGCTGGTGAGCTGTTCTATAAACATAACATCGTGGTGAGGAAGGAGAGGCCGCAGCTCGAGCAGATGAAGGACACGCTCGTGCTGTCCATCGCCAACAACAAGAAAGTGCTGGTGAGCTGTTCTATAATCATTACATTATCTCACGCCTTCTTCCCATGGGGGGAAGGCAGAAACTACAGAGTGCACCTGCTACCATCCTTATGTAAGCTGGCTACGGTCTACCGGAGAGGTTACCTGAGCAGGTTTTCCTGCACTGGAAGGCAGTGTGTATGGGGACGTTCCGGTGTACCGGAGCGGTCTTTAACACTTTCAGGTACACCGTATGGTGACACTAGTGTTAAATGGAAAACTGAATCATTACTGAATCTACAATTCATTCAATAAAAATAATTATCATCTTGCAACTTGAATTTGCCGGTCATGTCAAATGACACCGGGCTGACATCCGTCACCCTGGCTTGTCTCTGCTCGCTCCGCTAAGGATGTACCACGATGCGTAGGGTTGGGATTCCAGTTACCGATTTACGTTTATCACTAGAGAGAATTGATTTTCGATTTTGCGCCGATCGCCTTCGCAGGTAAAAAAATCTGCACAGGTCTGTTCCCATACACGCTCCGGTCTACCTGCTCAGGCATACATATAATCTTAATCTGGCTCGCGAGGTTGTTGACATATGAGACCTGAATACAGCAGTCATTGTGCCGATAGTCGTGTCTGCCAATGGCTTAATTGCCAAGAGTCTCGAACAACATCTGAGGAGGCTCTCGCTTGGCAGCTGGATCAAGCGTCTGATTTAGAAGGCAGTATTTCTGAACACGACGCGTTTTTTAAGGAGGTTCCTCTCTCAGGAGCCCTGACCACCGGCAGCCCGGACCATGTTCCCGATGCTGGTGGACTGCTATTTTTTTTTTAATGTAACGAACGAAACTCCTCTCCATAGATGGACTTAGAGAACGACCTGCTGCGCATCATGTACGAGTCGCAGGTGCCTCTGCTGGAGAACGAGGAGCTGTTCGTGACGCTGCAGACGTCACAGAGAACCTCGCAGGATGTCAAGGAGGCGCTCATCACCTCGCAGGTCACCGAGAAGGAGATCGATGCTGCCAGAGCGGTCAGTCTCAATATCCCTTAAATATCTTTATCCGGAACTTCATGTAACATAACATAACATTACACTACGCCTATAATCCCTGAAGAGTTAGGCAGAGGAATAAATAAATTTGAAACTCTTTATTATGCACACCATACGGGCGAAGCCGCTGGCAAACGCTAGTTTAAAATATAATTTGAAAAATCCGTCATTTCTCGGTTAGAAGCCCATCAGACACAACAGTCGTCATTTTGAAATATCTAAAACCTTACACCCTGTTGCTGTTCTAAAAAGTGTAAAGCCTCATCTACACTACTCGCGAAGTTGGTCGAAGTTGAGCAAATACGATATAAAGGGCACTTCGCTTTGCTTCGTGCAACCTCGGCTCACTTCGGGGGACTTCCATTTGTTGTCGGTTTTTGCGGCCGACTCAAAGGGCTCAATGAACTCATCGCGAAGTTGAACGAGTGTGTAGTCATATACTTCGGACTTCGATCAACTTAAACGAGTACTTCGTCGGGGCAACTTCGCGAGTAATGTAGAGCAGGCTTAATGCCATGTGTCCACTCCTGTCTGTCCAGGGTTACGTCCCGACCGCGGTCCGTTCGTCCGTGCTGTTCTTCGCACTGAACGACCTGTCCCGCATCGACCCCATGTACCAGTTCTCGCTGGACGCCTACATCGACCTCTTCACCTACTCCATCGACCGCAGCCCTAAGTCCGGCGAGCTCGAAGACAGGATCAATAACCTCAACGAGTTCCACACTTTTGCTGTTTACAAGTGAGTTCTTAGCTATAGTTAACACACATTTAGGGCTTCGCAACTTTTGGATGACTTGAATGAATAGAAAAAGTGATGATTTCGAAGCTCAAATGACACTATCAGATTGACGGACAGCTTTAGCGAAAACTTACTGCAAAATGGCTGCCCAAATATTCGCTAGAGTCCGCGCCACAGCTCATGATCTTTTTTTTTAGCTTGATAAAATCATCAAATGAATCCTTCAACCCAGGCAGGGCAGGCTGTCAGACTTGTACTGACTAAAATCCACGGTGTCCTTCAATAGCCCTTTAAGTTCCGGGGTCGGGGTCACGTGAGTCACGCGACCGCCGCCGCTCATGAACTGCGGAAAATTCGTAGTACTACAATTTTTAATGCAATTTATATGACTAAGGACTTCAGTCGTGTCACGGACTCTATGTGCTAACATAGTTGATGCCTGACGCTTGAAAAACGGGTTTTAAAACACAATTTGACAAATGTTTACTGCGACAGCGGCGCACCAAAATTTTTAAAGAATATGCTCCCCATGAGGGGGCAGCACCATTAAGCTTTGCTATTTTTCTGTACATGGTGTGAAAGTCTCGAGAAGAGCTTACTATAGAAATTGACTTAAATGACCCTGGCGGTTGAGAGTATGTCATGCTCATTCAAATGTCTCGCTGATGGTGGCGCGTGTGTCGGATCATTTAGTTCCTTTCAAAATGGTTGAACTGAATAGTGCTGATACAAGTATCATGTTCGTGAACGAGCGCTGTCAGTAAGGACTGTTCATATCTCAGCTGCCACGGTTTATTTTAATTATTGATAATTTTACATATCAATATGAATGTCTTGAAAAATCTTTAGTTTCTTGCCCATTCTTCTCCATAGAGATCCACGCTATGGAATGGGAATCTACAGTACTTTCACAGTTATTATGTCATATGACTGGGACTGTAGCAACATAATTTTGTAGTTTTGTTTATGAATGTCTCGATTTTGATATTGACGAATCTTTTTTCACCAGGAACACATGCCGCGCGCTGTTCGAGCGACACAAGCTGCTCTTGTCGTTCCACATCGTGTCGCGCATCTTGTTCCAGGCCAACAAGATGAACCGCGGAGAGTACATCTTCCTACTCAAGGGAGGCGTCGTGCTGGACCGCTCCGAGCAGCCCGACAACCCTACTAGTTAGATTGTCTTAGTTTATTTAATGTTTGCGCACCGCGCTTTTATGCGTGGTCACAAATGACCTTAACCTAAGAGGAAAGAAACGATATTTTCCAAAGAATAAACTAGTGTACAATACTACATAAATAGTTTGACAAAATATTCTTGTCCCCTGAACCACATGGTTCGCGACGATTAGCAATTATTTATGTAGCTATCGTACCACTCAGGCTAATATTTTGTAGAGAACTAACTTTGCTCAATCGTGCTTCACTCGAAAGTGAACCAATTTTTTAGTGTTTTTATTCGTTTTTAGTAATATACGAGTACACATTATTTAGAAAAAGTTTTTTTTTTAGTGCTAGACTATTAAACAGCGATAGTCTTAATATGACGTCTATTATCTCTGTTGAACATTATATGCTGATAATGATGTTGTTTTCGTCCAGACTGGATGCCAGACGAGTGCTGGGACAACATCACAGAGCTGGACAAGCTGCCTGGCTTCCACGGCCTGGTGGATGTCTTCGAGACCATGAGCAAGGAGTGGAAGGAGTGGTACCTGCATCCTGAGCCCGAGACGCAGCCACTCATCGGTGAGACTAGACTAGCGAACAGGGTTTACAAAACAATTGAGAAGGGATTTCACCGATTCCAACTACAAGTGAAAATCAACCTTACCACTACGACATATGACATAAAACACGTTGTTATCTATGGGTAGATGAAAAACAAAACACGATCGCCACGACGACGTCAGGTCAATCGAATTGTATCATTATTTCTTAGTGGCAAGGTTGATTTTCCGTAAAGTCCCATAGGCATTAGCGCACAGTGTTTTTTTTATCGTGGTAAAGTCATCAAATGAGTCCTCCCACCCAGAGCAGAGCGGGAGGGACTGTCAGACTCGTACTGACTAAAATCCACGGTGTCCTTCAGTAGCCCTCGTTCCGGAGTCACGGTAATTGCACACGGTTTACAAAACAATTGGGAAGAGACATTTATAACTGACCGTGCAGATTAAGTAGATTGACGTACTCTATTTGCTGGGTGCGAAGTACTAGGTGGGGTATCAGAATCGATTGCAGCGCTCATGGTAGCAAAAAGTAGAAATTAATGACGGCTGTCTCAGAGTACCTTCAGCTCTTTCATCTGTCAATTTTTAATCGATCTGTTAGACATATCTTCTTTAATATATATAAATCTCGTGTCACAATGTTTGTCCTCAATGGACTCCTAAACCACTTAACCGATTATAATAAAATTCGCACACCATGTGCAGTTCGATCCAACTTGAGAGATAGGATAATTTAAATCTCAAATTATAGTCGCAATTTTAATTTATTGCTAATTATTCCTAATATAGTAGAGATTGTACCCGTGCGAAGCCGGGACGGGTCGCTACTATATCTATACGTAATTTTATAAAATAGCATTATTTCGCCAAAAAAATAGTTCACAGCATTGTAAACTGCAAAAATGTTAATTAGCAGAAATAGTAAATTAAAAAAAAATGTTTACGGCTCACAAGACTGGTCGGAACTGTTTCGAACTTAGTGAGGACTTGTATAAGATTTATAAGCCTTATGTGTTGACAGTTGGTCGGCTGTTATTAATCATCTAGGGCCTGTAAGGTCGTCGGTCTAAAGTGAATGAGCGAGGGGTTTTTTATTAGCGTGGTATAATCATCAAATGAGTCCTCCCATCCATGGCAAGGCAGGAGTTACTGTCAGACTTGTACTGACTAAAATCCACGGTGTCCTTCAATACGTTCCTGGGTCACGGTAGCTCGTTAGTCCCGCAACTCCGATGAGCGAGGCGTGGCGGGTGGCGTTTGTTTTTGTTGCGGCGACTTCAGGTGTTGCGTAAGCCTTCAAGAATTACAGGCGTTATGTGATGTGACGCCATGAATATCTCCCCGTTATTTATATTTGTTTACACACTTGTCCATCAGGCGATTGGAACGACGTGTGTAACGACTTCCAGAAGATCCTGTTCATACGTTCTCTGCGGGTAGACCGAGTGTCGGCCTGCATCACCACCTTCATCATCAACGTGCTGGGGCCGCGGTACGTGGAGCCGCCCGTGCTGGACATCAGGGTAACCACTGACACTAACACTATCATCACCACCTTCATCATCAACGTGTAGGGGAACAGCATATAAGACGGGGACGCGAGGTATAATGGGACATACACATTTAAGGCATATTTAACACAACACTAACGTAGCGCAAGCGCCAACAGGACGTGATTTGCAAGCGGCCATTAACAATGGCGTCCTGTTGGCGCTTGCGCTACGTTAGTATTGTGTAAGTTTGCTTTAAGTGTGTGTTTTCCCATCATACCCCGCGTACCCATTTTATACACTGTTATAAGGGACTTAACTCATGACGCGATTCGTGCGACATGCAATTTCTACTAACTAAAAATGAAAATCGACCTTGCCACTATGAAAGAATGATGCAATTTGATTGACTTACGTCGTCGCGTCGTGGCGATTGTGTTTTGTTTTTCATCCCCGTAGATAACAACGTGTTTTATGTCATATTTCACTTGTAGTCGGAATCGGTCAAATTACAATCGCATCGCGTCCGTCATGGGTAAAGTCCCTTACTTAACTGAATGTTTAGACTTCCTCCGTGGGAACGGACGCTAAACTGGTTTAAAAGATATACCCCCTTACTTATAAAAACTTGTGTTGCTTAGCTACCGATTAAATATCACCTGTCCTTGTCATTTCTATTTCAATGAATAGAGATGGCAAGTGACTTAAGAGCTATTTAAGATAAGTAACGTCTAATCAATGTTTATAAGTAAGGCCCATATTGTGTAAAGTAACAAGCAGATGTGTGTCTCAGGCCGCCTACGAGGAGTCGACGTGGAAGACGTCCCTGCTGTTCGTCCTGTCCCCGGGCGTGGACCCCACAGCGGCGCTGATCCAGCTGTCCCAGGATGTCAAGATGTTCGACAAGTTCGCGTCTCTGTCGCTGGGGCAGGGACAGGCACCCACCGCCGCCAAGTGAGGACTGATTAAATAATCTAATCTAATCTATCTTCTAATCTAATCTAATATATAAAAATCAATGCCACTTTTCGTTGTAACTTTATAACTCAAGAACGGGCTCATCTATCCAAACCAAATGTTTAGGCTTTGTTCGGACTATTTAGCAGATTATTTATGTAAAGTTTGCACAAAATCGGTCGAGTGGTTCTTCATTTATCACATTTTTTGTAACACGCAGCGAAGCACGGGGCGGGCCGCTAGTATTATATATAAAATTCTCGTGTCACAGTATTAGTTACCATACTCCTCTGAAATGGCTTGACCGACTTTTATGAAATTTTATATACATATTCAGTATCTATTTTTCATACCCCTAGGTGATAAGGGTTATCCACCCCTAACATTTTGTTTTAATTTTTTCGACAATTTTATTTTTATTTTTTTATAATATGGCACTAGAAATACTTTTTAAGGTAAAACAACGTTTGCCGGGTCAGCTAGTATTGTTCGTTTCTCTGTCGACTTCTTGACGCTAGTTTGTCTTGGTCTCGTTGGTTATTTTTTTTGTGCGACAGAGATATACCAACGCTATACAGGTTGATAAAAATTTTGCTATAGTATTATTCCGAAAAAAAAAACACGTTGATCATGCTCGGGTTTGAAATCACATGCTTGTCCATGAGAGGCGTAGTGTTAACCTCTGGGTTATTATTATTGACTGGCCTGTTGGTCTAGTGGTTAGTGACCCTGACTGCTATGCCGGAGGTCGTGGGTTCGATTCCCACCCAGGACAAATGTTTGTGTGATGAGCACGATCATTTGTTCTGTGTCTGGGTGTAATTTATCTATAATGTATTTAGAAATATATAAGTATGTTTATCAGTTTTCTAGTACCTAACACAAGCTCTGCTTAGCTTGGGACTAGATTGCGTTGTGTGATAGTTGTGGAATATTATTATTATATTATTACGACTGCATGGGCTGTGCCTCTTCAAATTCAAATAATTTATTTAAAGTAGGCCAATTACAGGCCCTTTGGAATTGTCAATATAGGTACAAATTCTATAAAAATGACAACTGAATAAATCAATAATTAAAATAAACCGTGGCAGCTAAATATGACCAGTCCCAACTGACAGCGCTCGTTCACGAACTTGATGATACTTGTATCTGCACTATTCAGCTCAACCATTTTGAAGGGAACTAAATGATCCGACACACGCGCCACCATCAGCGAGACATTTGAATGAGCATGACATACTCTAAACCAGGGTCATTCAAGTCAATAAAAGGCGTAGGTATCTGGTCAATGTTAGCTCTAAGTATATGGTACGAAGTGTCTTGAAGGTATACCGTGTATTTGTCTCAGGATGCTATCACACGGCATGAAGGAAGGCGGCTGGGTGTTCCTGGCCAACTGTCACCTAGCGTGCCAGTGGCTGGGTCAGCTGCGGGGCCTGGACAACCCCAAGATCCACCCAAGGTTCAGACTGTGGCTGTCGTCCATGCCGGACGATAAGTTCCCGCTCGGGATCCTGCAGCGCAGCATCAAGATGACCACGGAGCCGCCACAGGTACACTACTACTTTTATGATGAAGCTTACAATGGCTGCGTAAAAACTTGTCATTAAACGTTACATCCAATTGATATCCGTAGACAGCTTAACGTACGTAGATTTTCAACGTTATGCGCTGGTGTAAAAAGTTGAAAGTGTATTAACAACGGCGCGGCGACCGAATCAAGAAATTCCCAAAAACCTAAGGAAAAATCTTAAGGAAATTACCTGACACCACGCATCGTCTAACGTCGTTTCTGTTCGGGAGACTTCGGCAATTATAAAGGAACGGACAGACGTGCTCATAAAGGTATGGACAGACGTGCTCATTACTCGTACGAAAGCATGCTTTTATTGAGCAAGGGGCAATTTTATTGACGGAGAGGGAGGAGAACTTTTCTTGGCGTTTCACTTGATTGACGTGGCTGACCATAGCCTAATTAGTACAGTAATAAATATAATAAATAAATAATTATATTTACATAAGTTAATCAAGAAAGTGAACAACAACCGCAAGTGTGGATACATACGCATATGCGGTTAAGACAAGGGTGTATAACCAGTGTGTGTTGCCAGTGATGACATATGGCTCTGAAACGTGGTCTCTGACTGCTGGCCTTTTAGAGAGACTAAGAGTCAACGAGCGATGGAAAGAGCTATGCTCGGAGTTTCTTTGCGGGATAAAATCCGGAACATGGATATCCGGCGAAGAACCAAAGTCACCGACATAGCTCATAAAGTTTGCAAGTTGAAGTGGCAATGGGCAGGCCACATCGCTCGTAGAACTGACAACCGATGGGGAAGAAAAGTTCTCTCATGGCGACCACGGACCGGAAGACGCAGCGTAGGTAGGTGACCACTAGGTGGACCGACGACATCGTGAGGGTCGCGGGCAACCGTGCGATGCAAGTGGCGAATTGTCGTTCGGCGTGGTGGTCTAAGGGGGAGGCCTATGTTCAGCAGTGGACGTTTTCCGGCTGATGATGATGATGATGATGATTTACATAAGTTGATAAAAAATGCTATGCAATAGCTTTACCGCGGCAGTCCTCGAGTGCCACACGTTTTTTTTTTCAAACCATTCTGAAGTAGGCTTCGTCGATAGAGGCACGTTTCATATCCACTGACCCGGTGTGGCCCAAGTACACGCGTACAAATAGCATCATACAAGCTTAATTATCCTTAGCACGTAACGATATGGTTAATTCAACGACGACATTAAAAATAAGCAAACTTAATATAGCAATATGAAACTAGAACTATCTTTATAGTCCAATCAACGAGGCTAATGTGATCCAAAAAATTCCTCCGGCACTGAAATGTGGAATAAGTATGATGAAAGAAGGTGATACAGCCCCCCTAGCCAAGTCACAACAAGTCGCAAACGATAATCGTAAACGTTCGGTACTCCCCAATAGATTTTCAACTTTATAGCCTAGAGCCTAAAGTTGAAGATCTATTTAAGATTTCTGAGCGTTAGCGACAGGAAAGATCGAAAACGATAAGCAATCTTCACTAAATCTTCAACGTTATACCCAAGGACATAAAGTTGAAAATCTTTTAAAGCCTACTCAGCGTTTGCGTTTATCGTTTGTTACATTGCTACAGGGCCTGATTACAGATGCACAATAATCGAACATTTAATACTTAAGCAGTTTTTATGTTTCGGTAAAAATACCTAACTTCTCAAAAAAAAATAATGTTGGATTATTGTGCACCTATAATCTGTATCACCTACTTTCATCATTTGCCTTTAAGGGTACGCTAGTCGGTCATTCTTCCATACAAACGTAGTTTGGCGATTACTCCAACATTTGACGGTATACATTCAGAATAAACAATGATTCACATTCTTCTCATCGTTATCTAGCCCTATATGGAAACAAAAAAGTAAAAAAAAACATCTATTATGAGTTATGGGCAGTGGCGGGCCTAGGGTTTCAAAATAAGGCAAGCCCAATAAAATTTAAACCGATTTCAAAAAAAGAAAGTTCAGTTTTCGACTGAGTATGTAGGTACCTACGTATGTATCATCGCAATTTTCTCATAAACTACTTGTTAGGTACAATAAATTAAAAGTGAATTCAAAGTTATGGTAAGTAGTTGCTTGTTTTGTAACAGGACTAACAGGTTACAGACACAAAAAAAAAACAAAACAGAAAGTTACAAAACGAAAATTAAAAAATAGCTAGATAGAATGTAAAAAGGAATTTAAATAAATTATTTATATTCTAATTGGAATCGTCTATCTTTCTTAAGAAATGATTTAATTACATCAGAGTAAAATGTTGGTGATCGTTTTAATTCTACCAACAACTGTTTTTCAATAGCTAAAATCGTATCCCCGTCCCAGTTCTGTGGGTTGTCGCACAGATCAGAAAACAACTCAATAACTTTACTTTTTTGTTCAAAAACCGTGTTTACGACTCGCGACATGTATGTCCAACGAATTTTTTGCTGCAATGAGTATCGTAAATAAAGCAGCTCGTTTTGTACTATTACTAAAAAAATTACACAAAGCCTGAAGGGCTGAAAAAAATAAACTAACCTCTTGAATTCTATTGCATGATTTATACACATATGAAATATTCTTTTATGCGATTTACTAGTCTGAGAAATACACAGATTATGCGTCGGCGTCGGGAAGAAATAAACTGTTTTTTTTTTCTGAGCAAAGTTTAAAGATTTTACCTTATCTTCGCCAATCAAAATTTGAACGCATTTTAAATCCTCACAAGGTACAATTACCTCCATTGTTGCAGGTAAGTCACCAAAACAATTGTATCACTGAGAAAATCTAACAAAACACACAAAAAACTTTAACAACAAAGCTTTCCCCACTCAAGCAAATGAAACTGAAGTGAGCTACTTACGCAGAGTAACAGTGTTGTCATTTAGGCAAAAAAAGTCGCCAGGTATATGAACAATCTAGCGAGATGTCTCATTTTTTTTATTTTTAAGATATTGCTTGAATATTTAATTTCGTTATTTTAAAAAGTCGCTAGTTCTTGTTGTTGCTAAATCTTAAAAAAGTCTCCAAACTCGTTAAAAATCTCCAAGATCTCACAACGTCGCTAAAACGGCAACACTGCAGCGTGCAACTTCATACGCATGCACGGCTTAAATCTTCCATACTGATCGATTTGTAGACGCACAAGGTTCTAACTCGTTATACGGCACAACGCTTTAGGCGCGAAAGGGACAGAGATAGTATTTGAAAGCCCGGTAAAAGCCGGTACGTGTAAGCGAGATAGCTATATATAGATGTTGCAAATACGAAACTGCGCGCGAACAATTGCGATGTAAAGTGTGTGGCGTGGATAGTTTGTGTTATTTTGATAACAATTAAGCGCGCGAACTTTTAAATAGTTCGGGTTTGATTATGATTCTCTGTCGAGCATTTTTAATAAGGCATGCCGGGCTTTTGGGCTTGTATGAAGGAACCGCCACTGGTTATGGGTGTCGAAACTTCCTTATTTTAAGACTAATTTTAACGCATCTTCGGGGGGAAATAAATAATAAGAGAAGACGGTAAATTGTAAAATAATTACCATACAGGGATAGATAATTTGTTCAAAAATATAAATTATTTTATTTTGAACAGATACATTCAGTAGTTTTATTATAATATCCAAACTCCCGAAGGTCTCTTGAAAAGTTGCAGTAGTCCATTCTTCAATGAAATTACTCATGTATGAGTCAGTCGAAGGTTGGAGTATGTGTGCGTAGGCGCCCTAGCTTCTTACTGCTCATCCATCTCATTGGTACGTGATTTTGGATGAAATAGCATGCATTTTAATCCCGCCCGCCAACGAGTTTGTCCCGCCGACTAGGGCACCCTTAAATTTCAGTGCCGGAGGAATTTTTCGGAAGTCTTCATACAACAAAAATCCTCGTTGATCTGACTATTAATTAGATTTACTTCATCATCATCTATCTGCCTTTTCTCAACTATATTGGGGTCGGCTTCCAGTCGAACCAGATGCAGCTGAATATCAGTATTTTATATGGAGCGACTGCCTATCAGACTCCACAACCCAGCAACTGGGAAATACGATACCCCATGGTAAGGCTGGGTGTCAGACTTGTGAGCTTCTAACTCAGTAACAACTGTCAAAGATCTACAAATGACATCCGGGACAAACAGCTTTACGTGCTTTCCGAGGCACGGAGGAAACTCGCTATGACAGATGGTCACCCATGCACAACGACCATTTATATCTAGACTCCTAATCACAGGCGACCGATGTCTGTCAACACATTAGGCAAAAAAGTCTTAAGTTCGTATTAGTTTCGACCACTCCAGTGACTCCCCTCGTCGCACTGACCTTGAGTTAGCCAATCAGGACGCAGTACCCCGTCCTCCTCGCTTACGTCGTACCTCAGCGACTTGGCAGAAAATTTTTGTTAGTCAGATCGTGCATGAGGCGTATAGATATAAATGGTCGTTGCTCATGCACAAACCAACTTCGGCAGACGCGGCTTAAGCCGGAAGATTGGCCTGTGCGGCTGTAATTATTTAGCCACGAGCTCTTCATTAATAATATTAACTTCGATAGGGTCTAAAAGGCAACCTGGTCCGTTTGTTCTCGAATATAAACGAGGACCGCTTCGACGAGGCGACCCCGAAGTACCGTCGTCTGTTGTACTGCGTGTCGTTCTTCCACTGCTCACTCATCGCTCGCAAGCGCTTCCGACAGCTCGGATACAACGCTGTCTACAGCTTCAATGACGCCGACTTTGATGTGAGTTGATCTTTCTTTTTTTTGTGATGGTAAATTCAAATTCAAAAAATTCAAAATTCTTTATTTGGTTTTACAAATTTTGTACAGCTAAATTAGTTTTTGAAGCATCCTTTTAGGCATGAAATACCTGTAGTAGGATACTTCGCTCTTCAGTAACTTATTTACTAAATGTACAGACGCCAGCACATCAAGCTACCACAATCTGCCAAATTTCTTCAATAAATTTTCATCCTTATCACAATAGTGGAAGGTTAATGTTCGATTGGTAAAATCTGACAGTTTCGGGTAGGTTGACCTGCTGGCGTCTGTACATACATTATAGAACTTAACATAAAAAATATAATTAAAAAAAAAAAAAAACAATAAGACAAAGACAAATCCTCGCGGATACCCTCCGACTGGGGTGAGCGGAGGGTTATGTCGGACTGAAACTGACTGAAAACCCACTTTTCCTTCAAGTACCATTGGTTGGAGGCCCGGGGTATATATGAATACATTCGCGCGCACCCCTAACTGGTATCGGCCCGCTATACACAGCGGCCCCTATCTCCGAGAGTTGAATTTGATCTACAAATTCCAAATTATAGCGAGTTAAGCCGCTGACTAAAGCTAGTTAGTTACACTGGTCTAAAAACGTACGTGTCCTTTTTTGATGACCACAGCGGGTCTAAAACGGCCACTTAGCAATATTCTTAATGATTCATTTCGTGAATGAATAATAAAGGTGAAACCGCACTAGGCGGAACTGCACTGCAGCGGAACTACGCGACACGACGCTTTTCTTTGCCACGCGGTTCGGTTGCAGTGTTAATAAATTATAACTTTGGTATTATTACAGACGATAATGTGAAATATTATTTGAATTTTATATTGTCACATTAACAAAATTATCAAAAATTAGCACGTTCGTTCCTGTAGTTTGCCCTATATAATTTTTTTTACTTTATAGTTATTAGCGACAGTATCGAATGAGGTAATAATATTGCGTGTTTTTCTACCAAATTCAAAAATCCAATAATGCACATTTAGTTTTCATCAAAATCGGCCTCGAGACTCCTTTAGCATTTTTAGATATTCCTCGTAGTTTCGGATTTGATCATCCACGCCCACTTGGAAAATTCATTCTGTATGCAGCTTTTGTTTTTGTCGTGGTAAAATTATCAAATGAGTCCTCCCATCCAAGGCAGAGCGGGAGGGACTGTCAGACTCGTACTGACTAAAATCCACGGTGTCCTTCAATAGCCCTTTACGTTCCAGGGTCACGGTAATTCGTAAGTCCCCCGACCCCGGCAGGCTTTGGCCCTCTAAACTCTCCGTCATTATGCTGACACTCTGAGGCGCGCGTGGAACACAACGCGCTGTCGATCCGGGCATGGTGCATGGTCGGACAGCGAGTCACCCATTACTCGCCTACGGTGGCCGGAGATCATATAACGACGTCCGTCACCGTGGGAGGCCCGCAGTATACATAAATAATATACATGTACAGATACCGGCACGGTTCTTGAGCGCTCGGCGTAAGAGTGGGCATCGCTTTGCGCATCGTATACTTATCGACAAATGAAACGCACAATAAAACAAATAAAACGCACAAAACAACGAATACCGAGTGGCGGCTATGACGCGATGCGCTACGGCACGCTACGCGGGCCAATCACTACACTTTCCCCGCCCCCTTCCTCACTTCATCTACCAAAGGGACCTAATAACTCACTTCTGCGCAGTAGAAGGTCAGCGCTCAAGATCCATGCCGGTATTTGTAGAATAAATTACTCGTTTAAACTGACAAGATTCGTAGGTATCAGACAACCTGCTGGCGAATTACCTCGAGGAGTATGAAGAGGTGCCGTGGGACGCACTGCGGTATTTGTTCGCTATCATCAACTACGGCGGCCACATCACGGACGACTGGGACAAGCGAGTGCTCATCGCGTACATCAACCAGTTCTTCAACGAAGACGCTCTCGAGACACCCTTCTACAGGTCACTACTTCTTAATGATTTTACAAACTTTTATTTAGTTACATTTGTCCCGTTGTCTATCTGTAATAAAATCTAGGAAGTTAAATTTGACACGCTGACGGGTTCCGTATCAAGTTAAAAACACTAACCGGTTTTTGTTGGAGCTGAATTTTTGGACGGTGTATGTATTTTTCTTTTTACAAGCCTATTCTGTCCCACTCCTGAGCAAAGGCCTCCCCCGATTCCTTCCACTGCTCTCGATAGAGAGCCTCCTCACGTAACATGGAAAGAAAAAAATGGCGACGGCAGAAGTTGTTTTTTAATTTATTTGTAACGGAAGTCCGCCAAAACACTCAGGTACTCCACTGGCAGGTTAGTTACGCTGTTTACGACTTTGAGCTTTGTGGTGGTTAATAGGTATCTGTTATTCAAGGCTGCGAAGTTGTTTTTTGGCGTGACTACTTGAATTGAAAACTGAGTGAGCGAAGGATTCTAAGATTGAAAAAATATAGAATCCTGAGCGTAGGCGTAGCAAAGTTTTCAAAAGTACTCGCGCAGAATAACTTTGCTGCCTCATGCAACACACAACTTTTCACCTCACTACAGCGAGGAAATGTCGGTCCGGCTCGCCTGTCAGTGTAGAATAGTACATTGATATCCAAGGCGTGAAAGTTAAGTACTTATTTACGTCCCGAGACGGGGTTTCGCGCCCGTAACGTAGTGAGGGCGCCAATAGTTCGAGGGACTAAATAATAATAATAATCGGATTGTCACTTTGTCGCTTATTTTGTTTATTTTTAATTTTTGTGCTGTGGTCGTCCAGCTATACAGCCAGGATTTATCATGCTCATTATTAAAAAAAAAATGGCAAAGATTTTATCGAAATCTGTGTTATTTTAGAGAAATAGTTAAAAATTATAAATTATTTTAAAGTCAATTATTTTTAATATTTAACTTTATGTTATTTTAATTTTTAATCGCTCTGTAATTTAGTGGCTGTATAAAAAGGTTGAACATGGTTCAATAGAAATGGTAGAATAGAACATTTTTTTTCTTTTCTTAAATTTGGCAGCTGTCAGTTGAAAGCGATTTTTTCGGTCTTAGGTCGGCATTGGATAACTTTCAAACGGCTAATCGGACATGTAAGTAGGTCATTACAATTTCAGAGTATGAGTAATGAAAAATAATTGAATACAAGACGTGTTCGAATTTTGAAAATACTGAAAATGTAGTTTTGCGCTCAGATTTCGAATGACAAATAGAATCTTTCCGAGCATGTGAAGTGAAAATAACTATTGTTGTCTCATTACTTAACTTTCAAAAATGGTGCCACAGTACCTACCCACCTTTAGTTAGAGTCTGACTACAAAATTAGGGTTCTTCCTGACATGGTAGTATTTCAACGGTTTGTATAATATTGTTGCATTTTCTTAGACTGGCCACGATCCCTGCGTACCACATCCCGCGCGACGGCTCGCTGGAGTCGTACCGCGACTTCCTGGACCTGCTGCCGGCCTACGAGCGCGCCGAGTCCGTCGGCCAGCACGCGTCCGCAGACGTGGCCACGCTCGCGCAGGTACTCACTCGCAGACTGTACTACCACATCCCGCGACGACGGCTCGCTGGAGTCGTACCGCGACTTCCTGGACCTGCTGCCGGCCTACGAGCGCGCCGAGTCCGTCGGCCAGCACGCGTCCGCAGACGTGGCCACGCTCGCGCAGGTACTCACTCGCAGACTGTACTACCACATCCCGCGACGACGGCTCGCTGGAGTCGTACCGCGACTTCCTGGACCTGCTGCCGGCCTACGAGCGCGCCGAGTCCGTCGGCCAGCACGCGTCCGCAGACGTGGCCACGCTCGCGCAGGTACTCACTCGCAGACTGTACTACCACATCCCGCGACGACGGCTCGCTGGAGTCGTACCGCGACTTCCTGGACCTGCTGCCGGCCTACGAGCGCGCCGAGTCCGTCGGCCAGCACGCGTCCGCAGACGTGGCCACGCTCGCGCAGGTACTCACTCGCAGACTGTACTACCACATCCCGCGACGACGGCTCGCTGGAGTCGTACCGCGACTTCCTGGACCTGCTGCCGGCCTACGAGCGCGCCGAGTCCGTCGGCCAGCACGCGTCCGCAGACGTGGCCACGCTCGCGCAGGTACTCACTCGCAGACTGTACTACCACATCCCGCGACGACGGCTCGCTGGAGTCGTACCGCGACTTCCTGGACCTGCTGCCGGCCTACGAGCGCGCCGAGTCCGTCGGCCAGCACGCGTCCGCAGACGTGGCCACGCTCGCGCAGGTACTCACTCGCAGACTGTACTACCACATCCCGCGACGACGGCTCGCTGGAGTCGTACCGCGACTTCCTGGACCTGCTGCCGGCCTACGAGCGCGCCGAGTCCGTCGGCCAGCACGCGTCCGCAGACGTGGCCACGCTCGCGCAGGTACTCACTCGCAGACTGTACTACCACATCCCGCGACGACGGCTCGCTGGAGTCGTACCGCGACTTCCTGGACCTGCTGCCGGCCTACGAGCGCGCCGAGTCCGTCGGCCAGCACGCGTCCGCAGACGTGGCCACGCTCGCGCAGGTACTCACTCGCAGACTGTACTACCACATCCCGCGACGACGGCTCGCTGGAGTCGTACCGCGACTTCCTGGACCTGCTGCCGGCCTACGAGCGCGCCGAGTCCGTCGGCCAGCACGCGTCCACAGACGTGGCCACGCTCGCGCAGGTACTCACTCGCAGACTGTACTACCACATCCCGCGACGACGGCTCGCTGGAGTCGTACCGCGACTTCCTGGACCTGCTGCCGGCCTACGAGCGCGCCGAGTCCGTCGGCCAGCACGCGTCCGCAGACGTGGCCACGCTCGCGCAGGTACTCACTCGCAGACTGTACTACCACATCCCGCGACGACGGCTCGCTGGAGTCGTACCGCGACTTCCTGGACCTGCTGCCGGCCTACGAGCGCGCCGAGTCCGTCGGCCAGCACGCGTCCGCAGACGTGGCCACGCTCGCGCAGGTACTCACTCGCAGACTGTACTACCACATCCCGCGACGACGGCTCGCTGGAGTCGTTCCGCGACTTCCTGGACCTGCTGCCGGCCTACGAGCGCGCCGAGTCCGTCGGCCAGCACGCGTCCGCAGACGTGGCCACGCTCGCGCAGGTACTCACTCGCAGACTGTACTACCACATCCCGCGACGACGGCTCGCTGGAGTCGTACCGCGACTTCCTGGACCTGCTGCCGGCCTACGAGCGCGCCGAGTCCGTCGGCCAGCACGCGTCCGCAGACGTGGCCACGCTCGCGCAGGTACTCACTCGCAGACTGTACTACCACATCCCGCGACGACGGCTCGCTGGAGTCGTACCGCGACTTCCTGGACCTGCTGCCGGCCTACGAGCGCGCCGAGTCCGTCGGCCAGCACGCGTCCGCAGACGTGGCCACGCTCGCGCAGGTACTCACTCGCAGACTGTACTACCACATCCCGCGACGACGGCTCGCTGGAGTCGTACCGCGACTTCCTGGACCTGCTGCCGGCCTACGAGCGCGCCGAGTCCGTCGGCCAGCACGCGTCCGCAGACGTGGCCACGCTCGCGCAGGTACTCACTCGCAGACTGTACTACCACATCCCGCGACGACGGCTCGCTGGAGTCGTTCCGCGACTTCCTGGACCTGCTGCCGGCCTACGAGCGCGCCGAGTCCGTCGGCCAGCACGCGTCCGCAGACGTGGCCACGCTCGCGCAGGTACTCACTCGCAGACTGTACTACCACATCCCGCGACGACGGCTCGCTGGAGTCGTACCGCGACTTCCTGGACCTGCTGCCGGCCTACGAGCGCGCCGAGTCCGTCGGCCAGCACGCGTCCGCAGACGTGGCCACGCTCGCGCAGGTACTCACTCGCAGACTGTACTACCACATCCCGCGACGACGGCTCGCTGGAGTCGTACCGCGACTTCCTGGACCTGCTGCCGGCCTACGAGCGCGCCGAGTCCGTCGGCCAGCACGCGTCCGCAGACGTGGCCACGCTCGCGCAGGTACTCACTCGCAGACTGTACTACCACATCCCGCGACGACGGCTCGCTGGAGTCGTACCGCGACTTCCTGGACCTGCTGCCGGCCTACGAGCGCGCCGAGTCCGTCGGCCAGCACGCGTCCGCAGACGTGGCCACGCTCGCGCAGGTACTCACTCGCAGACTGTACTACCACATCCCGCGACGACGGCTCGCTGGAGTCGTACCGCGACTTCCTGGACCTGCTGCCGGCCTACGAGCGCGCCGAGTCCGTCGGCCAGCACGCGTCCGCAGACGTGGCCACGCTCGCGCAGGTACTCACTCGCAGACTGTACTACCACATCCCGCGACGACGGCTCGCTGGAGTCGTACCGCGACTTCCTGGACCTGCTGCCGGCCTACGAGCGCGCCGAGTCCGTCGGCCAGCACGCGTCCGCAGACGTGGCCACGCTCGCGCAGGTACTCACTCGCAGACTGTACTACCACATCCCGCGACGACGGCTCGCTGGAGTCGTACCGCGACTTCCTGGACCTGCTGCCGGCCTACGAGCGCGCCGAGTCCGTCGGCCAGCACGCGTCCGCAGACGTGGCCACGCTCGCGCAGGTACTCACTCGCAGACTGTACTACCACATCCCGCGACGACGGCTCGCTGGAGTCGTACCGCGACTTCCTGGACCTGCTGCCGGCCTACGAGCGCGCCGAGTCCGTCGGCCAGCACGCGTCCGCAGACGTGGCCACGCTCGCGCAGGTACTCACTCGCAGACTGTACTACCACATCCCGCGACGACGGCTCGCTGGAGTCGTACCGCGACTTCCTGGACCTGCTGCCGGCCTACGAGCGCGCCGAGTCCGTCGGCCAGCACGCGTCCGCAGACGTGGCCACGCTCGCGCAGGTACTCACTCGCAGACTGTACTACCACATCCCGCGACGACGGCTCGCTGGAGTCGTACCGCGACTTCCTGGACCTGCTGCCGGCCTACGAGCGCGCCGAGTCCGTCGGCCAGCACGCGTCCGCAGACGTGGCCACGCTCGCGCAGGTACTCACTCGCAGACTGTACTACCACATCCCGCGACGACGGCTCGCTGGAGTCGTACCGCGACTTCCTGGACCTGCTGCCGGCCTACGAGCGCGCCGAGTCCGTCGGCCAGCACGCGTCCGCAGACGTGGCCACGCTCGCGCAGGTACTCACTCGCAGACTGTACTACCACATCCCGCGACGACGGCTCGCTGGAGTCGTACCGCGACTTCCTGGACCTGCTGCCGGCCTACGAGCGCGCCGAGTCCGTCGGCCAGCACGCGTCCGCAGACGTGGCCACGCTCGCGCAGGTACTCACTCGCAGACTGTACTACCACATCCCGCGACGACGGCTCGCTGGAGTCGTACCGCGACTTCCTGGACCTGCTGCCGGCCTACGAGCGCGCCGAGTCCGTCGGCCAGCACGCGTCCGCAGACGTGGCCACGCTCGCGCAGGTACTCACTCGCAGACTGTACTACCACATCCCGCGACGACGGCTCGCTGGAGTCGTACCGCGACTTCCTGGACCTGCTGCCGGCCTACGAGCGCGCCGAGTCCGTCGGCCAGCACGCGTCCGCAGACGTGGCCACGCTCGCGCAGGTACTCACTCGCAGACTGTACTACCACATCCCGCGACGACGGCTCGCTGGAGTCGTACCGCGACTTCCTGGACCTGCTGCCGGCCTACGAGCGCGCCGAGTCCGTCGGCCAGCACGCGTCCGCAGACGTGGCCACGCTCGCGCAGGTACTCACTCGCAGACTGTACTACCACATCCCGCGACGACGGCTCGCTGGAGTCGTACCGCGACTTCCTGGACCTGCTGCCGGCCTACGAGCGCGCCGAGTCCGTCGGCCAGCACGCGTCCGCAGACGTGGCCACGCTCGCGCAGGTACTCACTCGCAGACTGTACTACCACATCCCGCGACGACGGCTCGCTGGAGTCGTACCGCGACTTCCTGGACCTGCTGCCGGCCTACGAGCGCGCCGAGTCCGTCGGCCAACACGCGTCCGCAGACGTGGCCACGCTCGCGCAGGTACTCACTCGCAGACTGTACTACCACATCCCGCGACGACGGCTCGCTGGAGTCGTACCGCGACTTCCTGGACCTGCTGCCGGCCTACGAGCGCGCCGAGTCCGTCGGCCAGCACGCGTCCGCAGACGTGGCCACGCTCGCGCAGGTACTCACTCGCAGACTGTACTACCACATCCCGCGACGACGGCTCGCTGGAGTCGTACCGCGACTTCCTGGACCTGCTGCCGGCCTACGAGCGCGCCGAGTCCGTCGGCCAGCACGCGTCCGCAGACGTGGCCACGCTCGCGCAGGTACTCACTCGCAGACTGTACTACCACATCCCGCGACGACGGCTCGCTGGAGTCGTTCCGCGACTTCCTGGACCTGCTGCCGGCCTACGAGCGCGCCGAGTCCGTCGGCCAGCACGCGTCCGCAGACGTGGCCACGCTCGCGCAGGTACTCACTCGCAGACTGTACTACCACATCCCGCGACGACGGCTCGCTGGAGTCGTACCGCGACTTCCTGGACCTGCTGCCGGCCTACGAGCGCGCCGAGTCCGTCGGCCAGCACGCGTCCGCAGACGTGGCCACGCTCGCGCAGGTACTCACTCGCAGACTGTACTACCACATCCCGCGACGACGGCTCGCTGGAGTCGTTAAACAGTTACATACACATGCTGAATAAGCATGTACATTTCTTGGCAAGTCACTATAGCGATAAACTTTTATGTTTAGACATCAACACCTTTGTTGATAAGCTTAGGTCGACCCAGAATTCGGTTTATCTGACTATTAGATATAGACATATAATAGCTAGTCTATTAAGTTTTCATATTTACTCGGACATAAGTAATATGTCTTCGTCTTGTGTACATATTTATAGTAGTAGTAATTGTAGTATTAAGTGTAGTATTAGTAGTACGAAGGAGGATCCATGTATCACTATGGAGGATTCTCAATCGCAAGGTGAGACTACTAGTAGTAGGTTATTTTTGCCTGGTGATGGCATGGGGCTCACTCCGGATAATAGTCATTTAAACTAGTCAGTAGGACAACAGAAGGTACCATTCGCAATTTAACATCCACAAGTAACAATGTATCTTCTAGCAATCATTTAATTAGTTTTAAAAAAGGGCCTCAGCAGAATACCTTGACATTATTCCATCAAAATATTCAAGGTATTGCTTCAAAATTATTAGAAGTCGAAATGTTTCTTGAAAAAACAATGTTTGATGTTATCTGTTTTACTGAACACTGGTTGAAGGACTATCAAATGCTCATTAATTATGAAAATTACAGTGTTGTTAGTTGTTTTAATCGCAAAACTATGCTGCGTGGAGGTTCCCTAATACTAATAAGAAATTGTTTAAAATGTAATCAACGTAATGACATAGTAGGTCTCTCGGTTGAACATTGCGTCGAACTGTCCTGTGTTGAGCTGGATAAGCATGTAATAGTGTGTGTTTATAGACCCCTTAACTATCAAAATTTTTCCTTATTTGAATCAATAATGGAAGATGTTCTGGCAAAGCTTTCAGAAAGCAATAAAACAGCAATTATTTGTGGTGATTTCAATATCAATATTTTGGAAGAAAATTGTAATAGCAGTAGGTTATTAAATCTTTTTAAATCTTTTGATTTAACCAACATATTTGCAGAACCTACTAGAGTAACTCCAACATCTGCTACTTGTATTGATAATATTTTCTGCAATTGTGATTATTTTGAAAAAGCCGTAGTTAGTTGTCTGCCGTCTGATCACAGTGGACAGACGGTAACTTTTAGGTGTAGTACAATTGAACAACAAGTTCAGATTAAATTTAGACCTATAACGACAAATAAATTAAATAAATTTAATAGTTCCTTAGACAACATGTTAAGTGTAATGAGTCCTAATATAGACGAAATGAATGCCAATCAATTCTATGAACATTTCTTTTCAATAGTTCATAGTGAATTCAATAAACATTTTGAAAAGAAAATAAAGAATATTTGCCCGAAATTTATATTTAGTGACTGGGCAACTAGAGGTATTAGGAAAAGTAGGGAAAGACTTTTTGAACTTTATGGCCTTAAGCCTTACATTAATACTGTAACTTTTAGCAAGCATGTCGCCACTTATTCTAAAATTTTCAGAAATACTTGCAAGGCTGCTAAAGCCATGCACATTAGTAACAAGATAAAAACAGCTGAAAATAAAATAAAGACAGTTTGGAAAGTCATAAATAACGAGACTGGCAGAAAAACAATGCGTAGCAGTAACTATACGTTAGATACAGATTGTGGTACTATAAGTTCTAATCTGGAAGTAGCTCAAGAATTTGTAAATTTCTTTACAGATATATCGTTTAAGACTACGGAGACTCTAAATTCCTCACCCGATAAATCAATTGCTTTTTTAAAGGCGAACGTATCTGGCTGCCCGGCTGATTTTAAATTTAAACACATAAGCCCGGCGACAGTTATCAAAGCATTCCGGGAAATCAAAATTAAACAGACAGAAGATTTATGGGGAATGTCTGTTAAAGTTTGTACATCCATAGTGGAGACTGTAGCACCTTACCTAGCTTTAATTTTTAATATGTGTGTAGATCAAGGAGTTTTCCCGGATTTGATGAAGTTCAGTAAAGTCGTGCCTCTTTTTAAATCTGGGGACTCTAAAGATACTAACAATTATAGACCAGTATCCGTGTTGCCTGTCTTTAGCAAGGTATTTGAAAAAGTAATGCTAAATCAGATGCTCAATCACTTTAACACCAACAGAATCTTACACGATCAGCAGTATGGTTTCACCAAGGGACGTTGTACAACTGACGCCGGTGTCACCTTATTAAAGCACATATTTACTGCTTGGGAAGAGGCTCAAGACGCGATAGGAATATTTTGTCACCTCTCCAAAGCATTTGATTGCGTAAACCATGATACATTACTTTTGAAACTAGAGCATTACGGACTAGGTAAACTTGCACTTAGTTTGGTAAAGTCATATTTGTGCAATAGGCAACAGCAAGTTCAAATAAACGGCGTAAATTCACAGAGCTCAATGGTCAACATCGGGGTTCCGCAAGGCTCAATATTAGGTCCTTTCCTCTTTTTGGTATATATTAATGACCTACCCTATCTATTGGATAACCAACCTCACAAAATGGTGTTATTTGCGGATGATACTTCCTTAATTTTTAAGATTAATAGACGGGCTCAAAATCTAGATGACCTAAATAAAACCTTATCTCAGATCCACAACTGGTTTACAGCAAATAACTTGGTATTGAATGAAAAAAAGACTAAATGTATACGATTCGCTCTTCCAAATGTCAAAAGTACTAATAATGTCATAGTATTGAATAATGAGACACTAGAATACGTCGATAAAACGGTTTTCTTAGGGATTACGCTTGACTCAAGGTTACAATGGGGTCCTCATTTAACATCTCTAGCAGGGCGCTTAAGCTCAGCAGCATATGCCGTCAGAAAGATTCGTCAGTATACTGACGTAGATACTGCGAGACTTGTATATTTTAGTTACTTTCACAGTATAATGTCATATGGAATTTTATTGTGGGGACGGGCTGCAGACATCGAATCTATTTTTATTCTGCAAAAGAGAGCCATCCGAGCTATATACAATCTCCGAAGACGCGACTCTCTAAGAGAACTGTTTAAGGATATTAACATCATGACGGTAGCTTGTCAATATATCTATGAAAACATAATGTACGTTAGAAAGAATCTGCATCTTTTTGGTAAAAGAGGTGACAGACACAATTATAATACTAGAAGTAGGGACCAATTAGTTCAGCCGGGCTTCAGACTCGCTAAAGTAGACTCATCTTTTATGGGGTACTGTTTAAAATGCTATAATAAAATTCCACAAAGTATTCTTGAACTAAATGAGACAAAATTTAAATCATGCATTAAACGCACACTATGTAAGCAGGCATATTACAAATTGGGCGACTATATCGCTGATAATAATGCTTGGCTCCATGCTGGTCCTGCTCCATAGGACAGGGATATATTCATTGATAGCATATTTAATAGGTACTATTTTCGGAGCTGCAGAAGATTGTAAAACTATAATTGCATTGTATAAATTCATATTTCTTTGAATTATATAGCTGCATTATATTGTGTGAGTTCTATGTGCACAAAGCTATTCACCAGATACCTACTTCTTAATTATTTTTTTTTTTTTGACATGAATGTGCTCTGGCAGTTGGGAGTATGTCATGCTCACTTAAATGTCTCGCTGATGGTGGCGCGTGTGTCGGATCATTTAGTTCCCTTCAAAATGGTTGAGCTGAATGGTGCTGATATCATGCGTCATGTTCGTGAACGGGCGCTGTCAGTTGAGACTGGTCATCTCTTAGCTGCCATGGTTTATTTTAATTATCAATAATTTTGTTTTTGAATTGTCTTTTTTATATTTCCTATGGACACTTTTTACTTGCTACATCGTTCTCACATAATGTACCATCTCAAGTTGAATGATGTAACAAAGGTTCTGTAATCATTTTGGCGATTGAAAAAGAGTGTCCATGGAGTTTCTTGCCCTTTCTTCTCCATGAGATCTACGCTTTGGAATGGGCACCTACAGTACTTTCACAGTTTTTATGTCTTGTGACTGGGACTGTAGCACCGTAACTATTTTTTAAACTATTTTATTTTACTTTTGACAATTCAAAAGTGCCTGTAACTGGCTTATTTGAAATAAATGATTTGATTTGATTTGATTCGTACCGCGACTTCCTGGACCTGCTGCCGGCCTACGAGCGCGCCGAGTCCGTCGGCCAGCACGCGTCCGCAGACGTGGCCACGCTCGCGCAGGTACTCACTCGCAGACTGTACTACCACATCCCGCGACGACGGCTCGCTGGAGTCGTACCGCGACTTCCTGGACCTGCTGCCGGCCTACGAGCGCGCCGAGTCCGTCGGCCAGCACGCGTCCGCAGACGTGGCCACGCTCGCGCAGGTACTCACTCGCAGACTGTACTACCACATCCCGCGACGACGGCTCGCTGGAGTCGTACCGCGACTTCCTGGACCTGCTGCCGGCCTACGAGCGCGCCGAGTCCGTCGGCCAGCACGCGTCCGCAGACGTGGCCACGCTCGCGCAGGTACTCACTCGCAGACTGTACTACCACATCCCGCGACGACGGCTCGCTGGAGTCGTACCGCGACTTCCTGGACCTGCTGCCGGCCTACGAGCGCGCCGAGTCCGTCGGCCAGCACGCGTCCGCAGACGTGGCCACGCTCGCGCAGGTACTCACTCGCAGACTGTACTACCACATCCCGCGACGACGGCTCGCTGGAGTCGTACCGCGACTTCCTGGACCTGCTGCCGGCCTACGAGCGCGCCGAGTCCGTCGGCCAGCACGCGTCCGCAGACGTGGCCACGCTCGCGCAGGTACTCACTCGCAGACTGTACTACCACATCCCGCGACGACGGCTCGCTGGAGTCGTACCGCGACTTCCTGGACCTGCTGCCGGCCTACGAGCGCGCCGAGTCCGTCGGCCAGCACGCGTCCGCAGACGTGGCCACGCTCGCGCAGGTACTCACTCGCAGACTGTACTACCACATCCCGCGACGACGGCTCGCTGGAGTCGTACCGCGACTTCCTGGACCTGCTGCCGGCCTACGAGCGCGCCGAGTCCGTCGGCCAGCACGCGTCCGCAGACGTGGCCACGCTCGCGCAGGTACTCACTCGCAGACTGTACTACCACATCCCGCGACGACGGCTCGCTGGAGTCGTACCGCGACTTCCTGGACCTGCTGCCGGCCTACGAGCGCGCCGAGTCCGTCGGCCAGCACGCGTCCGCAGACGTGGCCACGCTCGCGCAGGTACTCACTCGCAGACTGTACTACCACATCCCGCGACGACGGCTCGCTGGAGTCGTACCGCGACTTCCTGGACCTGCTGCCGGCCTACGAGCGCGCCGAGTCCGTCGGCCAGCACGCGTCCGCAGACGTGGCCACGCTCGCGCAGGTACTCACTCGCAGACTGTACTACCACATCCCGCGACGACGGCTCGCTGGAGTCGTACCGCGACTTCCTGGACCTGCTGCCGGCCTACGAGCGCGCCGAGTCCGTCGGCCAGCACGCGTCCGCAGACGTGGCCACGCTCGCGCAGGTACTCACTCGCAGACTGTACTACCACATCCCGCGACGACGGCTCGCTGGAGTCGTACCGCGACTTCCTGGACCTGCTGCCGGCCTACGAGCGCGCCGAGTCCGTCGGCCAGCACGCGTCCGCAGACGTGGCCACGCTCGCGCAGGTACTCACTCGCAGACTGTACTACCACATCCCGCGACGACGGCTCGCTGGAGTCGTACCGCGACTTCCTGGACCTGCTGCCGGCCTACGAGCGCGCCGAGTCCGTCGGCCAGCACGCGTCCGCAGACGTGGCCACGCTCGCGCAGGTACTCACTCGCAGACTGTACTACCACATCCCGCGACGACGGCTCGCTGGAGTCGTACCGCGACTTCCTGGACCTGCTGCCGGCCTACGAGCGCGCCGAGTCCGTCGGCCAGCACGCGTCCGCAGACGTGGCCACGCTCGCGCCGGTACTCACTCGCAGACTGTGCTACCACATCCCGCGACGACGGCTCGCTGGAGTCGTACCGCGACTTCCTGGACCTGCTGCCGGCCTACGAGCGCGCCGAGTCCGTCGGCCAGCACGCGTCCGCAGACGTGGCCACGCTCGCGCAGGTACTCACTCGCAGACTGTACTACCACATCCCGCGACGACGGCTCGCTGGAGTCGTACCGCGACTTCCTGGACCTGCTGCCGGCCTACGAGCGCGCCGAGTCCGTCGGCCAGCACGCGTCCGCAGACGTGGCCACGCTCGCGCAGGTACTCACTCGCAGACTGTACTACCACATCCCGCGACGACGGCTCGCTGGAGTCGTACCGCGACTTCCTGGACCTGCTGCCGGCCTACGAGCGCGCCGAGTCCGTCGGCCAGCACGCGTCCGCAGACGTGGCCACGCTCGCGCAGGTACTCACTCGCAGACTGTACTACCACATCCCGCGACGACGGCTCGCTGGAGTCGTACCGCGACTTCCTGGACCTGCTGCCGGCCTACGAGCGCGCCGAGTCCGTCGGCCAGCACGCGTCCGCAGACGTGGCCACGCTCGCGCAGGTACTCACTCGCAGACTGTACTACCACATCCCGCGACGACGGCTCGCTGGAGTCGTACCGCGACTTCCTGGACCTGCTGCCGGCCTACGAGCGCGCCGAGTCCGTCGGCCAGCACGCGTCCGCAGACGTGGCCACGCTCGCGCAGGTACTCACTCGCAGACTGTACTACCACATCCCGCGACCACTGCTACTCCGCTTTTCTTTTCTGATTTATTTCCAAGGATCAAAGTTAGTTTAATCTCTCCGAGTCCATGTCAAGCTTCATTACTTCTGCGCATTTCTGATACATAGTCGCCATGACTATACTGGGTGTAAGAGCCGTCGACGCACAAACGGATACCATGGGTCCAGGACATGATTCTGGACCCCACCGCCGTGTTGGAAATTTTACTAATTTTCTAAATTTAAAAAAAAAATGGAGTTTTTTTTTTACTTTAGACTGTTCATAATCGTCATTCGTACCTAACCCGTGGATTTTAGTCAATACGAGTCTGACAGTCCCTCCCGTTCACGTTTCACGTTCCGTATCACGTAAAAAAAAAGTTACTGGAGCGAGTCGTTAGAATCAGTTACTTCACGGAGTTTCTAGTGCCAGTTACTGGAACGATTTGCTGGAGCTAGTGTCTGACGTCAGTTATTGATACCAGTTACTGGAGCCGAGTTGGTGGCGCCAGTTACTGGAGCGATTTTCTGGAGCCAGTTACTTTTACGTCCTTTAGCCAAACAGCACACAACAGCAGACGACAATCGTTATCGCTCAGCAGTCACTCCACACTCACATTTTCAACTTTATAAACTAGCGCATAAAGTTGAAAATCTATTAAATACTGCTGAGCGATAACGAACAAAACAAACGAAAAGGATCTATAAACTCCAATAGATTTTCAACTTTACGCACTGGAGTATAAAGTTGAAAATGTACCTATTAGTGACTGCTGAGCGATAACGATTGTCGTCTGCTGTCGTGTGCCTATGCTGTTTGGCTAAGGGGCCAGGAGCAGTCCCCAACAACGTGCCCCATTAGCTTATGGGGCACGTCGTTGGATTTTTTCCATTTAGAAATTCTCAGTAGCTGCCATGTAGTCTGGCAGTTTATTTTATTTTTTGGCATGATGGCAATAGGCCGGAAACGCACAGGCCGGTGGCTTGCTTAGCGCCTAGAGCCTAGCGAGTCACGAACGTTCGACAATGTTCGTGAACGGCGCTTGACGACTAGCTAGGTGTCAAGCGCAATGCGGCCGTTCACGAACATTTTCGAACGTTCGTTATAAATGATATTTATTTTGTAAGTTGGTTATAAAAAACACTTTTACACGTCACAACCAATATTTTTTTTTTAACTAGATGAGGCCGGTGTTTCGTACCCTTCGATCATTAATAACAACTAGATACACAATCCCGTACAAAAACGAACTAAAAACTGTCCTCAAGTAGGTCGTAAAATAGAAAGAGAAAGAAAACAGAAAGAAACATAATTCGCCAACATATTATACCAAAAGAAATTAAACCTTATTCAAATGAGTTAAAGTCGGATTTAGAACGGTCATAAAAACACATTAAATTTTACGACCGCGACTCGAATCAACACATGTTACCCGACTAAATCAAGTAGCCATGCGACACTACGAACTGTACGTTTAGTAATAGTAGTTTATGAAACTGGTACATAATACCTAGCTATGTACAGTTTCATACACTACTTTATCTACTTTCATTGAACACGAATTTATCAAATAAAAGATAAAGATTGACACAGTATTATGGCGCCAAAATTCCCGTTATCACCGCGCATGGGCCACAGCGCGCGCAGCCACAGTTAAAAATCAAATCGATGTATCTTTGATCTGTAATCTGTATCGTAATGAAAAAAAAATTATTATAACATTATTTTGTTAGAAAAATAGTGGCATAATTTAATTTTTTAATTTCATTTCGATATACTGTGTAAAGTACGTCATTATAAACTCGTTTTGAGTTTTGTATTTTGAATTTAACGATATGAGAGTAGATAAAAGTCTTTTCAATTTAGGTGCTTTATAAACCCGGCTGATAATTTCGTCAATTTTAAAATAAATGTTTTACGGCGATTTCTTAACGAAATATCAGTATTTATAGTACAGTTATAGTTATTTTATATTGGTAATGTTAGTACTTACTGAAAAAATGAAATTAAATCCTTTTTTTCGGTCCTGGAAGAGTGATTTTTGCACTTTTTAAACGAGCACGGAGGCATGTTTACGTTCCGAGCGTTAGAACAGTACTAAACCAAAAGGTTGACCGATCTCTGATTTGGTCATTCTTTTGGTGAGGACGTTTTTGTCGCTGATTGTGTATCTAGTTATTATAAATGATCGAAGTTCGTACCTGACTACTCTGAGAAGAAACATCCGAAACAAACTCAGAGGTCACAGTCTCTTTTAAAGTCCAGACATTGTTTTGCTCAGGTCATACGAGGACCATGCGGGTGTCTGAGATGGTCTTTTGAGGAAAGAACCACACAGATTTGAGTGGACCTGTCCAGTCAGTGCAAGCATTTGTTGCACTCAGACCTAGACCTATACTAAGGTGACTCGCTAGGCTCTAGGCGCTAAGCAAGCCACCGGCCTGTGCGTTTCCGGCCATAGGGTCACCCCTTATTACATGGGTTAATTTAATAACTGGCAATACGTGGGTGAACTATGGATCATATCTCGGGTTAACCCTTTGGCTGCCCCGTCGGTCTCGTGGTCGCAAACGCGACTGCTGAGCGTGGGGACCTTGGTTCGATTCCCGGGTCGGGCAAAAAGTACTGGGTTTTTCTAAAAAATAATTTCTCGGCAGCTGCCTGCAGTTTGAAACTTGGCGGTTTGATAACCCCGTGCCTCGGAAAGCACGTTAAGCCGTTGGTCTTGCGCCTGATCTCTCTCCGGTCGTGCCGGATTGCCGTCCCACCGAACTATGAGAGTAAAGGAACAGAGAGTGCACTGTGCCTGCGCACACACTTGTGCACTATAATAATGTTCCGCACCGCTGGCTAATCTCCGTTGAGATTGGCCGCCGTGGCCGGAAGCGGTCAAGAGAACTATTTAACCCTTTGGGGAATACAGGCATGTCGTTATCCGGTGTAATGTTGAACCGACCAATTGGTCGGTTTTCAATTGTCAAAACAATTGTTAAAAACTTGCAATATTCCCTAAGTTAAATGATACCTAGTACAACAAAAAAAGAATTACTTAAATCGGACTCGTAGTTCCAGAGATATGCGAACTCAAACTAAATCAGTCGATGCCTACTCCTTACTATTAAGGAGTTCTACATTCCATCATCAGCTCAGCTACATGAAATTATGATTACCATACCCAAGTACTTAAATTACTTCATAAAATTTGCGAAAAACGGTGTGTCGGCCTATAAAATTCGAGGGTTGCCCTCGTTTTCTCCAGGATCCAATCATCAGATCCCAAATTGGTGACTATGGGACCACCTCCGAAGTACCTACTTTCGAACAAAAAAAGAATTTTATAAATCGGTCCACAGTTGGCGGAGTAATCGCGTAACAAATATACAAAAAAAAAAAAAAAACATACCGTCGAATTGATAACCTCCTCCTTTTTGAAGTCGGTTAAAAAATGGCCACAGTTTGAGATTTATGGTGAAATTGTAATAAAAGATTTATTTGTCAGGATGCATTGATCATGTGTTCGACGCTGTTCGCCCTGGCCAGCACCGGCGGCGGCGGCGGCGGGGGCGGCGAGGATCAGAAGGTCAGTCACTGTCACTGGGGCAGCGCCGACGAGAGACGGTGCTTATTCTATTTTCTACAACTTCGCTCTTGCAATTTATAGACGGAAAAACACCCTTTACAAGGAAAAAAATAAAATGCAACTCCAAAATGTTACTTGTACTTGAAGTAAAATAAATCAGCTTTTAGCTGATCACTTTATTTTACTCCGTTTTAAATCCGATCTTAACCTTTATATTATGTTATTCATTCTAGAGCTTGCATAAATAATAATATATTATTATGTTTCTAAAACAAATATCTCGTAAATACTATTTACGAGGTATTGGTCTGTATCTATAACTTTAAATAGAGATAAAGCGTGTATTCTAGCAGTGGGAACAGTAACGGCTGCCTAAGGGTCAGTTCAGACCGAGACGCGAAGCGACGCGACGATGCGTGAAGAGGCCTGTGGTTTCACGCTGCGCCGCGAGACGCATCGCAAGTTCGCGAGGCGCATCCAGACGCCGCGCGGTGCAGCAGAACGTGTCTAGATTTTCCACGTGCTGCCGCCCCGCCCCGCGTCCTCCCGCAGTCCCATTTGCAAATGGCGGCCTCAGCAGTCATAGTCCAGGGGCTAGAGGTAGTTGAGTATGCAAAATCCGAGTGACGGCAACTATGACCGAATTCTTATACATAATATTATTATGCGCTTTATCTGTCCCGCAAAAAGCTGTGATCTGATTTTTCTATAAATTATTTCGAAAATAATCATTAAAATGATTTTAAACCATGTACTCAATACATTCCGTTTAGGAATAAGAGAAGAGGGCGAAAAAAAATGAACCAAAAAATTGACCGGCAAGTTCTACATTGTTATCCTTTGACCTTTTCTTAACTTAAATCGGTTGGCGAAATTCGTTACTCACAAATGCATACTCAGTCACCTCTAGCTCCCGGTCTTCACCTCGCATGGAGCGGCCGCGAGCGGCGTCAAGCGGCGCTGCGCTGCGCCGCGCTGCGTCGTGCTGCCTTGAGAGGCGCAGCACATCACCGCTCATCTCAACGTATTCTAAATTCTCACAACGAAATGTGTATCTTTTAGTGTAGAAAATAAAGTCGTATTTTAAATGGCTCTTAAAAGTGTGCGCGCATCGTCGCGCGTCTCGGTCTGAACTGACCCTAAGGCTGCTTTTCCACCAGAGTGCTATGCTACGTTGCTGCGGATGCGTTTGATATCCACCAATCATATTCATTGACTTACATAGCACAGCGCTGGTGGAAACGGATTCAACTAAGATGTGTTTTATATATGGAAGGATGCGAGCTGTGGATGTGTGCTATGGATGTGTGCTATGAATGCGTGCTATGGATGCCTGCTATGGGTCGTCTTCCTTACTATCAATACATCGCATAGCTCGACGCATCTTCCTCGCGCAGCTACTTTGCGGCGGTGCATCTTCATAGCACAACTTACTGGCACCACTACATAGCTTAGCATCAGTGGAAACGGTCACACAGTTTCGTAGCTCAGCTTTTACATTCTCGCAGCAAAACTGCATAGCAAATCTCTGGTGGAAAAGCAGCCTTACACTTTGATAACATTTAACGTTGGTAGGTTGACGAGCTAGCCAGCGAGATGCTGAACAAGCTTCCGGGCAAGATAGACGTGGAGACAACAGAGCGTATGATGGGGCCCGAGATCGTGATGCCCATGTGTGTGTCTTTGCTGCAGGAGATCAGCTACTACAATGTGCTCATCACCATCATCACATCCGGACTACACGTATGTCATCACTAGAACATCATTTCACCTAAAGGGAGCTTACCCATGGCGCGATTCCAACTACAAGTGAACATCAACCTTACCACTACGACATATGACATAAAACACGATATTTACGGGTAGCTGAAAAACAAAACACGTCAAGTCACGGCTCTTTCACATGGCAGTCCAGTTTTTTGCAGGATCCCGTTTTCTACAGGATCTCGTTTGATCGTAAAAGAGATTATATGCTAGTGTTCACACTAGCAAACCGCATGCAGGATCCTGCAAAATGCTGATCCTGTCGATTTGTGCAGTTCGGTTTTGTCACCGGAAACTGGATCCGTCGTCCAGTAAAAAGCGGGATCCCGTTATCCCGTTTTTATAGTTATTTCCACATCTCTTTTCCACTTACCTTAGGTGGAAATTAATCAAGCAGAGAGGAGAAAAATGTCTGATTTTTTTGTAGAATATTGTGCCGTATTTTTCCTCGCTCTCAGCTCACATCTTCGCTACATATTTTGTCTCCGCTTTGGTGGCAGGAACCAGTTAGCTTTGCAGCACATTTTTTTTTTTTTTTTTTGCTATTGCGGGCCCAATGTAACCTTGCCGACACTCCGACCCTTTTGGATCTATTGTGTCTTGCCCTTAGCCTTTTCAATCTGCCTCTTCGGCAAAAATATACCTCAGAAGCGATATAATTCCCCCTGTTGGCAGATTCCTGTAGTCCTCTGGGTCAGGGTAAGCTTGGCCCAGAAGTCCCATACGCTTTCCAGCCAGAGAGTCGCATTCACATAAAAGATGTTTCATGGTCTCCTTTTTGACATCTGTCATTGGGCAAAAACGGCAGTACGGGCTGTCCTCTAACCGCATTTTATACAGCAGGTCATTTGTCTGGTAATGTCCTGTGCTGCCAAGATCAGCCTTAACTGTTTCCTGCCATGTGAGATTATTTGACCATTCCACCTGGTGTCCTTTGTGTCAATGAATCTCCTCGAGTGGCCCATTCCCGTCGTCCTAGACCACTCCGATTGGTGGGCCTCCCTGGCCATCGCCCTCATGGCCATGTTCACGGTACTAATTGATAGTCCCACGAATGGCTCCGGGCCGATGAGATCACTTTCTGATCCTTTTCTGGCTAGTTCATCAGCTTTCTCATTTCCCAGGATGCCCACGTGGCCTGGAACCCAGACTAATCTGACTTTGTTTTGCCTCCCCAAAGCATTGAGGGTTTTGGCACAGTTCATGATTAGTCTGGAGTCCATTCGGTAGGAGTCCAGGGCCTTGAGGGCCGCTTGACTGTCACTTAGTATGTAAATAGTCTTACCTTTAGTATTCCTGTCTAGGTTTACCTGGGCACAGGCACATATAGCGTAGACCTCCGCTTGGAAGACCGTAGCATAGTGTCCCATGCTTTGACTGATTTGACAGTCCTCTGCATAAATGCCTGCTCCTGTTCCGGACTTCATTTTTGAGCCGTCCGTATACCATGTGAGTTTCGGGTTGTCTGTGAATTGCAGGCCCTCCCTCCAGTCGTCCCTGCTGGGCACATGTATCTTGTACTTCTTCCGGAATATGTGCGTGGGTCGCATTTTGTCACATCCCATGGACATGACCTTTTCGAGAGTGGTTGGGATCTCCATTCTTGTGTGATCCGTCCTCGGCATGTTGAAGTTTGCAGCGCATAGTCTTCGTCTCCTCTCCTCTCCGCTTTGGTGGAAACCGGGCCATACGAGCGGGGTTTAATAAAGTAAAGCACAAACATTTACCGCCTTACCACAAAAAGAGAAACATTTTTTTTAAATTTGTACGCTTGTCTAAAAAAAGTGTAATGCAAAACGAATCACTCTGCATATGTATTGAAAAATACATTTTTTCCCCGTTTTTGAACTCCCAAACTCTTGCATGAGGTCGATATCTAAGATTCAGCTGCGCTAGTCGAGGTCATTCCGTGGATGTTTAACTATGGTTTGTTCTACATGCTCAGCTCTTTGATTCAGGAGCTGCGACGTGCCATTGAAGGTCTGGTCGTAATGTCAGAGATGCTAGAAGACATGTACCTGTGCATATTTGAGGGCAGGACCCCCGGCGTTTGGCTAAGAGGTACGATAAAACTTAAAATTTACTTTTCCTTTTAGTCAAACTGTTTTATTAAGCCGCTTTTATCGGTACTACTATGTATCGACTGGTTTGGAGTTGGCAACGTCGCAAATAGTTGTCAAATATTAACAAGTTTTAATTAATTTAGCAATGTTACTGTATGAAAGTAAGAAATATGGCTCTGTAGTGCACTAAAAAAGGAATGCAATTAAAACACTGAATTTGATGTTGTAACCGTTTCAGGTGTAAAAAAAAAGCATTTGGAAGGTTTCCAAATACTTTTTTTACATCTAAAACTATATATTCGGTGTTACGATATTAATTATTGCATTCCTTAATCAATGTTTTCGTGCACTACAGAGCCATATTTCTTATTTTCATACAGTAAAGGAGAAAGAGCAGCCGACTACGGCACTTGGTTGCGCTCCTTTTTGACACTTAAAGTAGTAAAATTGGACACAAGTAAGGGTTATTGACATACATGAAAGCAAAGTTAAATACAGATTGATATTTTGTGGGTTTTTTCCAAAAAACAATACTTACTCAGGGTTTTATTTGAGGTTATATTAGGCGTCAAAACAATATATTACAACTATTTAAAAAAAGATTAACCATAGCATGTGTTGCCTCTCTTATTTGGCGATTAGGCAGTGGATGCGATAATAACAAAATTTTGCTGCATTTTGCTCGATGTATATCAACGTGGAGGTATCCTAAAACTCTACTCGACACGAATATAAGTTTACTAGCAGAGAAAGGCAAGAAATAGTAGTTCGCCGGTAATAAAGAAATCACAACCAAACAAACACGAAAATCATGAGTTTGACTTTGACAATCAGTGTTGCCAGTATGATTTCCCAAAAAAGGACGATTGGCTTTCTGAAAAGGTACGGTTTTTAACTTCAAGGTACGGTTGGGCTGAGATTGCTTCTGCAAGAACTAGATCAGTTTTTTTCTTTTTCTAGAATTTTGTAAAAAAGCTATAGTTTAGGTACTCATATTCTACAGCGAAAACAAGTTTTTTATCAATAAATTATGAAAATAATGTTTTAGGAACTAAGGAAAGTCCATGCCAAATGTGAAAGAAAGTTGAAGAAAGTATGAGTCTCATTATTTTCTATTAGTTTCTCGACAGACTGTAATATAATAATAATTTAACTTACCACGAGTTTATAAATAAATAACTTGCTAATACATGCTTGAAGCTCCAATAGTTTGGATATGTGTCATTCTGTCTGTAGATATGCTTTGCTTCATTCCAAAATACTTTTTTTTGTTTTTTTTTTGCCCTATGTTGTGAAAAATATATCACTAGTATTGAAACGGTACGGTCTACACACAGGTACGGTTGTGGTACGATTGTGTGATGAATAGTACGGAAAACCGTACTTTTTGGTACGGTCTGGCGAGGGTCTGGCAACACTGTTGACAATTGACACCATAGACACATGATTGACATTTCTTGGAATAGTGCTGTGACACATCAGTCATTACGACATCTTAATATAATCGATTATATCTTTACTTTTGTTATAAGACCTCAATATGGGTTATCATAAAATAAATCATATTAGAGTTTATAGAACAGCAGTAATAACAGCTTTTAAGGTGGTCTTTAGGAACACTAGTACATTTTTTAATTGTTTTACGACTATGTTCTTTGTTTAATCGATCGATTCTGGTAACGTAGCCCTTCACTATACCGGAACAAAAATATAATAGTAAATACTAATAATATTGAATATAAAAACCCCACCAATGTTTTAAGTGAATTTATGCTAAAACAAATTTAAAATAATAACATTAATTATAGATTTGCTTATGTGATCATACGTCTCAAAAAGCGAAACCATGAGTGCCCATTCTCCTTTGCCAAATTAATTTAAACTTGTAAATATTTGACAGCTATTTGCGACGTTGCCAACTTTCGGGTTATGCGCCCTTAAATCATTTCTTAAGATTAGACTGGACTGATAAAATGAACAACACTTTTTGAACTTGTATTTCATATTTGATTTGACATGTATTTCTGTTGCCGCTAAAACAGCAAATACTAAACGAACCGGCCAAGTGTGAGTTGGACTCGCCTATGAAGGGTTCCGTAGTAGCAAGCATATATTAGGAATATAATTATATTGAGATTAGTAAGTAATATACACACACAATAAAAATAACTTTGTTTTTCATAGTGTTTGTATGAATTTTCGTTGGAAGTTTTTGTTGAAGTCTACATTATATATTTTTTCTAGTCTTATCATTCTCTTATTTTAGAAGTTACAGGGGGGGGGACACACACAACACATTTTACCACTTTGGAAGAGTCTCTCGTGCAAACTGTTCAATTTAGAAAAAAATGATGTTAGTAACCTCAATATAATTTTTAAAGACCTATCCATAGATACCCCACACGCATGGGTTTGTAAAAAAAAAAATGAGTTTCAATTCTAAGTATGGGGGGCACCCCCAAAAGTTTTGTTTTATTTTTGTGTGAAAATCCTAATGCGGTTCACATAATACATCTACCTACCAAGTTTCAACAGGATAGCTCTTATACTTTCGACAAAAAGTGGCTGTAACATACGGACGGACGGACAGACAGACAGACATGACGAATCTATAAGAGCGCCTTCACGTCATTACGTCGCAAGTAGTGCGGCAGCAGCGCGACTATAGCAGCGCCGCAAGGAGAACCAACAAAAGCAGAAGCAACACTGATGTTTCCTCTTTGGAATCCATTGTAGAAATGAACTGGCCAGTACCCTTAGACGCGCGGCTGTATTTGTAATGAGAAGGCATCCGCTGCTATCGCGCGCTGCCGCGCTGCTGTCGCGCTGTTTGCGACGTAATGTGAAGGCGCTCTAAAGGTTCCGTTTTTGCCATTTGGCTATGGAACCCTAAAAACAGAAAAAAAATAATGAGGGCAATTTTTTGCCCGATATTGATATACCTACTTGGTTGTCTGTTTTTGGTTTTCTTAGTTTTTCTCGCCTCGCCCATCATATTTCTCGCTCGCTTGCTAGCTGGCGGTTTCACTTGCGCCTTATTGAAGTCAAACAGCGATTATAGAATTGAGCTACGGATGCAGTGGCCACTGTTCCGTTCAGGCCAGCTCACTCGGTTGCAGGTCGTCCATCCATGAAGCCCCTGGGCGCGTGGTGCCGCGAGCTGTTCCTGCGCGGCGGACACCTGCAGGGCTGGGCCAACGCCCCGCGCGCGCCGCCCACCTTGTGCTGGCTGCCGGCCTTCGTGGCACCCACCGGCTTCCTCACCGCCGTCATGCAGGTACGTGTGAGAGAGATGTGATGCAGGGCTGGGCCAACGTTGCCCACCTTGTGCTGGCTGCCGGCCTTCGTGGCACCCACCGGCTTCCTCACCGCCGTCATGCAGGTACGTGTGAGAGAGATGTGATGCAGGGCTGGGCCAACGTTGCCCACCTTGTGCTGGCTGCCGGCCTTCGTGGCACCCACCGGCTTCCTCACCGCCGTCATGCAGGTACGTGTGAGAGAGATGTGATGCAGGGCTGGGCCAACGTTGCCCACCTTGTGCTGGCTGCCGGCCTTCGTGGCACCCACCGGCTTCCTCACCGCCGTCATGCAGGTACGTGTGAGAGAGATGTGATGCAGGGCTGGGCCAACGTTGCCCACCTTGTGCTGGCTGCCGGCCTTCGTGGCACCCACCGGCTTCCTCACCGCCGTCATGCAGGTACGTGTGAGAGAGATGTGATGCAGGGCTGGGCCAACGTTGCCCACCTTGTGCTGGCTGCCGGCCTTCGTGGCACCCACCGGCTTCCTCACCGCCGTCATGCAGGTACGTGTGAGAGAGATGTGATGCAGGGCTGGGCCAACGTTGCCCACCTTGTGCTGGCTGCCGGCCTTCGTGGCACCCACCGGCTTCCTCACCGCCGTCATGCAGGTACGTGTGAGAGAGATGTGATGCAGGGCTGGGCCAACGTTGCCCACCTTGTGCTGGCTGCCGGCCTTCGTGGCACCCACCGGCTTCCTCACCGCCGTCATGCAGGTACGTGTGAGAGAGATGTGATGCAGGGCTGGGCCAACGTTGCCCACCTTGTGCTGGCTGCCGGCCTTCGTGGCACCCACCGGCTTCCTCACCGCCGTCATGCAGGTACGTGTGAGAGAGATGTGATGCAGGGCTGGGCCAACGTTGCCCACCTTGTGCTGGCTGCCGGCCTTCGTGGCACCCACCGGCTTCCTCACCGCCGTCATGCAGGTACGTGTGAGAGAGATGTGATGCAGGGCTGGGCCAACGTTGCCCACCTTGTGCTGGCTGCCGGCCTTCGTGGCACCCACCGGTTTCCTCACCGCCGTCATGCAGGTACGTGTGAGAGAGATGTGATGCAGGGCTGGGCCAACGTTGCCCACCTTGTGCTGGCTGCCGGCCTTCGTGGCACCCACCGGCTTCCTCACCGCCGTCATGCAGGTACGTGTGAGAGAGATGTGATGCAGGGCTGGGCCAACGTTGCCCACCTTGTGCTGGCTGCCGGCCTTCGTGGCACCCACCGGCTTCCTCACCGCCGTCATGCAGGTACGTGTGAGAGAGATGTGATGCAGGGCTGGGCCAACGTTGCCCACCTTGTGCTGGCTGCCGGCCTTCGTGGCACCCACCGGCTTCCTCACCGCCGTCATGCAGGTACGTGTGAGAGAGATGTGATGCAGGGCTGGGCCAACGTTGCCCACCTTGTGCTGGCTGCCGGCCTTCGTGGCGCCAAAGATTGCTGGTCGCAGCGGCAAACGCTGCTTAGATAGGTACTGTGTGGCATAATTCCTATCAAGCCGAAATTAACCGCTTTGCAATATATATCACCGGTACCTGTGTGTAGGATTATTAATAATATGTCGGTGTTGCAGACGACGGCCCGCGGCGAGGGCTGGCCTATCGACACTCTGTGCTGGGAATTCACCGTCATGCCGCTGGAGGAGGCCGGCTTCGTGCGCCCGCCGCGCGATGGCGGCGTCTACATCAGGTACACACATGACAGGGCAGGGCTTCGTGCGCCCGCCGCGCGATGGCGGCGTCTACATCAGGTACACACATGACAGGGCAGGGCTTCGTGCGCCCGCCGCGCGATGGCGGCGTCTACATCAGGTACACACATGACAGGGCAGGGCTTCGTGCGCCCGCCGCGCGATGGCGGCGTCTACATCAGGTACACACATGACAGGGCAGGGCTTCGTGCGCCCGCCGCGCGATGGCGGCGTCTACATCAGGTACACACATGACAGGGCAGGGCTTCGTGCGCCCGCCGCGCGATGGCGGCGTCTACATCAGGTAAACACATGACAGGGCAGGGCTTCGTGCGCCCGCCGCGCGATGGCGGCGTCTACATCAGGTACACACATGACAGGGCAGGGCTTCGTGCGCCCGCCGCGCGATGGCGGCGTCTACATCAGGTACACACATGACAGGGCAGGGCTTCGTGCGCCCGCCGCGCGATGGCGGCGTCTACATCAGGTACACACATGACAGGGCAGGGCTTCGTGCGCCCGCCGCGCGATGGCGGCGTCTACATCAGGTACACACATGACAGGGCAGGGCTTCGTGCGCCCGCCGCGCGATGGCGGCGTCTACATCAGGTACACACATGACAGGGCAGGGCTTCGTGCGCCCGCCGCGCGATGGCGGCGTCTACATCAGGTACACACATGACAGGGCAGGGCTTCGTGCGCCCGCCGTGCGATGGCGGCGTCTACATCAGGTACACACAAATGACAGGGCAGGGCTTCGTGCGCCCGCCGCGCGATGGCGGCGTCTACATCAGGTACACACACGACAGGGCAGGGCTTCGTGCGCCCGCCGCGCGATGGCGGCGTCTACATCAGGTACACACACGACAGGGCAGGGCTTCGTGCGCCCGCCGCGCGATGGCGGCGTCTACATCAGGTACACACACGACAGGGCAGGGCTTCGTGCGCCCGCCGCGCGATGGCGGCGTCTACATCAGGTACACACACGACAGGGCAGGGCTTCGTGCGCCCGCCGCGCGATGGCGGCGTCTACATCAGGTACACACACGACAGGGCAGGGCTTCGTGAACCCGCCGCGCGACGGCGGCTTCTACAATAATATAATAATAATAATATTTTTACACACCTTAGGAGGCTCTCGTTAGGCAGCTGGATCAAGGGCTTGATTCAGAAAGCAATTCTTCTGGATACGGCGCGCATTGTTAGGAGGTTCCTTTCTTTGGAGCCCTGACCGCCGGTAGCTTGGACCCTGTTCCCGATACCGGTGGGCCACTATTATTTATATTTTTAAATGTTTTTGTTTTCTGATTTGTAAAAATATTTAAAAATGTTAATGATAAGTAAGGAAAGCTGAATAAAAAAACAGTATATTTTTTAATTAAGTTACTTTCCAAATTCTACAATTTTTAATCTGACATAGTCATAGTCTACATCAGGTACACACACGACAGGGGCCGTATTAATCACGTCTTATAACCAGGCTTGTTCCAGTGAGTGACGACTTATATAACTCTGTGTCTTTCAATCTCTGGAACAAGCCTGATTTCAAGACGCTATAATACGGCCGCAAGGCAGGGCATTCGACATTTGTGACCCTGCAACGAAAAGGGCTACTGAAAAAACTGGGTGGGTTTTTAGTCAGTAAGAGTCTGACAGTCCCTTCCGCTCCACCCAGGGCAGGAGTCATTTGATAATTTCAAGAACTTAAAAAAACCGACTAAGTGCGTGTCGGTCTCGCCCATAAAGGGTTCCGTAGTAGCAAGCATAGATTAGGGATACAATTATATTGAGATTAGGAAGTAATTTACACAAACAATAAAAATAACTTTGTTTTTCATAGTGTTTGTTTGAATGGCAAAGTTATATTTGCGGTTTTTGAAAATGTACTATATCTCTAAAACTGCTAACTGTATCTCATACAAACCAATTTTCGTTGGAAGTTTTTGTTGAAGTCTACATTATATATTTTTTTTAGTTTTATCATTCTGTTATTTTAGAAGTTACAGGGGGACACACACACATTTTACAACTTTGGAAGTGTCTCTCGTGCAAACTGTTCAGTTTAGAAAAAAATGATGCTAGTAACTTCAATATAATTTTTAAAGACCTATCTATAGATACTAAGTTAGAACATGTTGGAATCCGGGGTAAAGTTCTAAGCATCTTTGCAGACTTTCTCAGTAACCGGACACAAAAAGTAAAGATTGGTGGAGTCATTAGCAAGGAGACCAGTATTGATTACGGTGTGCCCCAAGGTAGCTGTCTGTCCCCCAGTTTATTCTTAATCTACGTGAATGACCTATGTCAACAGCAGCTCACAAACGGGAAAATTTTTAGCTATGCTGACGACACAGTACTCATATTCCACGGTGCGCGATGGGATGATGCCCGAATGGCTGCGGAGTCAGGCTTAAGTAAGGTGATCCACTGGCTGGAAACTAACTTACTAACCCTCAATATCCAGAAAACATCATTTTTGCAATTTTCTTTTGCCAAAACCAGTCCTACAGCAATAAGTCTCAAAGCACACTCTTGTGACAATGGCAATTACTCTACACCATGCTCGTGTCTCCCTATTACACAACAAAAAACAATGAAGTATCTGGGAGTGATTCTGGACGAAAGACTTAGCTGGCGCCCCCACATCGAGCAAACGTCCTCCCGAGTTAGAAAACTCATATGGGCGTTCAAAAAACTACGACAAGTGGCCGACTTCCAACTCCTACGCACTATTTATCATGCACTGGCACAATCAATCATAAGCTACTGTATCACGGCATGGGGCGGCGCCTGTAAAACCTACATGATAAGCCTCGAGAGAGCTCAACGATCTCTGCTAAAAGTAATGACCTTCAAGCCATACCGGTTCCCTACAAAAACACTGTATGAAGATTGTCAAGTACTTACAGTGAGACAACTATACCTTCTCAATCTCATATTGACACAGCACACAATCACACCGTTTAAACAAGGAATCAAACAAAAAAGAACCGTTGTTAATGTATGTAGCACGATCAAATGCAAGACCGTCTCGGCTCGCCGACAGCGACTATTCCTATCTACATATGTGTATAACAAAACTAACAAAATTCTAAACTTCAACCCACAAACTAAAAATAAAACTAAAAAGATACTTAAAACATGGCTTCAAACACTTGATTACATACAGACGGAAAACTTAATCAAAGAACAGTACTCATGATGACAATAACACACACACACACACATATATACACACACACACACACACACACACATACATACACACAACCCGTACATATTTACGCTCACTCTCTCCACACCACTCAGACCACAAAAGAGCAAGCACGACATTCATTTAAGTTTTTTGTTTTTCTTTTTAACGTTATTTCTTTTTCTATTTACTTTTTTATCTATAGTTAACCATTTTGTACTCTGATTTTATTGCATATAAAGTGTTTTTCCAAAAACGGGCGAAGATACTGGCTCCTGTAACACAGGTATCACCTAGCTCAGGAGCCAGGGCTTCCAATATAATTGTACCTCATTTCTATGCCAATAAAACATTATTATTATTATTTTCGGATAGTGTTTTCACTGCTCAGTCCTTACACTGGATTTTAACTACATTTACGGGTCGAAATCAAAGCAAATGCAGCGTGTGGTGTGTATTCTATGTGTCTTCGTGAGGTCCTATTTCATTTTCTTCTATCTGCATGAATTTCCTAACAATTCTGCATGTGTTTAATATAGCTGCTTTTTGGAGTGTTATGTAAAGGGTTTCTTTTAGGTCTAATAATTTTAAACTATGGAGGAGATGATTAGGGATTATGCCTGTTGTGGAAAGAACAATTGGAACTACATAAACCTTTTCTTGTCGCCAAATTCTTGTGACTTCTTCTTTGAGCTCTGCGTACTTACTAATTTTTTCTGTGATTGTTTTCTGTATGTTGTGTGTATTAGGGACTGCAATGTCTATCAGGTAAGTGATTTTATTTATTTTGTCCTGTAAGATTAAATCTGGTCTATTATAATGGATTGTCCTATCAGTAAGAATGGTGTGGTCGTAAAAGAGTTTATGTGTGGTATTTTCTAAGGTCGGCTTTGGTGTATAATTGTAGTAAGGAGTGTTTGTATCTTGAATGAGTGCGTGTTTGAGTGCTAGTTTTTGATGAATGACATTGGCAACCTGGTTGTGCCTGTGGGTGTAGTCGGTCTGTGTGAGAGTTGTGCAAGCTCCTGTAATGTGTTGGATGGTTTCCGGATGTGTGTGACATTTGCGACATTTATCATTAGTAACTGTAGGGTCTTTGATGATGTATTTTCTGTAGTTTTTGGTATTTATGATCTGGTCTTGAATAGCTATGATAAATCCTTCTGTTTCCGGGAATAAGTTGCCTATTTTCAACCACTTATTTGAAGCTAACCTATTTATGTGTAATTGCTCTAGATCATGAGGGTGTCGACCATGAAGTACTTTCCTCTTCCAGTCGTCAATTTTTTGTGTCTGCGGATTGTCAATGGAAGAGTTTTGGGTTTCAATAGAATTGCTTAGGTTAAGTGGAGTGTAGTTACTATCATTTGTTACTATGGCTTTATGTATGTTACTAGTACGATCTCCGGCCACCGTAGGCGCGGGCATGCGGGCGGCGAGTAAAGGGCAACTCGCCGCCCGACCATGGACCATGCCCGGGTCGACGGCGCGTTGTGTTCCACGCGCGCCTCAAAGAGCGTCAGCACGATGACGGGGCCCCGCCCAAGAGGGCCAAAGCCTGCCGGGGTCGCGGGACTTATCTCATTACCGTGACCCCGGAACACAAAGGGCTATTGAAGGACACCGTGGATTTTAGTCAGTACAAGTCTGACAGTCCCTCCCGCCCTGCCCGGGGTGGGAGGACTCATTTGATGATTTTACCACGAAAAAAAAAAAAAAAAAAAAAAAAAATGTATGTTACTAGTGCGGGACTTTGTGTGGAAGAATGATTTTAATCGACTAACTTGTTTCCGCCATAGGTGCTGGATATCTATAAGGCCTCTCCCTCCATGTTCTCGTTTTATTGTTAGTCTCTCTATGGCGGATTTAGGGTGAAGGTTATTATGTTTCGTGAGTGTTGTGCGTGTAGTACGCTCTAACTGTTCCGTGTCCGTTTTTGACCATTTTATAACTCCGAATGAGTACGTCAATACGGGGATGGCGAAGGTGTTAATGGCTTTGATAAGATGTTTACCCGAAAGTTGTGTTTTACAAACGGCGTTAAGGCGTCTCTTGTATTCCGTAGTTAGTGATTGTTTTATACGTACATGGTCAAGACCTTTGAGCTGCACATACCTTAAATATTTATACAAGTCAGTCGATTCCAACGCTGTAATAGCATCCTTCTCATTTACTACATAGTTGCCGGGCCTTATTTTGCCTCTTACAATGTGCAGTGTTTTACATTTATCCAAACCAAATTGCATATTAATATCGTTACTGAATTCTGCTGTAAACTCTACTAATTTCTTCATTTCTTTTTCTGTTTTTGCATATAATTTGATATCGTCCATGTATATAAGATGCGATATTGTTGTTTCGTCTGTATTATGTTTGAGGCAATATCCGGCCCCGCAGCTCTGCAGCAAACGAGATAAAGGATTTAAGGCGAGACAGAACCACAGTGGGCTCAGGGAGTCACCTTGGAAGATGCCTTTTTTGATGGAGATTTGTCGCGTGGTTACATTATTTTGGTTACAATTTATTTGTAGTGTTGTTTTCCATTGTAACATTATACGGCGTAAGAAATCTATTATTTTCGGGTTTATTCTATATATTTCTAAAATTTTTAATAACCAAGAATGTGGTACACTATCAAAAGCTTTTTTGTAATCAATATAGGTGCAATGTAAGTTTCTATTTTTGGACGTTGGCATGTTTATGAATTGTGGAATCAATAATCAGCTGTTCTTTGCATCCCATGTGGCCCTGTCTACATCCCTTCTGTTCTTCTGCTATTATATTGTGATGTTCGATATGCGCCTGAATTTTCTTTGTAATTTCAGATGTCAATATTTTGTAAATCGTGGGTAGGCATGTAATTGGTCGATATTGGGAAGGTTGTGATGAATTTTTTGTTTTAGGTAGCATGTAAGTAATTTCTGTTGCAATAAATTCAGGCGTATTCTGTTGTCCCGATATAATATCTGTTACACTTTTTGCTATAGATTTGTGAAGACAAGTTAACTTTTTGTACCATAAATTATGAATTTTGTCTATACCAGGTGATTTCCAATTATGTAATCTAGCTGTGATAAGTGTTATGTCTAACTCTGTTACCTCTACGGATTCCGTCTCGGCAATATTTTTCCATTTTGTTTCCTCTTCTACTATCCAAGATGCTTTGTCGTTGTGTTGTTTTTGCTCTTCCCAAATACTCGCCCAATATGCTTCTAATTGTTCTTTTGTAGGTAGGTTAGGTGTATGTGTGTTATGATCATCAATTGTGTCTGTTTGTGGTTTGTGTAAGTTTATGTAGAACATTTTTTCGTTTGTGGCAAAAGTGGCGTTATCATTTTTGCGCTGAAGTGCTTTTTTGTACCTTTTGAGTCTATGAACTTTGAGTGCTAATTTTTGTTTTAAGGTGTCTAAAAATTCTTCTGGTCTTGTGTTGCTCTTTTCGTGTCTGGTGTGAGTGGAATTATTCCTAAATATCTCCTGAACTTTTTTGACTAATTTATTAGATCTACAACCGTTAATATATTGAGTAAGTCTGCCTATGTTTGCCCTTAATTTTTCAATGTCTTTTTCTAGCCTCTGTTGCCATACTGGATTCTTGTTTTATCTGGTTCTTGTAAGTCTTACATGGTCTGTGATTTTAAAGTTGAGTTCTTCAGATATTACTACCGCTGTGCAGTATATAAGAAAATGTATTTCTATGAGTTGTGTGTCATCAGATATGTATTGTGTGAGTATATTTTCGTTAAATAAATTGACCAGTCGAAATAAATTAGGTGTGTATTTAAGTTTAGGTAATCTTGGTCGCGCTGCGGGGTTCATCCCAGAATATAAAGTTATTGTTGTTCTAAATTTCTCATTGATTTCTTGAATAAATGTATCTGTTGTTAAGTATTGATCTGGGACAACTATGGTCTCAATGTCATTTTCTAGCGTTAGGATAACGGATTCCGTTTGTGTGGATGTGTGTGTTACTTGTGTGCTTTTTTGTGAATGGGTGTATGGTTGAGATTGTGTATTAATAAGTTGTGACTGACTGATTGACTGATTATTTTCACTTGTGTTTTGTGTGATATTATTAGTTTCTATATAATTATTCGTCGTTTCTTCTTGAGCTAATTGAGTACGTACTTCTTCTTTTAATTGATCTATAAGTTCTTGGGATAGAAGTTTATTCCTAACTATGGTTCTTCTTTGGTCTGATATTCTTTGTTCTGAAACGGTAATTTCTGGGTATTGTCGAGTGAAATGTGCGTGTAATTGTTGTCTGTATGTGGTCATGTCGGTCTCTAATTTAGTAATGTATAGATAAGTTCTCATGATAAATAGATTTACTTCTTTACTCCATTTCATTCGAACTCTTGCTTTTCCAGCCTTGGTGGACGCGGGTAAGAAGGCAGATACCTCCCGCGCAGCACTCAAGGACGGAGTAGGTGGAACTGTATTTAAACTAGATATGGAAGGTGAAGGAATTGGTGACGATGGTATGGATGTCGATGTTGGCCTGGAGGGTGTGTATGATATTGTGCTTGGACTATACGGTTCTACAGGGGTGTCTGTCCTGTCCGTCAGTCTGTCACCATCGTCAATGAGTTCGGCTGTAGTATCTTTGTCGGTGGGAGCCCGCCTGCTCAACTCCTCACCGCTGACGGGTCGCATGCTGTGACACCCAGCGTCAGCTCCAGGTGCGCCCCGGCGATCGCCCCCGGGCAGCGGCCCTATACGTTTACTTTTAGAACGAGTCTCCATTTTATTTATGGGTTTCCAGAGCCACGTTAGCCACGCCAGTAATTTCTCATTCGTGTGTCCGCCCCCCACGTGATTAGATGGTCAATCAGGACGTGTGGTTGTTTAGGGGGCTTATTATTATTATTATTATAGATACGCCACAGGTATGGGTTCGGTGAAAAAAAAAATTGAGTTTCAATTCTAAAAGTATGGGGGGCACCCCCAAAAGTTTTGTTTTATTTTTGTGTGAAAATCCTAATGCGGTTCACATAATACATCTACCTACCAAGTTTCAACAGGATAGCTCTTATACTTCGACAAAAAGTGGCTGTGACATACGGACGGACAGACAGACAGACAGACATGACGATCTATAAGGGTTCCGTTTTTGCATTTTGGCTACGGAACCCTAAAAAACGACTAAGTGCGAGTCGGACTCGCCCATAAAGGGTTCCGTAGCAGCAAGTAACATAATATAAAAGTTCTTGTAGTTGGTTGTAACTTTGAAAGGTAAATTGCGGTTTACGATTTATAAACGGTCAGGTCCAATCAAATTTGTATGGTTCTTTCTTCAAAAGACCATCTCAGACACAAACCTGCAGGGTCCTCGCATGACTTAACCAATTTAATGTCTGGACTTTAAAAGAGACGATGACCTCTGAGTTTGTTTCGACGGTTTCTTCTCAGAGTAGTCAGGTACGAAACACCGGCCTCATCTAGCTATAAAAAAAGTGTTTTGCCTTGTAAAAGTGTTTGCAAAAACCTATTTGCAAAATAAATATCATTTATCATTTTAATTAAAAACTACCTAATTACCTACTTGATCTCGTTCAAACCAATTTTCAATGGAAGTTTGCATGGTAATGTACAGACGCCAGCAAGTCAACCTACCCGAATCTGTCAATTTTACCAATCGAACATTAACCGTCTGTTATTGAGATAAGCTTGAAAATCTATTAAAGAAATGTGACAGATTGAGGTAGGTTGATGTGCTGGCGTCTGTACATCATAATATTTTTTTAGTGTTAATATTATCTTATATTAGAAGTTACAGGGGGGGCACATATTTTACCACTTTGGAAGTGTCTCTCGCGCGAACTGGTCAGTTTCGCAAAAAAAAAGATGTGCCTCAATATAATATCAATATCCATAGATACCCCACACGTATGGGTATGGTGAAAAAAGGTTGTTTTTTGTGTGAAAATTTTTAGGCCCTTGGGTCTTTTTGCCTTGAATGTTGCGGGGCAGCGGCAGCGGCGGCTCAGGAGCGGAGCGGTCATCGCAGACATCGGTGGCTTTGTTTTGTTTATTTCGTTGTCTTTTATTTTATGCCACCGACTTCCGAAAGAAAAGTTATTTTGTAGGTTATTTTACCCTTTTTTCTGGTTGTTTTTGAAGGCGGTTAATTTTTTTTTTTTAAGTTTTTTATTTTACTCTTTTTAGTTTAAATATTCAAACCAAATTCTTGTCAAATACATCATTTTCTTACATGTGCACTAGAATTTGGTAATCCTTAGCACCGGTATTAACATCGCTCGTGTACGTGTACACAATAAGCTAATAACATTCCCTATCAAAAACTGCTGAACCGATTTTGATGAAACTTGCAGTGTTCCCTAAAGCGAATTATCCCTCGTACAACAAAAAAAGAATTTTGAAAATCGGTCCACAATTGGCGGAGTAATCGCGTAACAACCACTCAAAAAAAGTAAAGATCATCACATCATCCATCAATAAAAATGCTCACAAAATAAAAAGTACTGAACCAAATTGGATGAAATTTTTATGGGACCAATAGGAAAGTATACTGCATCGAACGCAAAAAGGATTACACACACTAATCGGACTAGAAACCTCGGGGTAATCGGTGTACATACTTAAAAAAAAAAAAAAAAAAAAAACCGACCGAATTGAGAACATCCTCCTTTTTAGAAGTCGGTTAAAAATTAACTGTTTTAGGAGTAGAGCGCTGAGAAAGCGCCTAGAATGTACACATTATGGTGTTGTTTACCGTACACTAAGGCGTAAACTCTATTGCTTACTGCTTAGTAACGGAAATAAAAAAAAGTAGGTTCACAGTTCGACCTGTATGTTTGTATGTGTGTTTTTGTGTGTATGTATGTTTTTATGTATGTATGTTTATCTGCGATTATTTCGCGTTGGGCTGAACCGATTTTGATGCGGTTTTCAGAAAAGTGTTTGTTATATTCTGGAGAAGGTTTTAGTATATAACACTAAAGGATATCCTGTGACATTGCCTGCATGGATCCGTTTCCTAAAAAGGGAAGATATTTGCAGTCATAATTTACATAATTATTTAATCAAAATGGGAAGATTCTTTTGCAGGAAATGTAGGTATGTCCCGGGGTTTTAATATACCTTTTTTTTTGGCGTGGTAAAATCATCAATGAGTCCTTCCACCCAGGGCAGGGTGGGAGAGACTGTCAGATTTGTACTAACTAAAATTCACGGTGTCCTTCATTAGCCCTTTACGTTCCAGGGTTACGGTAATGGTATAGGTCCCGCGACCCCGGCAGGCTTTGGCCATCTAGAGGGGGGCCCCGTCATCTTGCTGACGCTCTTTGAGGCGCGCGTGAAACACAACGCGTCGTCGACCCGGGCATGGTCCATGGTCGGGCGGTGAGTTGCCCATTACTCGCCGCCCGCATGCCCGCGCCTACGGTGGCTGGAGATAGTCTTGCGACGTCCGACGCCGTGGGCGACTACCACTGTGGCTGGGGTGGAGGGATGACGCTGTCCTCTCCCTCACGCGGCCCGCCTCTTCCTTAGCGAGAATGATTGCTTCGCAGAAGGAGGCGACCGCTTCCCGCTCCGTCTCGCCCCGCAGCATGGCCTCGACCAATGCCGGGCGCGAGAGGTCTCCGCTTATCGCCGCCGTGAGGACACGGCGGTGCTCTGCCCAAGCGGGGCAGTCCTGCACCGTATGCTCCACTGTGTCCTCTGTCTAGCTTAGTCTATGACAGGGTTGGCATGATTAAAACAAGTTGTTTTAAAACACATGTTTAAAACAGTTTAAAATTAAACAGTGTTTTTATTACATGTTTAAAAACAAAGATTAAAACAAGTTTAAAACATTGTATAAAACAATACAAAAAAAAACATGTTTTAAAACTACTTTTTATGGCGCATAATAACTGAATATAAAATGAAAATAAAATAATATTTGAGTCTGAATAGTTAAACATAAAACCAATTCTATTGCTGTTATATTTTTGAACTTTCATTGGCATTGTAATTAGGTAACTTACCTAAACATTTTTTTTTAATAAAACGTTGCCCCACACTAGGGATTTCTACTGTGTCGTGGGTGCGTTTAGAATAGTACATTGTTATCCAAGGCGTGAAAGTTACTTATTTACGTCCCGAGACGGGGTTTGGCGCCCGTAACGTAGTGAGGGCGCCAAATGATATGTCCGGATCCACTACATTTGAAGAAACTAATAGGTATTTGAAAACTTTTTTAAAAAAAATGTAACCGCCTTCAAAAACAACCACAAAAAAGGGTATTAATAACCTACAAAATAACTTTTCTTTCAGAAGTCGGTGCCTTTATTTTTTGTTCATTTCATTGTTTTTTTTTGCCACCGACTTCTGAAAGAAAAGTTATTTTGTAGGTTATTTTACCCTTTTTTGTGGTTGTTTTTGAAGGCGGTTACATTTTTTTTAAAAAAGTTTTTTATTTTACTCTTTTTAGTTTAAATATTCAACTCAAATTCTTGTCAAATAAATCATTCTCTTACATGTATGTGCACTAAAATTTTGTAATCCGTAGCACCGGTAACAACATCGCTCAAGTGCACAATAAGCTAATACAATTCCCTATCTCAAAAACTACTGAACCGATTTTGATGAAACTTGCAGTATTCCGTAAGTTAAACAATACTTAGTACAACAAAAAAAGAATTACTTAAATCGGACTTGTAGTTCCAGAGATATGCGAACACAAACTAAATCAGTCGATGCCTACTCCAAGCCGTTGAGGAGTTGTACCTTCCATCATCAGCTCATCCACCTGAGATGATGATTATCAGATGCAAATACTTGAACAGCTTTAGAAAATATATGAAAATGGTACTATGTGCCTATAAAATTTGAAGGTTGCCCTCGATTTCCCTGGGATTCCATCATCAGATCCTGACCTGATGATCATGGGACCAATTGGAAAGTATACCCTTTTAAACAAGAGAAAAATTTTCCAAATCGGTCCAGGCGTCTTCGAGAAATCGGGGAACATACATAAAAAAAAAAAAAAAAAAAAGATTCCGACGAATTGAGAACCTCCTCCTTTTTTTGAAGTCGGTTAAAAATAGAAAAGAAGACTGATTTTGAAAACAAGCTGATGGATATAAAAGCGGAGGCCGTCAGAAGAATGATTCTATCGCAGACTTTTGTGCAGTGAAGATTCTATCTCAGCCCTTTGTGGAGTCGGCATTCTATCCAGACTTTTGTGCAGTGAACAGTCTCATCTCAGCCTTTTGTGGAGTCGGCAGTTTATCACAACCCTTTGTCAGTGGCGTAGCGTGCCTTGGCGGGGCCCCGTATAAAAATTTTTTGGGGCCCCTTAGGTAGGGTAAAGATTTATCACTCAAGAAAAAAAAAATGCTTTTCTCGAAACATAAACAAAAAATTGAACAAAGGTCATCAAAAAAATTCAAGATGCGACTGATCAGTCCAGAGATCGAAATTAGGTAGAGTTATTTTAATAGTTGCATCGAAATGTTGATATTAATATGGATCTTCCCGGGATTTTTTAAATAGACAATGTCGTGCTTAAAACAGTTTTACATATAAATAATAATAAGAACCCCAGAGATAGATTAGACGAATATATTGTGTAAAAGTAAACTTTTTTATTTAATAAATCATTAAGTTTTTATTAATTTTTGTTTACGCGCATTGGGGGCCCCTGTGTCCCGGGGGCCCCGTATAATTGATACGGCATATACGGCGGTAGCTACGCCCCTGCCCTTTGTGCAGTCGACAGTCTACTTCTGTCTTCTCCCTACCTGCTATATATATGTAAGAAATTATTCAAAATTATTTAAAAAGATTTGTACTATTGCTAAGTCTAAATTTTTAAGCGAAACAATTAAAAATTCTACTAACAAAGTTAAAGCTACTTGGCAAATTATCAACAGTGAAACAGGAAAATCGGTTAATAATGAAAATCAATTAGAGATTATGATAGACAGTGAATTAATTACAAATGCGACTAGCGTAGCAGACGCATTTAATGAATTCTTTGCAAATATTCCTATAACTACGACTCGCTCCTTAAGTTCGTCCCCGTCTAAAGCTGAAAGCATTCTGCAACGTAGTGCGCCTAAATGCGGTAACCTATTTAGTTTTGAACACATAACACCATATGATGTAATAAATGTATTCAACACGCTTAAATCTAAACATACTGGCGATTATTGGGGCATTTCAATTAAACTTTTAAGTAATATAATTGACATCGTCGCCCCCTATCTTGCAATTACTTTTAATAAATGTGTAGATCTAGGTACTTTTCCTGACCTTATGAAGAGTAGTAAAGTCATACCATTATTTAAATCAGGCAATAAAAATGATATTGGTAATTTCAGACCAATTTCTATCTTACCTGCTTTAAGCAGTTGCTTAGTCATTTTAATGTAAATAGCCTCCTTCATAGTGAACAATATGGTTTTACGAAAGGTCGTTCAACAACTGATGCAGGTGTTGCTCTGCTGAAGCACATATTTGAGGCGTGGGAGAGCTCTAAGAATGCAATTGGTGTTTTCTGTGATCTATCCAAAGCCTTTGATTGCGTACACCATGATACACTTTTGCGAAAATTACATCATTACGGAGTCCAAAACGAAGCTCTTAATGTTATAGAATCGTACTTACGTAATAGATTTCAATGCGTAGATGTTAATGGCTCGAAATCTTCTGATCAACCTGTTCAGCTAGGTGTGCCTCAAGGATCAATTCTGGGTCCGTTTTTGTTTTTGGTCTACATCAATGACTTGCCATATCTCTTAAAGGGCATTTGTGACGTTGTACTGTTTGCAGACGATACCTCTCTTATATTCAAAGTTGATAGAAATAGACAAGATTTTGACGATGTTAACACCGCACTATCTTTGGTCACGGATTGGTTTACTGCTAACAACCTAGTCCTAAATGCCAAAAAAACGAAATGTATAAAGTTCGCCTTGCCAAATGTTACAAATCTAGGTCCTAACATTGTTCTAAGTAATGAAGAACTTGAAACTGTTGACTCAGCTGTGTTTCTGGGAATTAAAGTAGATTCTAGAATTCAATGGGGTCCGCATATAACAAGATTAGCGGGAAGATTAAGCTCGGCAGCCTACGCTGTCAGAAAAGTAAGACAGTACACGGACGTTGATACAGCTCGACTAGTTTATTTTAGTTATTTTCACAGCGTTATGTCCTACGGCATTTTATTGTGGGGCAAAGCGGCTGATATTCAAAATATATTTGTCTTACAAAAACGAGCTGTTCGGGCAATTTACCAGCTGGGTACTAGAGTTTCTCTGAGAGATTTGTTTAAGGAGATTGGCATTCTGACGGTGGCATCTCAATTCATCTTCGCCAACATTATATATATTAGGCAGAATTTACATCTATATACCAAAAACAGTGATTTTCACACTATTAACACGAGAAATAAGCACCACCTACGTGTTCCTTATCATCGACTTCATAAGGTTCATAACTCATTTGTAGGCCTTGGTATAAAATTCTATAATAAATTGCCATAGTCCTTGCTAGACTTGCCGTTTAATGTGTTTAAATCTAAGATTAAATCCATGCTTTGTTCTAAGGCATATTATTCCATAAACGATTACATAGGCGATAATAACAGCTGGTCACTCTGATGAAGTTAAGACGGCTTTCATGCTCTTTCCCAGATTTATTTATTATTATTATTTTTTTCTTCTCTTCCCGACTAGTTATATGTATTCATATAATTGTTTATTTTTTTCTTTATGACTTAATTAAGTCATCTTGTTTTATTTTATGTGTTTGTATTTGTTTTATTATTTTATTTGATCTACGGGCATTGTTGTCCTATTTTACATTTTATTGTTTGTTTTTTTTTGTGTGTATTTTTATTTTTTAGTACGACAGTCGTAGGTTTCCTTCTTTTTTTTAAAAACATTGTCGGAGCGGATGAAGAATGTATAACTATCTCTTGCATTGTATAGAGTATATTTATCTAGTATTATATAGCGTCATAGCCAGCATTTTGTGAGTACCATGTACTTCAGAACTATCTATGACTAGAAACCTACGTCTTTCATTGACTTGAATGACTCTGGCGGTTGAGAGTATGTCATGCTCACTCAAAAGTCTCGCTGATGGTGGCGTGTATGTCGGATCATTTAGTTCCCTTCAAAATGGTTGAGCTGAATGGTGCTGATATATGTGTCATGTTCGTGAACGGGCGCTGTCAGTTGGGACTGGTCATCTCTTAGCTGCCACGGTCTATTTTAATGATTAATAACTTTATTTTTGAATTGTCTTTTTATTTTACTATGGACACTATTAACTTGCCACATCGTTCTCACATAATGTACCATCTGATGATGAATGATGTAACTAAAGTTCTGTAATAATTTTGGCGATTATATATGTACTTGCCATAGGTAAGAATAATATGGATATTCCCCGAGTCCCGGCATTTGGAGTGAGACAACAAGTTACTGTTGATAAAGAATTGAATTCTAGTGGCGCAGAAAGAGACAAAAATAGGTGCGTCACTCTAGCGACAGAAATACCCCGCTATTGTTTTCTTTTGTTTCCATAATGCGGCGACATTACGCGTCTCCATCCCGTGGAATATCCATATTAACATCAATGTTTGCGGTCAATGAACCTAAATAGCTCTACTTACTCCGATCTATGCTTTAAAGCCAAAAGGGTAAATGTGTGGCATTTAGGGGGTGGGTGACTGAACCGTGGGTGTTAGGGACCTATCCAGGACTTTGAATTAAAGATAGTGGACTGTAGTTATAACAATTATAATATCCATATAGGTTAACAATCTTATAATCTTATACAATAAACAAGAACATGTATGTAAAAAAAATCTTATTGATTGGATTAAACCATTACCTTATGACGACACTGAGGCACTATTGCAACGCATAATTTAACTCACTTGCTTCTTTCAACACACACATATACACACACACACACACACACACGTGTTTATTTTATTTTGTTTTATTTTTACTTTTCTTAAATTTGTTTTTGTTACTGTTTTTACTTGCTGTGAAAGAGCGGAGTCTCCTAATACAGGCATTTTTTGCTTACAAGGAGGCTGCAATCACTAACATGTTTTTTTTTTGTGGTAACGAAATAAACAAATTTTAAATTTTAAAAAAAATTTTAACAATAATACAAGTATGTTGGGAACTAAGGAATGCGCGCGCGCGCTGTCAGTGGAGGTCTGTTGCGAAGTGGTCGCTGGACGTCCCGCGCGCCACACCTGGCGTCGCCGCAGCCGATGTTTGCCGGAGACGCCCGAACAGTGGGTAAAAGCTGGTTCTAAATGAGTTGGTGTGTATTGTAGGGGTCAGTACCTGGAGGGAGCGTCGTGGTTCCGTAAGGACGGCTGTCTACAAGAGCCGCTGCCCATGCAGCTGGTGTTCCCCATGTCTCCCATACACTTCAAGCCCGTGCGCATCACCGGCAAACGCATGCGCAGTAAGTCACCTCATGTTATTGGAACTTGGACCGAAATCATGACGGTCCGACGTATGCCAATGGCAAGTTTCACGCCAAGCTCGGTTCAGATGGCGCTACCAGAGCATAATGTCATTTACTCTATAATTAAGTGAGCTTACCCATTGCACGATGCGATTCGACCGATTCCAACTACAAGTGAAAATCAACCTTACCACTACGGCATACATGACATAAAATGCGCGGTTGTATACGGGTAGATGAAAAACAAAACACGATCGCCACGTCGACGATTCCAACTACAAGTGGAAATCAACCATGCTACTATGATATAATCGTAGTAGCATGGTTGATTTTCACTTGTAGTTGGAATCGGTCGAATGGGGATGGCAACTCAAAGCTGTTCGTAGATGTCGCTGCGATCGTTGTCCCATATGACAGATTACTGTATAGGTTGTACAAAAAACAAACACGTATTTTGTTATAAAAAATGAGTTTATTCTAAAAAACAAATATGGGAAATTATTCATCAATGCAAGTGCATACACTTAAACAAGAACTAAGACGCCGCGGTGCATCTACAAGAGGAAAAAAAAGTGATTTAGTTGAGAGGCTAGAAATTTGATTCTACTACATTAAACACATATTTACTTGTAGTTAGGATTTAATATTGTATTTTTTAAGTAGGTATTACATGTGCTAGCCTCTACAAAGAATATAGTACTGCTTCTGACATTCCATATTGAGAAAAATGTCATCAAGTTTTGTGTTTGTCTTCTTCATCTAATTTTACATCTATTTTATAGATTGAAGCAATGTGATAAGAATTTTAACTTTCTAACACCACAACTATCACAAATCTCGGTCCCGGTGATAATTCTTCCACCAGAAGAACCATTTCATGATATAAAGAGCGATGCAATACTTAACCTCCAATAGAAAAGTAGATATTATTTTCAAAGGTGTATTCGATTTTTTAGTTATGGTATAATCATAGAATTTCATTAATAAATTCAACTAACGGCCTGTCCCGGCTTCGCAAGGGTAGATTTTTGTTTATTGTATAGCTTTTCCTTAGTGATAATACAATTTTTGTTCTCACAGCAGTCTCAGCAGCTAACCATTATTTCTTGATAGTGTGAATTGTCGGAAATTTGCATGTTCCATCATTATTACAGCCTTTTACACAACATCTAGTCATTTTACATCAATAAAACGCTTTTTTTCAGAAAATTCCTTTGATTTGACAGTTCTTTTGGGACACAGATGTCAATTTTCACTTTGACACTTGCCTTCCCCATTGTAATCGCATCGCGCCATGGGTAAAGTCCCTAAGGCGCCCATTACACGGTCAATCATTTCCATCAACGGTCACTCATTCTCACGGTCAATCATTTCCACGGTCAATCATTTCTATCATGAATGATAGTTGAATGATGGAATTTTTATCGCCTACAATTTTCGTCATGCAAACGTCAATCATCGCATTAGACGATAGGATTTCCGTCAGTCAAAATCTCTGCCATGGTTTTGCCATGGCAAAACCTACCGTCTAATGGGCGCCTAAGAGTATAAAAAAGTTGTGTTCCGACAGACCGGTACGTGTGCCCGTGCTACTACTACCCGCTGCGCATGGGCGCGTTCGTGGTGGCGGTCGACTTGCCGTCCGGTAAGGAGAGCTCCGAGTTCTGGGTCAAGCGCGGCACTGCTATGCTTTGCACGCTCGCCGCTTAGACAACTGCCTCTTTCTAATTATACGTTGTAATTGCATTCGTTCTGTTTTATTTTGAATTTCCTACCTTTTTAGGCTCACGGCTCAAATACATAGCTACTAGTCAAGCCATTGTATTTACGCCGAATAAGATTTTCGGCACTTGCAGCAGCTCGGCGCGCTGTACCAGAAAGATGGGATGGCGCAAGGGTGTCGACATTATGTTTGCATCCCACACCAAAGGTCTACCCAACTTCCATGGCATTATAGTCATCCCATATGGTCTCTTCCCATCGTCGCGTGCTAATGCGGATAACGAAAGGCCATGGTCAGGTCATGTCCGAGGCAGTCACACATAGCTCTAATGGGTACAAACAACATAATACATATAGCTCAGTGAAAGAATGCTCAAAACAAGGTATAAAGGTAGACTTCCGTGCATCGCGATCGATCGCGGCCGCGCGCGGCTTACGACTGTCGTACGTACAAAGGTCACAAATTTGCGTTTTTTGAGAAATGGTTCAAACTAAGTTTGTACTTCGTAAAATTGTCTACAAAAAGATCTTAACACTTTTTCTTCTACGGTGCACAGTTCTCGAAATAGGCTATTTTAAACATAGAAAATACGAATATGCACTCATACGTGGCCAGTATGCATTGAACAATAGTAGATTATTAACCAAGGGGATAAAGCAGTGTCTTCTGTCGCGGGTGAAGATTTAAGTCGCGAGCGTAAAGAAGGACTCGAAGTTTACTCCCGAGCGTAGCGAGGGTGTTAAAAACTTAAATCACGAGCGAAGCGAGGGATTTAAGACGAGTCCTGAGTGTAGCGAGGGATCTAAGTTCCCTCAAGACTAAGACAGCTTTATCACCGAGGAAAATACTCTACTTTTCGTACCATTTGCGAAAAAATGAACACAATAATAATATGAAAGTTAACATTCGAAACATTGGTCCAATTATTTATATTTTGTCGGAAAAGCAAAGGCATCAAGCTCATACGGCCTCGTCGCATATAGTCGAAAATACGACTTTCCTGCGATCTAAAGTCACGATATCTCGAAAGCGATGCTTTGTAGAAGAAAAGTGTTGAGATCTTTTTTGGAGACAATTTTACGATCTACAAACTTTGTCTGAACCATTTTTCGATAGCTCTCGTTGTTTCAGAGATACACGCAAAAAACGCAAATTTGTGACCTTTGACCTCGATTAAAAAACAATGAACAAACGGGATCGATGGGGACTTTTGACATGTCATTTGTAATGACGCATCCAAGGCCTGCACAAAAATCCAGCTTGTTGGCAATTAATGCAAACTGGAATGCCTATTTTGACTGGACTATAAGCGAAGGCCAGGCAGAGGACCGCAATTTTCTGACACTGATTCAAGCCGATCTGCTACGCTGATCTACTACGTTGTCACATGGCTTTCGTTTACCGGATTTCGATCCTGAGAAACTAGATGTGGATGCACGTGCTTGGGCGACGACCGCAGATATGTGTTTGACGGACTACGACCAACATGGCGCCCCGCGTATCCACTCAGCTGTCCAGGCAGAATTTTAGCAAAATGGCCTCCCGATCCAGGCCATCTGGGTGACGTCATGTGATAACGGCGGCGCGTGATTAAAACGCCGATAACTCTTGTTTTATATGAGAACCCTGTATATAACTTATGTTGTTGGAATCGTTATGAAATAAGCTATCAGATTTTAAATGGATTTGTCTAGTTTAGCCTTGTAATATATTGTTAATTCTACTTTGAAATCAGCGTGAGCAAAATTTTCCCAGTTTGTTGTACAAAAGTAGGTAGAAATAAAAAAATAAACCATTATTTCAAATAGTTTTTATTTTATTTACATGAATATACCCTATTTCACAAAAATCAATTAAAATAACACACCTCTCCATACATATTTTACATACTGTAAGCTAAACAAAAACTCGGCTCAGGTAGTCGACCCGTACGTCGAACAAAAAAAAGGGTATGTTTACGCATTCATTCTGGGAACTCCGTAAGCTAAGTGGCTATTGAAAGTATCTTATTGCATAGTTTGGTACACAATCTTATCGCAGACAAAGTTTTAGCTGTTTGAATCGTTTTGTTTACGAACAATGAGTCAGAATGTAAACACTTGAAAAAGAGCGATAAAAAAGACCCTTTACTATTTGTATCACAGAGCAAGTACTATTGCAGTTATTTGAAATCTTATTTCACAATGCACATGATGATGATATTTACTAATGGAAAAACACAACACAAAGGCATGTTGCCTAACAAAAACATTTCAGAAATCAACAAAAAAAGTGAACAATTTCAGAAGAAAACACACAAGTACGAGTTGGAAAAGTATGGATACGACTCAATATTGTCACATCTGAACTTGAATTATGAATATAATAAAAATGACTCTACATGACTCTAAATTAAAACTGACAAAATAGAACATTGCAATAGACGAGAATTTCATGAATAAAAAAAATGAAAAAATAAAATATAATAAAAAATGAAAATTAAAGCTGCTAACAAAGGCATCACACCCAACCACCGCGTCAGAAAACCACGCAAAAGACAAAAAATACCACCAAAAAAATCATTTTGAGAATCGGTTCACAAATGAGGAGAAATCGGTGAAGAAAAAATACACCTTCCTTTTTTTAAGTCGGTTAAGTCAAAAACACAATCACAACAAACAACAATTTTGAGAATCGGTTCACAAATGGGGGAGAAATCTGTGAAAAATAGAAAACATACTTACTCCTTTTTTTTAAGTCGGTTAAATCCATACTTGTCCAACACCCGACAAAACCACACAAATGACCGTTATGACGTCACGAATCCACCAATGTCAAGCCATCAAAATAAGATGAGTTTGGCTCGCGTGTTTTGTTTTCTATTAAATTCAAATTTTTGACGATATTACCTAATTAGAATGCATTACAGACGTTGCTAATTAACTTAGAATTGATAATAACGACAGTTTGATAAACATTAGGCATATTTTGTAGTCATACGACGTGAAAAAAAACAGTCATTACGGTAGGCATGGAGGACGATGTTCGTTGAACTAGGTATTTCTGGCAGAATTCATGCCAAATACACAATCAAGCTATTAAAAACAGTTCAGTACTTACCGGTTCATGATTATTTTCAGCAAAACCACACAAAACACTCACAAAAACCCTCACGAATCAGTCTAAAATACGGTACCAAATGCCCGGTCGGCGCTCGGAACAAGACTGGTTTTGACACGTTCAACATTGGCGGGATAAGAATTCAGAGACGTTCTGAGTGACTAAATGTCATTCTTGTCTCTTATACTACACGTTGGGCAAGTATGAGCAAGACAGGCATAGTTTTCACAGACTTTTAACGGTTTTTAAGAAACGCGGGAACACTCGACTTATTTTGATGGCTTGACAGTTGACCAACTTTTGAAGTCGACTCATTTTGATGGCTTGACGGTCGCTATAAGCCATGCCTTGAAGGGAGGAGCTTCTACCTGGCAGTCTACCGTGTCGTTTCCTGGGGTGACGTGGACCGATTTTAAGCGACTTTTTATTGCAAGACATGTGGCCAGCTACAACAAAAGCTGCAAGCGGTTTCTTTTATGGAGAGAAAGCTACCTAGCGATTACCGCGATGCCCCTAAAAAGCAGTACAAAGCGAATAGTGCTGTGAAGCCTCTGAAGGTAAAACACTTGCTACAAACCGGGTCATAAATCCGTGCACTGCTGCCGCAAAGACGTTAAACAGGATACTCAAGCTACGCCGAAGCATCACGACCACAGCAATGGCGACGTGAGGGGTTCATCGACAACTGTGAGGCCTCAGGAGGCCTCATGCATCCGGGATCACCTGCTTCCGCTGCCGCGGCGCAGTGAGAGGAGCAGCGCCGACTCCGGGTCATCAAAGCCTGTTAAGGAAGGGAGAGTTGACCTGTGCCTCCTAATCACGTCGACTGGGACTCTATCCGTGAGCAGTTTTCATTTCATTGCGACTCTGGTGCCTTGTGTTCTTTATCAAAGTCTGTAGCCTGTAAATTTAAAGGAAAGCGTATTGATGAGACTGTGACTATGACTGGGATAGGGCAGACTTCCGTTAACTCTGCGATACAGATTTTTGACTTTGGTAGAGATCATGACATTAGTATTGAGATTTGTTTTCATGTATTGCCTGATTGTAGCGTGCACTTGATGGATTGCGGAGAATACCTGAGGGTCAAATACCATTTTGAAGTGGAAGATATTGACTTGGACGATAGTGTGGAATCTTAGTCGGCTGGTCAGACCGTACTAGTAGCCATTTCGTAGCCGCGTTCCTAAGTTTTTAATCGAGCCATATCTCGGGCATCCTTGATTATTTTGTATTCAGTGTGTTTTAGCAAGTAATTAAAAGTGTTAACTAAGGTTTTGTGAGTGTTATTTCCGATATCGCGACCCACTGATAACGATATATATTATTATGCAATATAAACTGCCGACAGTCACCTGCTAATGTGTGGATGGACATCCAAAACGATATCAGACCATTGGCGACACGCGGCACTAAGGCTAAAACGGAACTGCCGACTATCGCTTGCACTAGTGTAGTCGCAGAGTCGCTATCCGGCCATAGCCGGCAGGCCATAATCGGTTTAGTGAGTGGGTTAGGTATATAGACTTAGGACGGCAAGCCGCCCGATAAGACCAAAGACTGCAAGAAGACTGTTGGCGAGCCCTTAAGACGAAAAAGCGTCGCAGACAGGCGCGGACATATTATTATTATAAGCGTTGTGCCCGCGACCCGACTCTTCTGTATGTTTTGCATCGCGAAGAGAGACAAATGTCCGCGCCCCGTCTGCGTCTTACGTCTTTTCTGTGTGTCCAGCGCCTTATATCTCGGAAACTGTACGTCTTTGGGGGCCGTACATTAATCACGTGATGTTTTTTGGCATTTTTTAACCCCTCATCTTCTCCTCTTTGGTGAAACACGGTGAGGTTTAACACTACGCGCCCCCCCTCCCCTTTTAACATTTGTAATATTTTAGTACCTACAAAGAATTTATTTTTCAATATTTGTAAAATACAGGTAAAATACCTACCATGCTATGATAGAAAAGAATGGAATAATAACGTCTAGAGGTAGGCCGAAAGGTTGCAGGTTGTTTTTGACTGACGCCGGTTTTCGGTTGAGTAACCGCATGTTTTTTGGACAAACCCACCACACTATTCCCAAACCACTGCAACTCCTGAGAGCCAGAATCAACAGTGGCAACCACCAGAAAAGCGCCGAGACAATGAAGCTCGACGTGTCCCGGAGAATGAATTTACCTGTCTTGGATCCTGCACGAAATTAATCAGAAAAGAATAGTGGAGGAGTAGGAAAAATATGTTTCCACTTCCCTCCATGCAAGCAGGAGACAGAACAAAGCAAGGCCAATAGGCACAAAGGGACATTACAACTGGGAGAAGCCCAGTTGCCTTGCACCACGGGTAAAAATGACTACTAATATTAATGGGTTCTAAATTGTGAGCTGCTATATTTGATTCCAATAATAGGTACCTATGGCAAAAACGCTTGAACGCAAGGAAGTTTGTTCGAGTTTCCACAAGGTCCGTAAAATAAGTGACTCCAGATGTAGTCTGAACAGTATCCAACATAATATTGCGTTCGTTCTGCCAAAGAATACACTCCCAAAGAATATGATGTGCTGATTGTTCATATTCACAGTCAGGTGACGAACATTGACAAAAAGGCGAGGGAACAAGCTTAAAGGAAAACAATTTACTTTTAAAGTTACCATGTCCCGTGAGAAATTGGGCAACACAGTGATCCACCTCCAACCACGTCCTAGCCAGCCGCTCATGAACGGATGGTAAGAACTGATGGAGGTGCCGCCCCTTGATAGAATTATCCCACCTATTTTGCCATTCGGATAAAAGATCCTCCCAGACGTCGCTCTGGGGTTTAAATAATCTAGATATCTTATCACGGTCACGTTGCGGTAGGAAATCAGCTTCAGTGGTCTCCCGTGCGGAAAAATACATTGCAGCACGTCGCTGCACTTCAAGATCTACTGGAAGAACACCAGCAAGTACCGGTAAAGCTTCAGTACTGACGGTCCTATACGCTTTACTTAAGAATAACAAAGCCAAGCGCCGGCTTTGAAGCAATTTACGCCGTGCCGCCCCTATGGTGGCCCTATCGGCCCAAACAGGTGCTCCGTAGCACAAACAACCCAAGTAAGTAGCCCCATAAATAGTTTTTAAGGTTAAAAATGACAAACCCCAAGTAGACTTAGATATTCTCGTTAGGGCATAAAAGTTATTTTTAGCTTTTTCACCAACTGTTTTTATATGTTCTATGAATGTGAAATTCCTCTCTAAGACTAAACCAAGATAGCACACCGATTGCAAACCGGCAAACCGCATGTTTGCCGAAAAATACATACACGTGATATTACTACACCCCCTTCCCCCTTGTGATATTTCGTGATTTTTTCGGACCTTTGCCCCCCGCTCCCTTTTTAGAGCCTCATGTGTTTAATGGACAGCCACTAACAACATGGCATTTACGAAAAAATAAAAGCTGATTCAATTTCCCACAAGTTTTATTCAGTCAGGGTCAGTTTAGACCGAGACGCGAAGCGACGCGACGATGCGTGAAGAGGCCTGTCATTTCACACTGCGCCGCGCTACGCCTCGCGGCGCCGCGAGGCGCATCCAGACGCCGCGCGGTGCAGCAGAACGTGTCTAGATTTTCCATTCATTTGCAAATGGCGGCCTCAGCTACATAGTCCAGGGGCTAGAGGTAGGTAGTTGAGTATGCAAAATCCGAGTGACGGCAACTATGACCGAATTCTTATACATAATATTATTATGCGCTTTATCTGTCCCGCAAAAAGCTGTGATCTGATTTTTCTATAAATTATTACGGTAGTAATCATTAAAATGATTTTAAATCATGTACTCAATACATTCCGTTTACGCCACAAGGTAGCGTACTGGGTCCGCCATTTTTTTTGATATTTATTAACGATCTCCCGGAAGCAACCACCAACAAAATGGTTCTCTTTGCAGATGACAGTACAGCCATTATAAAATGCACTGATCCAAATACTTATAATAATGACGTCAACACTTGTTTAACTGACATAATTAATTGGCTTAATAATAATAGACTTGTTATAAACCTTAATAAAACAAAAGTCATGCATTTTTATCAACGGTGTGAAAATCCTAAAATTAATATTTTCTACAAGGGTTATACTATTGAAGAGGTGGATAGGGCTAAGTTTTTGGGCATTACTATTGATTATCAACTCACATGGAAGCCTCACGTAGAAGAACTATGTAAAAAACTGAGCAAATCCGCTTACGCTCTCTATCAACTTTCAAAGAAAGTGAACAATCAGGCTCTTTTAACAGCCTTTCATGGACTTGTTGCCTCCGTTCTACGGTATGGCATTATTTTCTGGGGTCAGTCTACTGATAGAGAACTGGTATTTAGGCTACAAAAGCGATGCATCAGGTCAATGTGCGGTCTGAAGACAACTGATAGCTGTGTTCCCTATTTCAAGTCCCTAAAAATTCTGACTTTACCTTCCTTATACATATTGGAAACGGCCTTGTTTGTGAAATGTAACCCTCAATTATTCCAAAAATTATCAGAGGTCAGAATAAATCCAATACGAACACAGTACATGAATAAATTATGTCAAGTTAAATGTAAAACTGCATTAATGCAAAAAAGTATTTTTGGTATTGCCCCTCGAATATATAATAAAGTACCGAATGTTATTAAAAATATGACTGTAGTACAATTTAAAAGGGCGCTAAAGGAAATTTTACTAGCAAAATGCTACTACACGATTGACGATTTCCTAAATGATGATTCACTTACTGATTGACATACATAATATTACTTTGATTGAATTGATTAGGTATTATAGTATTAAGGTTTGACATGCTTGTAATATTCTAATTTAATTTTTAATTCTCTGTGTGATTCTGATTAGGCTGACATCTAATTTTTATAAATAAATGTAATTTTAATATAACAATGAACTTGTACACTGTTTGCATACCCATGTCGGTAAAATGTGGAGAACTTAATTATAAAGAAATAACATCTATGTACTATTAACCCATGTTTGCAAAGAAATAAATGATTTGATTTGATTTGATTTGATTAAGAGAAGAGGGCGAAAAACAATGAACCAAAAAATTGACCGGCAAGTTCTACATTGTTATTCTTTGACCTTTTCTTAACTTAAATCGGTTGGCGAAATTCGTTACTCACAATTATGCATACCTACTCAGTCACCTCTAGCTTCCGGTCTTCGCCTTGCATTGTGGAGCGGCCGCGAGCGGCGTCAAGCGGAGCTGCGCTGAGCCGCGCTGCGTCGTGCTGCCTTGAGAGGCGCAGCGCAGCACCGCTGCTTTTTCTGCTGCGCATCTCAACGTATTCTAAATTCTCACAACGAAATGTGTATCTTTTGGGGTAGAAAATAAAGTCGTATTTTGAATGGCTCTTAAAAGTGTGCGCGCATCGTCGCGTCGCTTCGCGTCTCGGTCTGTACTGACCCTTAGCAATTGCATTTGTCTTCTACAGTAAGTTATCTGCTCCTGGCAGTCTGAAATTTTGGAAAAAAAAAACATTTTTACCTTTTCGCATTTGGGAAGTTGTAAGTATTTGAATTTCTCAAAAATCCAGAAAACTGAAGCAGTCTATTTTAGATCCTTCCTCGACTATCTACTATCTACAGAGCTAGGTGAAACCTGCATCTTGAGGTGGTAAAGGTAATGGGCCTCCAGCTAAAGGAGTCTCCCTCAAAGCCCACAGGTATAGTAATTCTTGAATTCGTTGACCATCATCAAGTTTGATACCTTTTGTGTTCCTCCCACAGTCCCACCGAGGAAGTAGGTAGGTAGCAATGAAAATTGCGCAGAAACTCATTTTACAACATAAATTACTCGAACATGTCTTGTTTTTAAATTGGCCAACAGGGAGAAATCCGCATCCAAGAGAATGTTTAGGTCTATTTTTGATGTAAACCATTTTAGCATATTATTTTTTTTGGTCAAGTGTGATTTGTTCGTAAAAATAAGTAAAAAAGGCTGAATTTTTTTATGTTCGAAAGGAAATTTAGGTATTGCGAAACAACCTTTTATCGCATAACGCTACTTCGACTGAACGATTTGTCACTAAAACTTATTCGAAAGAATAGTCCAAGGTATACGAGGACTACTATTTATCCACACCACAGAATACTTAATAGTACAACAGAAGTCCCACTCCAAAAAAAAAATTAAACAAATGTAAAATCTATGTACGAGAGAATAAAGTACATTTTAACTGGCAGCCATACCGCCTACCTACTTTTATAATAGCCTAAACTTCCCGTGCGCAAGCAAAAATGTACTGAATGATTACGCGCGAGAGTTTATTTTGGTTTATCTGACGCCAACGACATTAAAAGGTTACTATGGGTCAAGCCCAATAGGGTTGCGACTTGCGAGTTTAGGCAGAAATAGGTAGGAACCTATGCGTATTTTATGCATTTGTTAAATTACTTTTGTCATCGATTACTACATACCTACATTATTGATTGTTAGCACAGAATGTTAATAGAAGGTACCTGCGGCATCTTACGTGAGGAATGATATTTTTAATAATATTATCTTTTCTACCTATTATTGTTATATTTTTGAACATTACGTCTTACAAAAAAAAAATAATAATATTTAAAAGATTTTTATCGTTAATGGCAAAATAGCCAGTCCTTATTATTTTGCACTCAACCTAGTAACCGACCAATTACTATCGCATACTGTCACAGGCCCCGCGTTGCGTGTCTTTGTAGGTAGGTAAAAAAGGCGCGCAGCGAATTACGATAGCTGACCTTGAATGCGTAGTGTGGCCATTTTCTGAGTTAGAACTTTTAAACAACAACGCAAACATCTTTCTACTTCTACCGATCTTAATTCTTAGTACTCAGCTTAAGGTGAGTGAGAGTGTCGTCTTTTTATCTTGGTCGTCTAGTAGGCTCACCCCCCCCCTCCACTTAGTATCTCGCCTCATTTCCAAACTTGTAACCTACCTAATCATGATCAATTAAACCCATACTTCACAAGCAGGGAGATAATTTTGTTCATCATTACTAAATATGTAAGTACTTTATTTTTTTTCTTCATAATTATATTGTTTTATTAATTTCCCAGAAGCACCTAAAGCAAGAAACTTGTGCGTAACTACACGTAACGTAACAAAAATATTAAGGAGACGGAGCGCGTGCACAACGGGTGGCGCGTGGCAGCCGTAGTGAATGGGCCACGACATAATGGCCCCGCAACTACTTGCAGTTTTATGCCTACACCGCGGAGTGAGACAGGCCTGTCCACACTAGAGAAAGTCAGGGTAAGCAATGCATAAGAATTGTAACAAAAACACTATTCACCATTATAATTTTGAAATAAACTACATATTTATTGCTGAGACGTATATATTTCAATGACGAGAGTTACTAGAAATTATTTAAATACACAGTATGAAGAAAAATAATTATGTAAAAGCAACATTGGCGTTCCCTACATAACAGCGTAAGTCCCGAGTAGATTGGAAGAGTCTAACTCCATGAAAACAGGCTGCTTGTTGAGCTTCAATGAGCAGTACTTTAGGTGAGCCGTCTTTACTTAGTTTTTAACTAATATTAGGGAACCTCAACGCAGCAAATAATTATGATTAAAACAACTACCTACAGTATAGTTTTCATAATTAAATAGCATTTGGTAGTCCTTTAACCAATGTTCAGTAAAACAGATAGTATCAATCATGGTTTTTTCCAAAAACATTTCAACTTCTAATAATTTCGAAGAGATACCTTGAATGTTCTGATGGAACAATTTCAAGGTATTCTGCTGAGGCCCTTTTTTAAAACTAACTGGTTGGTTGCAAGAAGATACATTGTCTGTAGGAGATGCTAAATTGCTAATGGTACCTTCTGTTGTCTTACTTACAAGTTTAAAGAAAAATAAATACTATCCGGAGGGAGCCCCGGGACTCCCATGCCATCACCAGGCAAAAATATCCTACTACTAGTAGTCCCACCTTGAGATTGGGAATCTTCCATGGTGACACATGGATCCTCCTTCGTACGACTAATACTATTACTAAAACTACTACTATAAATATGTACACAACAAGACGAAGACATACTATTTATGTCTGTGTGAATATTAAAACTTAATAGACTAGTATGTCTATATCTAATAGGCAGATACGCTGAATCCTGGGTCGACATAAGTTTATCAACACATTGGAAAGTTTTAAGTAAATCGAGTGAGATTAAATTATTTTCATAGAAATTTTAATCCCATTTTAAACCCCTTAGGGATGAATTTTAAAAATCATCAATTTAGAAGGATAAATTGACAATTGCACTGAATGGAGTGGAAGGAACTTGGTTTGCTCAAAAAACAATCTGTATTTTGAGTTGTCCTTTACTTCAGACATTTTTGCGTCTAATGCGCATTCGGTAAAACAAGTTTCACGTGTTTAATAAACGAAAAAAAAGTTGTAGGTATATGAAAACGTATTCCAAAAAAAAAACTACACCACCTAAGGCAAGGCAAAGCCTCTTTTTTGTCCCCATTCACTGGACTAGTCTCTGCTACGCCCAGAGTAAGCCACGGAAAGGGATAATATAACAAAAACACAACAAAATACAATGCAACATTTATATTTGAATACTAGTTTTTAATAAAAATACATAGTTCTGTATAGTTTTAGCGTTAGTGCTCATGAGTAGGTATTTCCATGACGAGAGATAGTAGTTAAATGATTTAAGTACACAAATCATGAACAAGAACATAACATAACAGCGTAAGTCCCGAGTAGATTGGAAGAGTCTAACTCCATGAAAACAGGCTGCTTGTTGAGGTTCAATGAGCAGTACTTTAGGTGAGCCGTCTTTCATGCGACTGCTTTCTGCGTCTCTGTGAAAGATATTTCTTAGGTCAAATCATGTGTCATATAAATGAGCGTACTGTCACTTTAATCAGATCGATGATGACGGCAGTACTGGTTCTCTAGGCACCATCTGTCACTTGTTTAAATAAGTGCTGCATTCCTGGAGCAGCTGCATTTCAAAGTAAATAACAACAAGGGAATAAAAATATTAAGGTCTCTGCGCTCGGTCGATGGCAAACAAAATGCGTGTATAAGGTCAGAGATTGTAATCATAGGCCTTCAAGAGACAATATAACCTTACGTTTATCCTCTTGGATCTATTAAAGGAAGTTTTTTTTTATACATACCTCCCAGTTTGAGATGAAGAAGCCGTCAAGCGTTCCGTTTCTATCTTCCCAAGCTTTCAAGATGATAATAAAACTGGATGCCTGACTTTAGGTATACGTTCATCTCTCGCAGTACAGTATGACGTGGTACTTGTGCTGTTTGTGACTGCCATGCGTGTACCGTTGCTGCCGTGCTTGTTGGAGTGACTTTCTTTCCCGCTGGCTGATGACAGCGGCCATGTAACTACTTAATGTTGATCCTCGTATAGAGTAGCCGACAGTCACTGTTTGTATGATGATCCGCATGTTTCTGCTACATATTAGTTTGCTGATATCAAACATAGTGCGCATACATTCTTTACAGCGCATTTGTCTTTGTCGGACTTGTTGGTACTTACGAAGTCATCTTAGTCTCTCCCAATCATGAGTACGCTAAGCACAAATATTAAGAAAATATGCCGTAACAATTATAAAACAAAAGCCGTGGTCAGTAGTTATTTTGAAATCGGTACTCTGTCATTATGAACTGTAGCTTAGCAGTTAGTTCTGAGATGTCTCAGTTTTTTGAGTTGTCACGGGTGCCTTAGTTGTTGCCTCCTGTTTTTGAGTTGTCTCGGGTGCCTTAGTTGTTGCCTCTTGTTTTTGAGTTGTCTCGGGTGCCTTAGTTGTTGCCTCTTGTTTTTGAGTTGTCTCGGGTGCCTTAGTTGTTGCCTCCTGTTTTTTTGTTGTTACCGGTTTCTGAGTTGTCTTTTTATCTGTAAAATAGAATTAGCATTAATAATAATTATCATCATCAAACATTGACCAACATGGACAATTAGACATTGACAGATGGACATTGGGAAACCCTAGAGAAAATGAATAGGTGCGTCCACACAGAGCGCGCAGCTTCGCGAGGCATTTGTTGCGCGAAGCAGCTCGGTTGGTGTGGATGTGTCTCGGCCGAGGCAAGCGAGCGCGTTGCCGCGGCCGAGTGACCGAGCGCCCGAGCCATCCAGGCTTTTTTTTTTGCCTCGGCTTTTGTTTTGCTCGCGTATATTGTTTCGTGACTCGGACGAAAAACAATAGACGCGTCCACACAGAGTGAGCAGCCTCGCTTGTCAGTTTCCTCGCGCGGAAAATGCCTCGCGAGGCTGCGCGCTCTGTGTGGACGCACCTAATGAGCAGCGTTGTATTAACGTTGTTTCGCCCGAGTCGGGGTGCCCTGTCCCGAGCTCGCTTCGCTCACAATTTTAATTAGCAAAACAAAAATGTCGACATCGCAATAGTCAAGCTAAGTAACCATACATTTTCTTTTTTTATGACAAATTAATAATTAGATTTTAATCATTATAGCTTTACTAAATATTTTACTAATCGAGTGTTATTTCAAAAGTGTTTTATAGAAAATTTTCATTATACCTAATATCATACAAAATTAAATTATATTTAGAACTAGCTTCTGCCCGCGACTTTATACGCGGATCCTGTTGCTTATGCCAGCGACAAACGGGTCGTCAAATTCGAAGATCTGAAACGTCTGATGTCCAATACCAAGAGCCCGGGGACGGGAAAACAACGGGATGCGCGAGACGATTCGAGATGCTTCAGATCTTCAATTTTTATACGTTAACAGAGATTGCTCATCAGGCTGAACAACTCTTGCTAAGACGTCATTCCTATACATGTTATAGTGTAGGCTCTTGGAGTTCCACATCAGGTGTTCCAGATCTTCAATTTTTAAACGTCAACAGAGAATGCTCATCAAGCTGAACAATTCTTGCTAAGACATTATTATTCCTATAATTATATGTTATAGTGTAGCTGGGCTCTTGGAGTTCCACATCAGGTGTTCCAGATCTTCAATTTTTAAATGTCAACAGAGAATGCTCATCATGCTGAACAACTCTTGCTAAGACTTCATTCCTATATTAATGTTATAGTGTAGCTGGGCTCTTGGAGTTCCACATCAGGTGTTCCAGATCTTCAATTTTTAAACGTCAACAGAGAATGCTCATCATGCTGAACAACTCTTGCTTAGACGTCATTCCTATATATGTTATAGTATAGCTGGGCTCTTGGAGTTCCACATCAGGTGTTCCAGATCTTCAAATTTATTCTCTCAGCAGAAAATGCTCATCACGTGGAACAATTTTTGCTATTGTGCCATTTTTGTATCTCTTATAGTTTAGCTGGTCTGTTGCGGTTCTGCATCAGGTGTTCAAGTTTCCAAGATAAATTATAGCCTATGTGTTGCTCCGACTTAATATCTATACAACAAAAAAAGAATAATTCAAATCCGTCCAGTAGTTCCGAAGATTAGCGTGTACAAACAAACAGACACACAGACAGTTTTTTTTTGGATTCGTGCTATATTACCAATGACATAATACGTCATTGTCACGACATATAAATAAAACTGTTTCTAAACCCCCCTCAATTATATATTTTTTAACATATTCAATGTACAGACACAGTTTTTTTACTGTTTTATTATATGTATAGATATAGATATCGTTTGATCGTTAGTATAGTAAAAGAAAGTATAGGTATTACATGAAATTAGGTCATAATAATTATGATCATTACAGCTTTTGTAATTCCTAAGCAGCACACCATATGGTGATATGATATGTCCTTAAACGGGAGTCTACTCTCGACGCGTTTTAAATTGTTTATAATCTACATATAATAAAACAGTAAAAAAACTGTGTCTGTACATTGAATATATTAAAAAAAAAATAATTGAGGGGGTTTAGAAACAGTAATAGAGCACGAATCCAAAAAAAAATCTGTCTGTTTGTTTGTACACGCTAATCTTCGGAACTACTGGACGGATTTGAATTATTCTTTTTTTGTTGTATAGATATTAAGTTGGAGCAAGACATAGGCTATAATTTATCTTGGAAACTTAAACACCTGATGCAGAACCGCAACAGACCAGCTAAACTATAAGAGATACAAAAATGGCAACAAAGCAAAAATTGTTCCACGTGATGAGCATTTTCTGCTGAGAGAATAAATTTGAAGATCTGGAACACCTGATGTGGAACTCCAAGAGCCCAGCTGCTGCACTATAACATTTATAGGAATGACGTCTTAGCAAGAGTTGTTTAGCTTGATGAGCACTCTCTGTTGACGTTTAAAAATTGAAGATCTGGAACACCTGATGTGGAAATCCAAGAGCCCAGCTACACTATAACATGTATAGGAATGACGTCTTAGCAAGAGCTCTTTGGTTGGATGGGCATTTCCTGTTGACTTACAAAAATGAAAGATGTGGAACACCTGATGTGGAACTCCAAGAGCCCAGCTACACTACAACATATAAAGGAATGACTTCTATGCAAAAACTGTTTAGTCTGAAGGGCATTTCCAGTTGACTTACAAAAATGAAAGATCCGGAACACTTGATGTGGAACTCCAAGAGCCTAGCTACACTATAACAAATATAGGAATGAAGTCTTAGCAAAAGTTGTTCAGCCTGATAGGCATTTCCTGTTGACTTACAAAAATGAAAGATGTGGAACACCTGATGTGGAACTCCAAGAGCCCAGCTACACTACAACATATAAAGGAATGACTTCTATGTAAAAACTGTTTAGTCTGAAGGGCATTTCCAGTTGACTTACAAAAATGAAAGATCCGGAACACTTGATGTGGAACTCCAAGAGCCTAGCTACACTATAACAAATATAGGAATGAAGTCTTAGCAAAAGTTGTTCAGCCCGATAGGCATTTCCTGTTGACTTACAAAAATGAAAGATCTGGAACACCTGATGTGGAACTCCAAGAGCCTAGCTACGCTATAACATATAGAGGAATGGCGTCTTAGCAAAAGCTGTTTAGTCTGAAGGACATTTCCTGTTGATTTACATAAATGAGAGATCTGGAACGTCTTGAATCGTCTCACACATCCCGTTGTTTTCCCGTCCCCGGGCTCTAAGAATTCGACATCAGACGTTTCAGATCTTCGATTTTGACGACCCTGTTGTCGCTGGCATAAGCAACAGGATCCGCGTACGAAGTCGCGGGCAGAAGCTAGTTTAAAATAAATACAATGAAAAAAGTAGATACCTACCGGGTTTTAAACCTCCTATTATATCCAGCGCACCATTGCCTGCCACGCCAACTGTATCCACCGCACCTTTGACTGCCACGCCAAGTGTATCCACCGCACCATTGACTGCCACGCCAAGTGTATCCACCGCACCATCGACTGCCTCGCCAAGTGTATCCACCGCACCACTGACTGCGGCTTTAGCTGTCTTCAGCGTACCACTGGCTACGCCCAGCGCTTTATCGACTGCCTTGTCTAACAACCCGAAACCTATACCGAATAAAGGCGAACTCGAGCTCTCCTGGGCGAAGGCTAAAGCCACCTGTAACAATTTAATTGACAGTTAACAAGATACACAATAGGTAGGTACATAGGTACCTACGAGTATATTTAGCCCAGTCATTTTAGACACTTCCCCAATCTGCGGAAAAACTCATATTAAGCTGATTTGTACAGACCTCTATTACGGTGTTATAATGAAGATGTAATAAATCGACATTAATATCGTGCCGGCTAAAAAAGTTATCAAAGTCAAAAGGTCCGAAATTACGAAAATCAGTTGTTTTGCAAATATCTCGCGACCTATAGCTCGGAGGTTAATACAAGTCATTATAAAATTGTTTGTCGTGAAATTATCTACATTATAATTATATTTATGCCTCCAGCATTTTTCTGTAAAGTTAACTGTTTTAGGAGTACAGCGCTGAGAAAGCGCCTAGAATGTACTCACATATGGTGTTGTTTACCGTACACCAAGGCGTAAAGTCTATTGCTTACCTACTGCTTAGTAACGGAAATAAAAAAAAAGTAGGTTCACAGTTCGACCTGTACCTATGTATGTGTGTTTGTATGTATGTATGTTTTTATGTATGTATGTCTGTTGTTTGCGTTATAATATTCTACAGCAAGATGGTGCTCCAGCACATAACAGCAAAATCACTACTGCCTACATTAATAACCATTTTTTTTATACCTGGATTGGTATAAACGGCACAATCAGATGGCCTGCGAGATCGCCAGATCTCACCCCATTAGATTTTTTTTTGTGGGGATATGTAAAAAATCAAATTTACATGAAATCTTATGCAAATGACAACGAGTTGAGAGTTGAAGTTCAGAATACGATTTATAATATTCACCACAACACTTTATTAAAGGCTACTAAGAAATGAATTCGTTAAAAGAATAAATTTGTGTATCCAAGAGAATGGAGCCCATTTCGAGCAACTAATTAGTTAGTTTACCATTTTTTGTAAATAATTAAATTAATTTAAGATTTCCTGGGTTTCCTTTCATTTAATTTATCATGTTTGTTAGAGAGATTTCATCCTTATAATTGACCCTAACGATCGATGCAATAAAAGTACAGGGTATATTTTTTTCAGATTTTAGCCGGTTCGATTCCCGGGTGTGGGAGAAAAGAATTTTCAAAAATCTTTGAATGCAGTTTGCTTTCTATTCAAAAATAAAGGAATGTTTCCTTTTAGCAAAATTTTCTATCTGCAGTATTAAGAGTACTTTCCCTCCAGGTGGCATTACCTACAAAATTCCACCCTGTATAACACTAATTATGGATATCCCGTGACATTGCCTGCATGGATCCGTTTCTACTTGGATTGTAAATATTCAAAGACATGAGATATCCATCTTCTTCTTCTTCTTATTCTAAATATATAAAACTCAAAGGTGACTGATATAGTGATCTATCAACGCACAGCCCAAACCACTGGACGGATCGGGCTGAAATTTGGCATGCAGGTAGATGTTATAACGTAGGCATTCGCTAAGAATGGATTTTGATCAAATCTACCCCCAAGGGGATAAAATAGGGGATGAAAGTTTGTATGAAACTTTGTCAATTTTAAACCGATCGGGCTGAGACTTTGCATGCACAAAGCTACTATGACGTAGGCATACCCTAAGAAAGGATTTTGATAAATTCCTCCCCTAAGGGGATAACATAGGGGTTGAAAGTTTGTATAAATCTTCGTAGGTTTTGGACGGATCGGGCTGAAATTTGGCATACAGGTAGATGTTATGACGTAGGCATCCGCTAAGAAAAGATTCTGATCAATTCTATCCCCGAAGGGATAAAATAGAGGATGAAAGTTTGTAAGAAACTTTGTCAATTTTAAACCGATTGGGCTGAGACTTTGCATGCATACAGCTACTATGACTTAGACGTCCCCTAAGAAAGGTTTTTGATAAATTCCACCCTAAGGGGATAAAATAGGGGATGAAAGTTTGTAAAAATCTTTTTAGATTTGAACGGATCGGGCTGAAATTTGGCATGCAGGTAGATGATGTTATGACGTAGGCATCTGCTAAGAAAGGTTTTTGAATAATTCTGCCCCCAAGGGGATAAAATAGGGGATGAAAGTTTGTATGAAACTTTGACAATTTTAAACCGATCAGGCTGAGAATTTTCATGCATAAAGCTACTATGACGTAGGCATCCCCTAATAAAGGAGTTTGATAAATTCCGCCCCTAAGGGGATAAAACAGGGGATGAAAGTTTGTATAAATCTTCTTAGATTTTGGAAGGATCGGTCTGAAATTTGGCATGCAGGTAGATCTTATGACGTAGACATCCGCTCAAAAAGAATTTCGATCAATTCTACCCCCAAGGTTATAAAATAGGGGATGAAAGTTTCTATGAAACTTAGTCAATTTTAAACCGATCTGGCTGAGATTTTGCATGCATAAAGCTACTATGACGTAGGCATCCCCAAAGAATGGATTTTGATACATTCTACCCCTAAGGGGATGAAAGTTTGTATAAATCTTCTTAGATTTTCGACTGATTACGCGAGCGAAGCCGCGGGCAAAAGCTAGTTATTCTTATATACTAAAACCTTCCTCAGAATGTAACAAACACTTTTCTGAAAACCGCATCAAAATTGGTTAAGCTACACGCGAGATAATCGCGGACTAATATACAATCGTCTTTGAATATCTATCTCTTTTTCACATCTTCATTAAACACCGTAATAGAGGTCTGTACTAAAAATCTGCTCAATAGGAATTTTTCCGCACATAAATCTTAAATGACTGGACTAGTATACAGGGTGAATTTTTGGTTTTATTTCAGAATCGCAGCTTAGTGCACAACGAAAGTTATATAGAGGACACTTAGATAACTTCCTTTATGTTTTATTTCATCTACAGAGGCTTATAAAGTAGTGTCACATCCTGAAAAAGCATGAAGAAACACGAAATTATCCGTAATGACGTCTCTGTATACCTATCTACAAAGTCGTTCTATGTTAGTCGTTGGCCAACAGGCGAAATTCTGAACCCTTGGGAAATTAGAAACAACTATGGTAATAATATGGATTCTGGTTTCCTCCCGTTGTCCACTCAATTTCACTCTGCATAAAACTTGAAACGCGAACCTACTTATCATTAAATAAAATAAAAAATACCTTGACGAAGAATTGCGACAAAAATTACTACACCAGTCTTATAGAATTTAATTAGCAAAAATTTGTACCTTTGTGATGTACCTACTTCTCTGTGCGACAAGTAGTTTGTCACATAACTATGTAGGCACCTCTATTTTCAAGATGACGGCCGCGAGATACGAGTATGTGTTGCGACCCCACAAACTTGAAACATCTTAAAAGTGAAATAGCGCCCTCTAAGAAATTTAACCCCAAGTGTAACTTTATTTGGTGAGGCCGTATGGGAAGCAGTCACCTCCTTTTGTGAAGCAGTCATGCTAGCAAAGGAGGAGGCAGGACGTGTGAGGGAGAGGACAGCCTCCACACCTCACGACCCAGTCGCCGCAGGAGACGCACACGGCAATGGACGTCGCGAGACGATTTCCGGCCACCGTAGGCGCGGGCATGCGGATAGGGATAGCGGTAGGTAATGGGTGCCTCACTGTCCCATAAAGGACCATGCCCGGGGACATTGGTAACTTTTAATAGAAAAATAAAGGCGGAACAGGATCTGTGAATGATCATGCGCTTTGCAGCTCGATGCTAAAAGGATATAAGCAACGAGTCGCACACTATTAATTAAAAAACATAATTTACTTACGACCAATAATACAGCTGTCTTCATTTTGGAAGAGGATTATTTTTGTTACAATCTTCGGCGAAGCACGTCTTGGTAACTCAGCGAGGAGCAACTTGTAAGTATCTTCAGTCAGAGAACGCAGCCTTTTATATGATCCCAGTATTAGTCTAGCTTTCAGCTTACACCTGCGCAAACAAGGAACCGAAAAAAATATGTAATAATTTTTTATTCGATACTATTTGTTGTAGACTCAGGTTGTTCCATTATGTTTGTACTTAATACATAATAATATAAGTAGTCATGTAGCTACGTCTTGTAACATGCTTATCCACATTGTTTTGTCAAAATTGAAATCTATAATGGATGATTACAGAGCCTCTGATGATTATTCTAACCTCTAAACCATAAACTTATTACCCATTTTTAGTTATATTTCTTACTTAATCTCTATTATATTGCGGGCGCCTGAATATTTTGACAGAAAACTATACACAATTTCACAATAAAATTAATTCGGCACCTCGAATCTACAAAATATTATCACACAGAAAGTCCAAGATCATTACTTGATTTATAATTTTGCATGAAATATTTTATCGGTCGCCATTTATTGTATCTAAAACAGAAATGATTGGAATTTTCCCTTTGTAATTCTCTTCAAAAACCGATTAAGAACAGTTTTCTGTAATATAGCTGACAGCTGTAGTATGGTGTAAAAAGAAACCACAGGCTGCATTGGAGCTGTAGTATGATGTAAAAGGAAACCACAGGACTATATAATTATATTCCTGTGGTTTCCTTTACACCATACTACCGTTTCGTGGAACACCGCACGACATCTCTCGCCGGTTCCACTCTCCCCGGTGACCGGGGTACGACGGCTCTGTCCGTCAGGCAGTCCTCGACTATACCTACGACGGAGGTAGGTCGGCACCCGGTGATACCGGAGTGCCTCCCTGATGCAACTCCAGGGCAGGGTGTTGAAGGCATTGGAGATGTCCAAAGACACCGCCAAGACGACCCTGCCCCGGGCTACTGCATCCCCCGTCGTGAGGGCTCTCACGCGCATGATGGCGTCCACCGTCGAGTGGCCCCTGCGGAAGCCAAACTGGCTCTCCGCAAGACCCAGACCCACCCGATTCAGGTGCCCGACGAGGCGGTCTGCAATTACTCTTTCAAAGAGCTTGCCCACCTCGTCGAGCAGCACGATGGGCCGGAATGCGGACGGAGAGTCCGCAGGGCGCCCGGGCTTCTGGATCAGGACCAGTTTCCCCGTCTTCCAACGAAGCGGGAACTGGCCCCTCTCCAGTCATGCGCTGAAGAGCCCCCCCAGTCGAGACCCGAGAGTCCCCGAGGCCAGGACCCAGGCTTTCCCTGGCAGGCCGTCGGGTCCTGGGGCGGTATTTTTGGCCTTGAGCCGTTGTACCGCCACTCTCATGTCTACCTCGGTCTCCTCTGGAGCGTCGTAGACGTCGTCGTCGCTGTGGTCCGCGTTTGCGTTATATGCGTTGCCTTTTTCGTTCCCGTTATCGTTTGAGTTTGTTAAGTCTGACAGTCCCTTCCGCCCCACGCAGGGCGGGAGGACTCATTTGATGATTTTGCCACCAAAAAAAAAAGTAAAATGTCACCACCACCACCACCAATAGGCAGCCATAACATACAAACAAAAAACTTTATCTATTATTTGTAACTCGTTTTTTATCCCCGACAGGTTATATTATTATCATGACGGATATCGGATTTGCTCTTTTTTCAATGATCTGTTATGATTTATTAAATTAATTCCGTTAATAAACTGTTCACAAGTGTACTATGTTAACCGTTTCTTATGTAAAATATAGCTAATTTTATCTCAGGGGACCAATAGGCACCTGAATAGGTGCCGAATCTTTAACTTTATATTGTATATGTATTAGAGGGGACGAATGGGTACCTTAAAAATAATATTTTTTATTAAAATATTAATTGGTCCCCTACCAGGAGACCAATAGGCACCTATATAGGGGCCGAATCCACAACTTTTATGCTGGGGGACGAATTTTAGGGGACGAATGGGCTCTGACCCGTATATACTACTATTGTGAATTTTTTCACACCCCCAAACATAACCGTTTAGCTGGTAGACGGGTGGGACGGTGGGACACTCGAGTCGAGCAAAAATTAGCACTTTAAAGCTTAATATTTATTATTAATATAGACGGTAATTCGGGCACGCCGCAATCGCGGCGGTAAGGCCCCTTTTTGAGGAGTGGCTGGATAGGCGTCACGGCGTCCTGACCTTCCGCATGACGCAGGTCCTCACCGGACACGGAAGTTTCGGGAGGTTCCTGTGTCTGATAGGGAGGGAAGAAACGCCTGGGTGTCACCACTGCGAAGATCGCCCGGAGGACACGGTGGAGCATACGGTGCAGGACTGCCCCGCTTGGGCAGAGCACTGCCGTGTCCTCACGGCAGCGATTGGCCGAGACCTCTCGCGCCCGGCACTGGTCGAGGCCATGCTGCGGGACGAGACGGAGTGGGCAGCGGTCGCCTCCTTCTGCGAAGCAGTTATGCTCGCGAAGGAGGAGGCGAGCCGCGAGAGAGAGAGGACAGCGTCCTCCCTCCGCCCCAGCTGCAGTGGTAGACGCCCGCGGCGTCGGACGTCGCGGGGCGATCTCCGGCCACCGTAGGCGCGGGCATGCGGGTGGCGATTAATGGGCAACTCGCCACCCGACCATGGACCATGCCCGGGTCGACGGCGCGTTGTGTTCCACGCGCGCCTCAAAGAGTGTCAGCATGATGACGGGGCCCCCCTCTTGATGAGGGCCAAAGCCTGCCGGGGTCGCGGGACTTATCTCATTACCGTGACCCCGGAACATAAAGGGCTATTGAAGGCCACCGTGGATTTTAGTCAGTACGAGTCTGACAGTCCCTCTCGCCCTGCCCGGGGTGGGAGGACTCATTCGATGATTTTACCACGTTGAAAAAAAAAAATATACTACTATTGTGAATTTTTTCACACCCCCAAACACAACCGTTTAGCTGGTAGGGGGGGGGGGCACTCGAGTCGAGCAAAAATTGGCACTTTAAAGCTTAATATTAATATTTCACAAACGAATCTTTTTATCAAATAATTGTTTATCAAAACTATCAATATTTTTAAAGGCCTATTTAATGATACCCCACACTAAGGGGTACCCGAGAAAAAAAAAATCATCCCCACTTTACGTGTACAGGAGGTACCCTAAAAAAATATTTTACGAGATTTTATTTCACCACTTTTTCGGCGCAACAAATCCGTATATTTACACCAAATTACAGCTTTCTCGTACTGGGCGTCTCTGAGCTAAGCTGCGGACAGACAGACGGACGGATGGACGGACGGACAAGGCGAAACTATAAGGGTTCCTTGTTGACTACGGAACCCTAAAAAAATTGACAGCTAGCTCTGCATTCCGCAAGTTTTAGCGCAAGGCCTGGGGTCGTGAATTCACAAATACATATATCATCAGCCTATAAATTTCCCACTGTTGGGACTCAGGCCTCCTCTCTGTGAGAACAGTGTCTAGAGCAGTGGTGGCCCAGTGGTATCGGCCTCGACTTACGAGTTGTAGGCCGTGGGTTCGAACCCAGCCAGGCGCATTACTTTGTGTTATTTATTTCATCACCACTGTTCTCAAAACGGTGAAGGAATACCTTGTGAGGAAACCGGCATATCCTAGAACCAAAAATTCGAAGACAAATACATACTGTTACGTCGATCGAATTCCGAGACCTATCTATAAGCTTCTCGAAAGTTCCACAAGGTTCTCGACAATTCTATCGAAGATTGGTCTGGAAGTTTCTAGAAAAATCTACCCTGTTCTAGATGTTTCGAGATGGTTCTGGAATGTTCCAGAAGGTATGGGACTATGTGGAAGTCTATGGATGTTTCCAGAACATTCTGCCACCTTCTAGAAACATCTAGTGGGTCCAGCCGGGGTATAAAAAGGGGTGTCAATCGGCGACCTGAGTCCTTCTGGTTTTGACTACGATCGAGGCAACTCGAAGTGAACTGTGGAAGCGATCTCTAAGTGATTTTTATGTGTGATTATTAAGTGAGTTTATAAGTGTTTAATTGTTGCGTAGTGTTAAGTGTTTGTTTTAATTCGTGATTCGTGTGTGAATAAAGTTTATTTGGTTTTAATTGGTGTTAATTAATTTATCCCGATACCCAGCTCGTAACAATACTCATTCATTAAAATTGTATTTTTCTTTTGTTATATCATCTGCCCAGCCTTTTCCCAACTATATTGAGGTCGGCTTCCAGTCAGACCAGATGTAGCTGAATATTAGTATTTTATATGGAGCGACTCCACGATAAGACTGGTTGTCAGACTTAAGAGCTTCTGACCAGCATAACGACTGTCAAAGATCTACAAATGACATCCGGGACCATCGGCTTTACGTGCTTTCCGAGGCACGGAGGAAACTCGCTATGACAGATGGTCACCCATTCACAGACCAAACTCGGCAAGCGCGGCTTAACCCGAAAGATCGGCCTGTGCGGCTGTGATTGCTTAGCCACGAGCTCCTTTTTAGGGTTCCGTAGTCAACAAGGAACCCTTATAGTTTCGCCATGTCCGTCCGTCCGTCCGTCCGTCCGTCCATCCGTCCGTCTGTCCGCAGCTTAGCTCAGAGACGCCCAGCACTAGAAAGCTGTAATTTGGTGTAAATATACGGATTTGTTGCGTCAAAAAAGTGGTAAAATAAAATCTCGTAAAATATTTTTTTTTAGGGTACCTCCTGTACACGTAAAGCGGGGATGTTTTTTTTTTCTCGCGTACCCCTTAGTGTGGGGTATCATTAAATAGGCCTTTAAAAAATATTGGTAGTTTCCATCAACAATTTTTTGATAAAAAGATTCGTTTGTGAAATATTAAGCTTTAAAGTGCTAATTTTTGCCCTACTCGAGTGTCCCCCCCCTCTACCAGCTAAACGGTTATGTTTGGGGGTGTGAAAAAATTTACAATAGTAGTATATATAACGAAGTTTAAAAGAAAATTATCATGACTAAGTGAGCTTTACAAGTTTACGAGTAATAGTTGACCAACTTATAAAACGTACTGGGATAACATTTTCCTAAACAAAATGTATCGGAGAACAACTGCAAATGTAAGTTTGTCAACTTCATTTTTACAGCTATAATAGGTAGTGGAGTGGAGCGGAGTGGAGTGGAGCGGAGCGGAGTGGAGTGGAGCGGAGCGGAGTGGAGTGGAGCGGAGCGGAGTGGAGTGGAGCGGAGCGGAGTGGAGTGGAGCGGAGCGGAGTGGAGTGGAGCGGAGCGGAGTGGAGTGGAGCGGAGCGGAGTGGAGTGGAGCGGAGCGGAGTGGAGTGGAGCGGAGCGGAGTGGAGTGGAGCGGAGCGGAGTGGAGTGGAGCGGAGCGGAGTGGAGTGGAGCGGAGCGGAGTGGAGTGGAGCGGAGCGGAGTGGAGTGGAGCGGAGCGGAGTGGAGTGGAGCGGAGCGGAGTGGAGTGGAGCGGAGCGGAGTGGAGTGGAGCGGAGCGGAGTGGAGTGGAGCGGAGCGGAGTGGAGTGGAGCGGAGCGGAGTGGAGTGGAGCGGAGCGGAGTGGAGTGGAGCGGAGCGGAGTGGAGTGGAGCGGAGCGGAGTGGAGTGGAGCAGAGCGGAGTGGAGTGGAGTGGAGCGGAGCGGAGCGGAGCGGAGCGGAGTGGAGCGGAGTGGAGTGGAGTGGAGCGGAGTGGAGTGGAGCGGAGTGGAGTGGAGTGGAGGGGAGCGGAGTGGAGTGGAAGGGAGTGGAGCGGAGCGGAGTGGAGTAGAGTGGAGTAGAGCGGAGTGGAGCGGAGTGGAGCGAAGTGGAGCGGAGTGGAGTGGGGTAGTGTGGGGTGGAGGGTCGAAAATCGCTTGAACCTTTTTAACAGGTTCATAGCGATTTTCGACGTGCCTTGACACCTCTCAAGTTTTTTTTTTTAATACGTCATAAATCGTAAACCTTTCAAAGTTGGAACCAACTACAAGGACTTTTATAGTATGTTATTACTTGCTGCTACGGAACCCTTTATGGGCGAGTCCGACTCGCTCTTGGCCGGTTTTTCTTTTTTACGCACACCAAAATTGACGAAAAAATAACGCTTCTAAAAATCACAAAACGTCACTCGGTCGGTATAATATTACAGGCGTTATGACGTCACAAGCCGGACTTCTGATCGAAGCGTTTTTTCTTTGTCAATATAGGGTAAACTACCAGTCATTGGACACTTAAGGGCCATACATTGAAGAAAAATAATTCTTGGACACATTTATGAATCTAAGTGCTAGAATTGTTATTATTTTGCTTATTCAATATGTATGTGAACATAATTTCATTTTAAAAATTATACTTTACAGCATTAACATTAAAAAAAATCCTGTTAAAAAAAAAGTACCCAAATATATAGTCATTGGACAGAATTTCTATTGTTGGACAGTCTATACTAGTTAATGGACAGCACAATTTAGCTCATTAATGTTCTTTTATAAATTGTTAAAATAGCAAATAGGTAATAAAGGGGAAAACAACATTTTAGTCATGTTTATTATGATATTATTAAAATTGCTTTTACCTACATATCTCTTAGAAGAAACATTAATTGCTTTCAAAACTACTCCGTCTTAGCAACTCTTATGTAATACAAAAAAAAAAAAACTTTCGTAGTCTTTCTCTTTCCCCTTGGGTATCTTTGGTTTACTTCTAAACACCGTTATCAGACAGTACCATTAGTTAGGTAGGTTTTAGTTTGGACAGGGTGTCCAATGACTAATTTTAATCTTAAAATTAGTCATTGGTCTTTGGACAGGGTGTCCAATGACTAATTTGAATCTCAAAATTAGTCATTGGACACCCTGTCCAAAGACTAGTAGAAGTTGCTTAAGGGCAACACAATTAAAAATGGTTCCTTTGGCCTAAATTTATAGGCAGTAGAGTCCAAAATATTTGCAATTATTTTTAATTTAAATAATGCAATTATTGGACTCTTGTCCAATAATTAGATTTTAAACAAAAAAGTTTTCAGTTATTGGACATTACATAATATAAATAATATAAAATCTATTTGACTGTATGTTATCATATTAAAATCAGTACAGAATATCATAATACATTACTGTGCAAACTACTAAGTACATAGGATGATCAGGTAGAATTTAAATCGTTAAATTATGTATAGATAAACTTACCAAATTCTTTATTTCTCACTAGAATGACGGGTAACCGTCCGGACGCCGAGAAAAGTAAATAATTTTGACCAATTACTGCCGTCTATTAGAAATGTTTTGAACTTTTAAGTATTACCAATAAACAGAGTGCAGAAAGAGTCAGTTGCATTGTTAGACTCTTGAATCATAACCTTAATAAAAACGATTAAAGGGAGTTCTGTCCAATAACTGATAGCGTCCAATAACTGGTAGTTTACCCTACATTGATTTAAAAAAAGAAAAAATACATTATCATTATTTTTCAATACTCTAACTGTCGGACTGAACAGATTTTCAGTTAATTTGTGCAGTGAACTACCCTATCTATATCTATACACGCATGTCGTAATAAAAGGACAACACAACAGTCAGTGATGCGACTGTTGAGAACGTCCTGTTACCGGATTCCTGGCATCACTAGGCAAACGATAAAATGTTTTGTGAGATTTGTATCATTCGAACTCGCTCTGGTATGTGCAATCGCTACGAGATGCTAGAGCTCAAATAGTTTTTTTTGAGGTACTTGTATGCCTGCAAGATTTTCACTTTCAGTAATAAATTAAATCATGAAATTATTAGTTGGGAAAAAGTAACACTAGCGAAAGTTGAGCATGTATTAGAGAATTTTCCCAAGGCATACAGATTCTTTGGAGGTATTAATCACAGGGATATTCTTATTAGTTTTAAAATTAGAGAGATTATATAATTTAAATCTCTAGTTATGCATTTGTTGCCTTTCTGGGCACGAAAAGTGGTTTTAATTTTTGAACCGTTAAAAATTGCATCAACATAGTCAGAGGTAAAAATATTGGAAATGCCGTCTCCCACGCCTCTATTTGCCTTGATCTATTTACTCATGTGTCCATACTTCAAGCGACATTCTGTAAATAAAAGGTGTTAAAAAATTAACTGCAGGAACTTTGTGTACGTACTCGGTATCAAAAACACAAGTATATATTCAAGAATTGACAGGCCTGTTGGTCTAGTGGTTAGTGACCCTGACTGCTATGCCGGAGGTCGTGGGTTCGATTCCCACCCAGGACAAATGTTTGTGTGATGAGCACGATCATTTGTTCTGTGTCTGGGTGTAATTTATCTATAATATGTATGTATTTAGAAATATATAAGTATGTTTATCAGTTGTCTAGTACCCATAACACAAGCTCTGCTTAGCTTGGGACTAGGTGGCGTTGTGTGATAGTTGTGGAATATTATTATTATTGATTTCAAAAAAAAATTTTTTCACGCATTTTTTTGCCATATTAATGAACTTGATTGCTCTTTGAGGTCTTTCACCCGTGTGTAGCTTTCACAGCTAATTACAACTTCCCCGTAACATTTTGCAGACATTGGACTGGCAATTCAGCGAAATACTTACTTTTAACTTATTTTTTTGGCCATATTAATAAGCCAAAAGAAAAATGTTTGAAAAAAAAATTATTAATATTGAAAAAAAAATTGAAAAAGATTTTTTTTTTGAAAAAATGCTCGAAATTTTTTTTTTTGTAATGTACTTGGTTTTTGACACCAAGTACGCACACGAAATTCCTGCAGTTAATTTTTTAACACCCTATATATCGATGCCTTAGTTCACAATTGCACTAACTACAAAATTTTCAATTTTCACTTTTTTAGTGCCTAATACACCGTGTTGTACTTCGTAGCACGACCGTGAATATGTTTATAGGTAAATATAACTTTTAGATAGTAATAAATTCCTTTTCATTTACACAGTACAGTCGGCCAAGAAAGTGGTGTACCATCCTAAGGTTGAATATCGCTTGCAGATTCATAGGTGATAAAGATTAGTTTCGCTTGCAGATTGATCTGACAACTTCTATTGCTGTCTTTATCTGATTATTGATAACGACTATTACTGTTTGTAACGTGACAGCTGTTTTAGTTTGAACTTGATGGAACCAATGACGTCGTAAAATCAACGGCGGGGGGCTGTAGATTTTGATGACAAAATTATATCTACAAATTCAGAATTGTAATCAACAAGTTACATAAAATTGTAAAGGCACAAGGCGAATCCACAAACCTACAATTTCTGTAAACTTGTAATTACAATATCAATAAAAAACAAGCTAAAAATAGATTTATCCTTTTATTAAATTTCTACAATCAATTTTAAAATACTTATAACAAACAAAAACATAGCATATATAGTAATATTTAGAAGATATTGAAAATTTTTTAAAATTAGAAACGGGTGTAACCGCCGTTGGCCTCTATAACCTCTAAAAGACGAGACCTCATTGAACCAACAAGCCGTGAGCAAATATCGGTTCCCCGCATTTTCTCCCAAATATAATTACAGTGACTAATAAGAGCTTGTTTGGTTCTTTCATTTTGATGCGACCATCGTTGGACCATAAGGCCCCAAAGATTTTCTATCGGGTTGAGGTCCGGCGATCTTGAGGGCCACTGAATTACCCTTACGTCAGTGTGTGAACGAAACCAGGCTCTTACGATCCTCGCATTATGAATTGAACAATTATCTTGAACAAAATCAAATTGTGGCACTTCGTTCTCCGGGTAAACATTACGGACTGTCGGTAGCATTGCATTCTGAAGCACGTCTATATAATTTACAGCCGTCGCTCGAGGAGGTAGTGAACACAATTCTCCTACACTATCCGCACTCATCCAGCCCCAAATATTTACGGAAATTCGACCTGATTCTCTATTTGGGATTACATGATCATCTTTATACCGTGTTGAATTATATCGCCAAAGGTGAAGACGTCCATGCTGACTGGATTTAAACGTTTTTTCATCACAAAACACTGTATTAGACCAATCAAACTCTAAGTGCTCTCTGGCGAAGTTCAGACGAGCAAGTCTGTGAGCATCCGTCAAATTTTCTTGGCGTAATGCCTGTGGTGCAACCCCATGTAATGTAGATGATTCCTTATTGTTTGGGCACTCACATCGAACATCTCCGCAAAATGTTTTGTGGGCTTAAAACCATTGATTTCATATTCCCGTCTCATGAATTCTCTATCGTTATTGGAGAGTGCAGGCCGGCGACCACTTCTTCTGTGATCTAACAAACTTCCCTCCTCTCCTTCACGACGAATCCAAAAGCGGACAGAACGCCTCGATATATTCAAATTCCGGGATATCGCACTGATACTGCTTCCCTCATTAAATTGGGCAATTATTTGTGCTCTTTCGGCAATGGTCAAGTTGGCAGGCATTGAGATGATTTTATATGCAGTTGATTGAAAAATAACACGGAAAATATATCGATTTTTTGCATATATTTGACAAAATGTCAATTGTCAGTTTTCTTTTTCAAATGGAATTCGGTTGTCTATTTAAATAGTTTTTATTACTTTTGTTTGGAAACATTTCAATTGCTTTGTAGAAACTAATGTCCTTTTCATTTATACTAAAGGTTAAAATGTCATGTACTTATATGTGACATATGACGTATGAATACTAAATACATAGGTTTACGTCATGATAATGTTGTCTCTTTCAGTAATATCTTTTTATAACGAACCTTGTTGTAATTTTCGATGACCGGGAAACTAAATCAAAACTGGTACACCACTTTCTTGGCTGACCGTACTTATTATATACCACTAATTAGAAATTTTGTACTTCTCAATTGTCGTAGATATGCAGGTCGTGCTGGCAAGATTCCTTTCTTTATTTAATTACTACATAGTACGAGTAAATTGTCGTAATAGGTTAGAAAATGCAAAAAAATATTGCCTGAGTCTGTTTGCGAGTTTTTATAATTATTTATACTTACTTGACACTAGATGGCAGTTTTCTAATTTTCAAAGGCAGTTTTTTTTTTAATTTTCTAACAATTTACGAAAAACTAGTAGTAAAAAAATAAATTTGGAGTTTATAATGAGTGCAAATTATTAGGCAAGCTCCCATTTCATCAAAGACTAAGCCAGCTGGAATACTAGCGTGGTCGCGCTGGGAAGGAATCTTGCCGGCACAACCTGCACCATTAACTACGATAATTGAAAGGTACAATATTTCTAATTAGAGGTATTATTATAGGTATTTTTTATTTGTTAAAAAACCAGAGAACGTATTCGATACCGAAAGTATCAATTAACGTAAGGGACATTTTGGCGAAATCATTGGATTCAGAATTTCGCGCTCTATCGACTGGTATTATTAAGAAGTCGGTTAAAAAAAATCGTATCTTTAAAAAAATGTCCCTTACAGTACAAAAATTTTGACTGTGAAAAACGATTTCTGAAAAAAAAAATGTGATGTAACAGTCATTAACATTTTTCCTTCTCAAAAAATTTAAGTAAGTGGTGACTTACTTAAATTTTTAGGTAAGGGTGTAAATTATTTAATACGGTGGTATTAAATAATTTACACCCTTACCTTAAATCTCGAATTCGTCGATTTAAATAACATTGTCCCTTACCCTAAACAAAATGCCCCTAACTTTATAGTCCAGGAGCCACCAATCCTGAAAGATCCGTGATCACGGATTCTAATATTTTTAATAAAAAATAAAAGTTAATATTTAGACGAACAAGATTTGCTTGGTTAGCGTGGATTTGATTGGCCGGAAATATTTATTTAAAATGTTTATTATTAAATTTCCATGTTTTTTTTTCCCTCATCACGGATTTTGATCAATCTTATAGAATTTTGTGTGAAATATTATGTTCAACAAGAAAAAATCCGGCCGACCAATGATTTTTAGCCGGAAAGGTCACGCATACCTATTTGAATGGTGTGTTAAGGGGTAAAATTTATCCACTATCACGGAAACCTTTTTCTTTTTGATTCACGCGTTATGCGTGCTTACAAACTGCCGAAAGTATCGCGCATACCAAATTTTATTGTGTGAGTGAGGATTATACTGTTATAGATTTACTTACTTGATGACATTTCTTTTAGAGTCTTTCTTCTACCTCTGGTCTCTTTATACTAATTAATATGGAAAAGAGGAAATACAGGAAAAAAATATTTGGATTGATTATACAGGACGTCCCACGGCTATGCTACATGGAGGGAAAGTACCTTAAATATTGTGGATGGAACATTTTACTGAAAGAAGACATTATTTTAATTTTAAAAACAATTTAAACTGCATTCATAGATTTTTAAATAGTGACATGGTTGAACCGGGAATCGAACCCGCTTCACGAAAAAAATAATTACCCAGTAGTTTTATCATACCGATCGAAAGGCTTCATCATAAGGATTATTTTTTGCTAAATAACATAGTATGCGAAATAAAAGGAAGGTCATGAATTTTAACATTTTATGTGAAAATTTGTTCAGAAAAAAACTTTAAAAAAATGTAACCGCCTTCTAAAACAACCACAAAAAAGGTTAAAATAACCTACAAAATAACTTTTCTTTCGGAAGTTGGTGCCTTTGTTTTTTTTATTTCATTGTCTTTTTTTGCCACCGACTTCCGAAACAAAAGTTATTTTGTAGGTTATTTTATCCTTATTTGTGGTTGTTTTTGAAGGCGGTAACATTTTTTTTTAAAGTTTTTATTTTACTCTTTTTAGTTTAAATATTCAACCTGAATTCTTGTCAAATACATCATTATCTTACATGTTCACTAGAATTTTGTAATCCGTAACACCGGTAATAACATCGCTCATGTACACATTATGCTAATAAAATTCCCTATCTCAAACTACTGAACCGATTTTGATGAAACTTGCAGTATTCCGAACAGTACAACAAAAAAAGAATTACTTAAATCGGATTTGTAGTTCCGGAGATATACGAACTCAAACTAAATCAGTCGATGCCTAATCCTTACTGTTAAGGAGTTGTACCTTCCATCATCAGCTCAGCTACATGAGATGATGATTATCATACGTAAGTACTTAAATTACTTCATAAGATTTGCAAAAACTATAAAATTCGAGGGTTGCCCTCGATTTTTCCAGGTTCCTATCATCAGATCCTGACTTGGTGACAATGGGACCATCTCACAAGTAACTCCTTTCGAACTAAAAAAGAATTTTGAAAATCGTTCCACAATTGGCGGAGTAATCGCGTAACAAACACAAAAAAATAAAAAAAAAACATACCGTCGAATTGATAACCTCCTTCTTTTTGAAGTTAAAATAAAAAGTTAAAAATAAAAAGAACGAACAGAACTTAGACGTATTATTGGAAATATTCACCACAAAAAGATCAAAAAATCGACAGGGAGTGAAATAATCACAAGAAATTAAATGTTATGAAAAATATCTAGTTTTAATTCCGCAGGGAGGGTGGGACTGCATCCTGCATGAAGCCTGGATTTTTGTAGCGGAATTAAAACTAGATATTTTTCATAACATTTAATGTCATGGATTTCCGCAAAGTAACGCCTGATTCTATAATCTAATCACAAGAATGCGACTTTGTATTCAACAGTATGTTATGGGACTCATTTTGAGCTTTGATAAATAATTAATTGATTATTTTGTAACAAAAATGTTAAAATTCATGGTCTTCCTTTTATTTCTGACACTATGTTATTTATCAAAAAATAATCCTTAAGATGAAGCCTTTTCTGAGCCTTTTTTGATCAGTATAAAACCTACAAGTTATTTTTTTTTCTCGTATTGCTAGTTCGATTCCCGGTTCAACCATGTAACTATTTAAAAATCTATGAATGCAGTTTAAATTGTTTTTAAAATTAAAATAATGTCTTCAAAATTTTATTAAAATGTTCTATTTACAATATTTAAGGTACTTTCCCTCCATGTGGCATCGCTGTGGGACGCCCTGTATAATCAACCCAAATTTTTTTTTCCTGTATTTCCTCTTTTCCATATTAATTAGTATAATAAATAGTTAAAACCTTAAGGAAGAGACCAGAGGTAGAAGAAAGACTCTAAAAGAAATGTCATCAAGTAAGTGAAATCTATAACAGTATAATCCTCACTCACACAATAAAATTAGGTATGCGCGATACTTTCGGCAGTTTGTAAGCACGCATACCAAAATAATTATAAATGTGACATTAAAACGCGTGAATTAAAAAAAAAAGAAAAGGTGATAATGGATAAATTTTACCCCTTATCACACCATTCAAATAGGTATGCGTGACCTTTCCGGCTAAAAATCATTGGTCGGCCGGATTTTTTCTTGTTGAACATAATATTTCACACAAAATTCTATAAGAAAGAAGAAAGAAAGAAGAGAAAGAAAGAATAATATTTCACACAAAATTCTATAAGATTGATCAAAATCCGTGATGACGGAAAAAAAATGGTTTAATAATAAATAATTTAATTAAAAATTTCCGGTCAATCAAATCACGTCGACCAAGCAAATCTTGTTCGTCTAAACGATAGCTTTTATTTTTTGTTAAAAATGTTAGAATCCGTGATCACGGAGCTTTCAGGATTGGTGGCTCCTCGCCTATTAAATAAAATGTCTCTCACCTTAAACAAAGTGTCCCTTACTTAAAAAAAAACTTTGACTTACACTGAAGTTTATATTAATTGTTAGGGACCGGTGACACTTACGGCATAAAACTTTTCGAAGAATTACCTCCAAATAATTTTTATTCGACAGAAAAGGGTAAAGGGATTTGGAAAACAACGGCTGTTAGACATAACAATACAAAATATAGACAACACAAATCAATTTGCAGCTGAAATTCATCATCATCATTTCTAACCATAACCAATAAAGTCCACTTTTGGACATAGGCTTCACCCAAAGAGCGCCACATCGCACGATCTCCATTTGAAGTTGAAATTTGCTGAAACTACTGCAGATGAAATACGTCAAACAGATATTTATATTTATTCCTTCATCTTTCACACAACCCATATACCTTTTATTCTATCTTTTTTCCCCTTACGTCCTCTCTATTCCTCATTTCAACTTTCACTGCCATCACACTATTACCATGTTTCGCCCAATTCATATTCCATTTTTTTATCGGTCTTTCGTTTCAGTTACTTTAATTAAATATCGGCTCTGAAGAAGATAGGTTTCCTCTTCAAAGCCGCTACCTACACATCATCACTTCTTGCCATGTGGCAAGAAGTGGTGGTTCGGTAGTCAATTTTGGAGTCGTGTGCAAAATACATATATTAGTTCAAGTGGAAGTATGTTCATTATGAATTTATGACGCAGTTCAAATAATTAATATTAACAAGGTTAAACATTATTTTCTCAGCTTCTTTCACTATTTCCGCGTCTTTTATTACCTACTAGCTTCCGCCCGCGACTCCGTCCGCGCGGATGTCGGTCTTCGCGTGGATGGTTTATTTCTCCATTTTGAGTAACTCTGACAATGACATCTTATAAATATCTATTGGACCCAAATACGGCTAAGCCTATAATAATTAAGGAGATCCCTCTATTGAGCTACTGCTGTTGAGCTCGCGTTCTGTAGTAAGTATTTTTTTCATAGTAATTCCGACCTTGTATTTACAAATAACTGATCGGAACAGTAATCAAAAAGGTCGCGCTGAAAAGCACGGTTTAAAATAACAGTTCGGCGCGCGCGCTCCTATTAGCCGCACGCGCGCCTTGTACGTCTACTATAACCCCTCCTAGTTACTCGGCATCGCAACTAGTGATGGGAACACGGTCGATAAAAAGTTGTCGATATGGATCGTTTTCTGACACGCTCCAACTCTGTTGGAAAACGCCCTCTCGAAGGATCCATTAACCCTAATGAGTGGAAAATTCCCAGAAGAGCTGCGCGTCCAGCTGAACACCATCTTCCGGAACCTGTCAAAACATCAAACAGTTTCAGCTCACTGCCTGGCAACCAAGCTTCTGCAGCTGACTCCAACAGACTTCATGACGCTGCTACCAAGAGGATCAGCCGCCTCCCACCTATTGTCTTGGAAATACAATCCACCTGGACGCACGAGTACATCAGAACTACAATCACGTCCTACTCGAAACATTTTCACCTCCAGTACAGACGCAATAATCGAGTGGCTGTCATCTGTCATACGTCTGAAAGCCATCAAGCCATCAAAGAAGGTCTGCGTACCCTAGATGTCGCCTTCCACACTTACTCGCGCAAGGATGAGAAAATGTACAAAGCAGTAATTTTTGGTCTACCTGACTATGTTGAGGATATACTCCCAGCCGAAATTGCCTCTCTTGGATTTGAGAAGGTCACCATTCGTAAAATGAAAGTTCCTGCTGGGAAGACATCTTATTGCCCTCCTTTTCTAGTCCAGTTGCCGCCCGGTGCCGATTTCTCCAAATTTTGCAAGATCAGGCTCCTGTGTAACACTGTAGTGCAAATTCGGAAATACAGAAGCAACAATCTTTACGGAACACAGTGCTACAGATGCCAAGGTTTTGGCCATTCATCTACGAACTGCAACTTAGCGCCACGCTGTGTGAAATGTCCAGATTCCCACCTTACTGAAGACTGCCCTAAAAAGACCCGGGACCAACCAGCTCAATGCTGCAACTGTGGTGAAAATCACCCAGCAAATTTTCGACAGTGCAAAGAGCGCGAAAAATATTTGAAGATTCTACGGGAACGTCAGGACCAAGTTAAAGTTAAGACTATGAAGCCACCGAAGACCAACCTAGTGGATGACCGACCCTGGAACTCTGTTGCTGCTAATACACAAAAAACAACTTGTCAAGGTATACAAGATCAGGCAACAGCGGACATGCTAGCCATACTCATGACAATCAAATCCATCAAAAACCAATTTATAGGGTGCGATAATATGATGGATAAAGTTATTTTAATTTTAACCAACCTTGGTCAATATGTGTAATAAGCTTAACCTGCGTATACTTTACTGGAATGCTGACGGCATTCGCAATAAACTCTCGGAACTGCTGGATCTGGTAAGTGAGCTATCTATTGATATTTTGGCACTGTCAGAGACCAGAATATCCCCCCACATCAAATTACACACTCCTGGTTTTACTTGTTATCGTCGTGATAAGAAATCCAATGGCCACGGCCAGGGAGTGGCAATCCTAATAAAGTCAGACATAGTACACATCCCGTTAAACCCACTTCCAACACAAAATCTGGAATGTGTAGGAATACAACTAGCCCTATCGAATAATAAAATCGCTTTTATCTCAGCTTACCAATCTCCCAACCTATCATTACTAACGTCAGATTTAGATGAAATTATTAGTGTTCTTCCAAAAACACTAATTATGGGTGATCTTAACACTAAACACCCCTATTGGTACTGCTCCCAATCAAACATCCACGGAGAAGTTCTTTTCGATCACATGCTCAAGAATGACTACGATATTCACGCACCTGCCAGCCCAACCTTGGTCCATTACCACAGCACACACGTACCCTCTACTCCAGACATTATTCTAGCTAACTCCGTCCACCACCTTTCGCAGCCGCAAGTAATCTCCGGTCTGTCTTCCAACCACCTACCTGTTCTTTTTACTGTCAATGGCAAAGTAAGCAGACACGAGCGTATTATTTTTAACTACAAGAAGGCCGATTGGAAAAGCTATAGATCCCATATCAATGAGTCCATAACTTTAAATCAAGCAACTTTTAACTCCCCTGTAGCTATTGACGTTGCTGTTGAACGGTTAACCAAATCCATCGCTGAAGCAAGGGATATAGCCGTACCAAAAATATCCAGTAATGGTGATTATAAACTCCCACGACGGATCAGGTCACAAATAAAGATCAAAAATCGTTATCGTAGAATGGCACTAAAAGAATCCAATCCGTACCAACGTCGTCAGCTGTTTTTCTTGGTCAACCACATGCAGAAATGTGTTAAAACTAAAATACAAACCCTAAATGATAATGTCTGGAACAAGAAACTATCCAAAATAACCAACCCTGCTTCCGACTTGTGGAGAATAGTTAAGTCAATTAATCATCAGACCGTTTCAGTGCCTCCTTTATTATTGCCCAATAATACTACCACCTCTTCAGTACTTGAGCAATGTGAGACACTAGCCAATGCTTTTCTAGAGAATATGAATTTGACCAAAAATTGGGTCTCCGACACTAGTACTGAAGAAGCAGTTAATGAGTCAATTAGGCTGTTGGACTCTTATCAGACCAATGACTACCCAACCCTAGTTAGGCCAAATGAAATCCGAAAACTTCTAGGCAAGCTAAAGTCCAACAAAGCACCTGGTTTCGACGGCCTGGGGAATGGTCTACTGAAAAACCTCCCTCAAAAAGCAATTGTGTACTTGACAAAAATATTCAATGGCTGCCTACGTATTGCATATTTTCCGAAGCCCTTAAAGCACGCTAAAATCATAGCCATTAAGAAACCTGGAAAAGATCACTCCATTCCATCAAGCTATCGCCCGATTAGTCTCTTACCAAGCATAGGGAAACTTCTGGAATCCGTTATCCTCACACGTCTCTCAAAATCAACAGCGCATATCCTGAAACCTGAACAGTTTGGATTTCGAAGCGCACATTCGACCACACAACAGCTGGCTAGAGTGGCGGAACATGTTTCCCATGGTTTAAACCGCGGTCTTTCCACGGGCATGATTTTATTAGATATTGAAAAAGCTTTCGATTCTGTTTGGCACGCCGGTTTACTCCACAAATTAATACAACAGCAAGTACCTATTTGTTTAGTAAAACTCATCCAGAATTACTTAAGCGATCGATCTTTCTCTGTTTATGTGGGTAAAGAACATTCTGATCCTAAAACTATCCCAGCTGGTGTCCCTCAAGGTTCACTAGTTGGACCTCCTCTTTTTAATCTCTTCCTAAATGATATACCTAAACAAGCCCATACACACTTAGCCATCTATGCTGACGACACTGCTACATTCACGACCGACAAAGATGTTGACATAATTGCTGGGCGGCTGCAGTTTTCTTTGGATTTACTCAGCCAATATTTCAAGACCTGGAAACTGAAAGTGAACTCAGATAAAACCGAAGGCATACTCTTCTCCGGTAAACGAACATTTCCAAAACGACTCGTTAAGATAGGCGATTTCCAGATAACCTGGCGCGATTCAGTTAAATACTTAGGGTTAATACTAGATAAGAAACTCAACTGGAATAAAAATATCGAATTGACTATGAGGAAAGGTACAAAAGCTCTTAATTCACTAAAGCCTATTCTAAATCGCAAGTCCACTCTCAGTCCTTCTACTAAACTACTAATCTATTCTACATTGGTTATACCTTGCTTAACTTACGCAGCGCCTGTGTGGTCCAGTGTGGCCGACACCAAGTATAACAAACTTCAAGTTATTCAAAATAAAGCTTTAAAATTAGCATATAACACTCCATTTCGTACTAACCTTAAAACACTCCACAAACAAATCAAGTATCCATTTCTAAAAGATTTTATAATGAAAATTTCACGTAAATTCTATTTACATAAAAACCCAAAACATAGTAATATATTAGTATCAGCAATTGGTAAAACCAGATTACGCACTTTGCCCTATGCTCGAACGTACAATCGATATCGACTCCCACATCACTATTTCCTCCGTGACGTATCATGACGATAGCTCGCTTACCAGCCGACGCCGCTTCACCGGCCGTTATCTCGCGACTTTTTAGCACATCTACCCGCTATTCACCTTATATTTTATAATAACTTCGTATTATAATAAAATGTACATTTTGTAACACGTTCATCGTAAATATTATGTGGGTCCATACTAAGACTTGCACATATTGGCAATCCGTAATGATTTCAACCGTCAAAAACTTTCAATGTAATTACAATTAAGATAAAAATATGCATGAATGTTTGTAAAGGCGTTAATTAGCCTACGTAACAAAATGACCCATGTTTTGTATACAAATAGAATAAGATCATTTGTAAACAGGATTGTATTAACTCATGTTATTAAATAAAGACCTTGAAAAATCAAATCAAAAATCAAAATGACACGCATACAATATTAATTCCACGGACGACCGCTCGCCACACTGGACACGTCCGCTCGTAGTAGTCGCGGCGCCCCCGCAAGGGGGCGCGGCTGGCGGGTATGGACTTAGTCCTTGTTCCCGCGGGAGCGGGGTGTTGTGCTCGCAACGGCGGGCACACGCTCTGGGGTGGCAATTATAGCCGAAGGGTCCTACGGGCGCGCGTACTATGTGACGCGCGCCGGGGTGTGTAGCTGCACATCGTTGCTTACAGGCGCGCCGCGGTACTGTCGGCAGTACCGCTTGCTTCACTGCGCCCCGGCGGTCTGCCCCTGCCAGGTGAGACCCCCAGTTACCTGGGCGAGGCCCGGCAGAGAGCGACCAGCGAGCGGGCTCACTGGAGCCCGACGCCAGGTCGCCACCGGACCACGCAGAGGGCCGGGCGATGTCGCTCCCACACCTGGGGGCAACGCCGCCGGGCGCCCCGCGTGCCACCTCCGCTGCAACTGCCGCCTCCAACAGAGGTGCGCCCAATGCAAGACCGCCTAGCTCCGACCCACCGACGGCGCCGCCATCAGCGCGCGAGACGCCGCCACCGTTGGGCCGCCAGCCGGCGGTCCCCGTCCGCCCCCCGGCCTTTCGCCCCGTGCCCATCCAAGCCCCGGGGCCTGCCGGGAGCTCAACTCGCGCACTAACTGCGCGCACCACCCAGGCCCGCGCTGCCGCCCCGACAGCACGTACGCCTCCGCAACCCGCGCCCCGCCCGGCAGCCGCGCCGCCTGCACCGCCGGCTCAGCCGCGCCCGGCGCGTGAGAAATCCTCTGCAACCGCCCCCGCGACCCGTCCTACGGCTGCCGCGGCCGCGCCCGCGAGCGCCGCGCGACCCGCTCGCGCACGCGCCGCCGCCGCGACCGCCTCCACCAGTACCGGACGCACCGCGTCGCCCGTCCCGCGCCGCATGCTGGCAGGCTCGACCGCCGCATCACCAACCCCAACTGCAGCCAAGCCCCCGGTGGGGCTTTTCTCGCCGACACCACCGCGGATCTCTGCACGAGACTCGCCGGCCACCATGTCGCCCTACACATCGAGGGAGGCGAGCGACCTCTCGATGCGGTCGGGCGGCTCCGTGGCCGAGTACTCCGTGGACTGCGACCTGTCGGATGGGCTACTGGACGACCTCGAGCAGCTGCTTGAGGCCAGGGTCCGACGCCGCCCCCGAAGCCCTGGCGACGAGACCGCCGAGGAAGCCAAGCGCGTGCGCGCCGGCTCCCCGCTCCCGCAGCGTGAACCGCGCGGTCGAGCCGGAGCCGGCTCACCCACGTTCGCCGAGGCAGCCCGCCGCTCGCCCTTGATGACCCCCGGACGTGACGCGACCTCCGCCGCTGCCGCCCCGGACCATATGGTGAGTGCCCAGCCAACCTCCTCTAGGAGCCCGGGCGCCGCCACCGCTGCCACAACCAACTTCAAGAAGCCTCGCTACCCTCCGCTGGTGGTTGAAAGACTGCCAAACTGGGCCGCTCACTTTCGGGCCCTGAGGGACAAGCTGGGTCACTCGCCTAACGCTCGGCCTTACCAGGGGGGGATTCGTTTCCTCCCCGAGAGCGGAGAGGAGTATAGGGTGATCCAGCACTACCTCACGGACCTGGAGAAGGAGAGCGGCCTACATTGGTTCTCCTACACGCTGCCAGCGGAGCGGAGCGTGAAGGTGGCCATCCGAGGCCTGCCGGCGGACACGGACGTCGCCGACATCACGGACGAACTTCACCGCATGGAGTTCCAGCCGGAGTACGTGCGCAACATCAATACGCGCGACGGACGCCCCGGCTGTTTGTTCCATGCGGTCATCAAAAGGACTTCCGACTTCAGGCGGATCTACGACACCACGCTGTTTCTGAACATGCGTGGTGTTCGTATCGAGGCGTGGCGGAGCAAACGTGGGCCCGCCCAGTGCCACCGGTGCCAGCAGTTTCGACACAGCTCGCACCGGTGCCACCGCCCGCTCGCCTGTGTCCGATGTGGAGAGGGGCATGCCGCTCGCGACTGCCCACGCCCAAAGACGGAGCCAGCCACCTGCGCAAACTGCGCGGGTGCCCACCCGGCGTGCAGTAGCGCATGCCCCGTCTTCCAAAGGGAGGCCAAAAACAGGCGGGCGGGCACTGTCGCCATCACGCGACAGCCGCGCCGGCCACCGACCAACGCCGACGACCACGAGGCCCCGAGCGCTACGCTGATGGCGGCAGCTAACGGGCCCACACACAAGGACGCTCCCGCCTCAGGGCGGAGGAAGAAGAAGAGCCGTAAGCGTGGGGGAAGAAAGGGAGGTAAGCCCGAGTCCCCCACGCCCCCACTTCAGGATGACCCTGCCCCTGCACAGGCGCAGGCAGTAAAGGGCCCCACCACGGTGCCCACCGACGCCGCTGCTGGCGCCGGTATAAAACGGGACAGGCAGGCTTCGAAGCCCGCCCAAGCTGCCCAAGTCCCGGAGGCGACCAGAGCCGCCCCCACAACCGCCACCGGCGCCCGCACTCAACAGCGGCGCCATGTACAAGACACCGCCGGCACTCCTATGGATGAGTGCCGGAAGAAGAAACTGACTGCCTGCGCCGTAAAGCTGTCAATGGACCTGATTAGGGCCATCAGCCAGGGGCAGGACATTCAGGACCTGGTCCTCGACGGGCTCCAGACGCTGCTGTCCATTTGCAGCGAGTAGCCCGCCGAGGCCCCCACACCAGATAGCCGCGGCCCTGAAGGGCCTTGGGCCGCCCCTTCCTCCGCCTCCGCCTGAAGTTCCAGCGCCCACTACCGGACTTGACGACACCGGGTAAGTCCCACTCCCGGTTACACGGGACTTGCTCAACAAAATGACTCCGCATGCATGACATACATGACGTGCGCCGTGTGCTAAGTTAATATAGGCACGGCGTACGTCGCTACTGACACTCGCTACTTTACAAGCGCTATACTCACGCGGTGACTGGCGGCGGGCTCGCCTCTCACCCGCATACATGAGCGGCGTTACACACTCAATGCCGCTCATACACACACACCGGCTCTCTGCCTGCGCCGCTACCGGCTCGCTCTGGAAAACGGGGCAGGCGAGAGCCACGTCCGCTCGCATCAAAATTCAGAATTTATATGCATCGCGCGGCGCGGAACGCGGCTCCTTATATAGGAGTCGGGGAGGCGTGGCCCGCGTGTGCCGCAAACGGTTCAAGCCAAATCCGACTTTCGGCGCTACAGGTTACGGCGCTACAGAACAACGTCTATGAATAAAACTGAAAAATACGATTTTTTTTCTACGTATTTTTCCAGGATAAAAAGTATCCTATTTTATGCCCAGGAAAATAAGGTATAATTATACCAAGTTTCATCGAAATCGAACCGTTAGTTTTCACGTGATGACTGCACATACAGACAGACAGACAGACAGACAGACAAAAATTTTTTTAATCACATATTTGGGTTTGGTATCGATCCAGCAACACCCCCCGCTATTTATTTTTTCAATATTTTCAATGTACAGAATTGACCCTTCTACAGATTTATTATATGTATAGATTTAATCTATATTTATAAAAGAACAGGGTTTTTTATTAAGACTCGACTACAGCCGAAACCGCTAAACGCAGAAACTTGAATTTTGGACAGCAGTTGCAGTCTACCGTGTAGGGAAGCAATAAGGCGGGATTTTGCGAAAATCCTCCTCTAAGGGGGTGAAAAGGGGTGAAAACTTTTGTATGAAAAATCTTATTCCTTGGGTTTATTAATTTGAAACTTGCCACGAATAAGAATACATGTAAATAAAAAAGATTGGCTCTATTATTTTTTTAAAACTACCCTCCATTGCTAATCTATGCATTGTTAAAGTTTGTATTGGAAAATCATAACGCGTGAGTTGATCAGTGTAAAAATCAGTATTTATATACTAGATTAAAAATAATTAAACACGTATTTCTGGATTTTTCGAAAATCACTCCCCCAAGTTAGTGAAAAGGGGTATTCAAGTTTAAAGGGGAGGATCTTTAACCGTTAAATGTATAACCTGAATTTTGGTCGGTAGTTGCAATTTAATATGTAGGCAAGCACTAAGAAGGGATTTTGCGTAAAACCACCTAAAAGGGGGTGAAAAGGGGTGAAAACCTTTGGATGTAAAATCTTATCCTTTAGGTTTATAAACTTGAAACTTGGTACGAATATAAGTATAAGTAAATAAAAAAGATAGGCATTATTAGTTTTTTAAAACTACCCTCCATTGGTAATCTAGACGATGTTAAAGTTTGTATGGGAAAATCATAACGCGCTAACTGATGAATTTGAAACTTATTAAACAGAAATTAGATCTAAAATAATGAAACAAGTATTTTTGGGTTTTTCGAAAATCACCCCCTAAATTGGTGAAAAGGGGTGATTAAATTTTAAGGGAAGGATTTTACTGTTTGCTTTGATAAACTCAAAACTGGGCATAAATTATCTCTCAATCGAATGGAAAGATTTGATTGTTTTTTTTTGTATTGAATAGGCTCTGAAACTACTGGACCATTTTTAGATTTTCCAAAAGTACCCTGTAAGGAGGGTGACCGAGCATTAAATTCACTGAGTTCGCAGTTAGAAACACGCGCAGACGAAGTCGCGGGCGGAGTGCTAGTTAAATATATTATTGTTTCTTCGAATTATTGTTTCTTTTCGTTTTCGTGTGAGGATGCGGTCAACCTCTGATTTCAGAGTTAATTAAGCGACTTCTCATGAAGAAGATGTTTTTGTCCCGCGCTGTCTTCAATAGAATAGAATGTAAAAACTTTTTTGGGTCAGGTGATATTTTTCCGAGGTGAATTGAGGACACCAATGTTGTCCACTTTGTTCACCCAGGTGATATCACCCAGGTGAACAAAGTGGAATAAACCGCTGATACATGTGTCATTTTCGTGAACGGGCGCTGTCAGTTGGGACTTGTTATCTCTTAGTTGCCACGGTTTATTTTAATTATCTATTGCTTATTTTGTTTCTGAATTTTCTTTGTTTTAATTTTCTACTATGGACACTTTTAACTTGCTACATCGTTCTCACAGAATGTACCATCTTAAAATGAATGATGTAACAAAGGTTTTGTAATAATTTTGGCGATCTAAAAAGAGTGTCCATGGAGTTTCTTGCCCGTTCTTCTCCATAGAGATCTACTTCTTGGAATGGGCATCTACGGTACTTTTACAGTTTTTATGTCTTCTGACTGGGACTGTAGCACCATAATTTTGTATTTTGTTTTTAATAATATTTCATATTAGTCTTTGACAATTCAAAAGTGCCTGTAACTGGCTTATTTGAAATAAATGCTTTGATTTTGATTTTGATTGGATGAAATTTTTATGGGACCAATGGAAAAGTAGAGAGATTTTCTCTACGTGATCGAATCCGAAATGAGGAGATCCGTAGACGATCTAAAGTCACCGATATAGCCCACCGGATTAGCAAGCTGAAGTGGCAATGGGTATACCATATTGCTCGCAGAGCAGATGGCCGATGGGGTCGAAAATTGCTAGAGTGGAGACCGCGGACTAGCAAGCGCAGCGTAGGACGTCCACCAACGAGGTGGACAGACGACCTTATAAAGGTCGCCGGAAGACGCTGGATGCAGGTCGCTTCCAACCGGTATATGTGGAGATCTAAACGGGAGGCCTATGTTCAGCAGTGGACGTCAACGGGAATGGGAAAGTATACTGCATCGAACGAAAAAAGAATCACACTAATTATAATTATAATAAAAACAAAACGGACAAGAAATCTCGGAGTGATCGGTGTACATACATAAAAAAAACCGACCGAATTGAGAATCTCCTCCTTTTTTTGAAGTCGGTTAAAAATAATCGATATTTTAACACAATGTTCAAAAACCTTTTAAATAATATTATTTTTGTTTTGGCGATTGACACATTAAAGAATGTGTCAATCGAATCGAAGAATTATTAAAGAATAATTCTCAGTTTTTAGTAAAAGAAATTAATAATAAACTAAATATCCGTAAACGGAAATGATTTGATTTTTAGGGTTCCGTACGTCCGAATACAGAAACGGAACCCTTATAGGATCACTCGTGTGTCCGTCTGTCTGTCGCTTACAGTCAATTATCTCCGAATCTTAGACCGATTGGGTTGAAATTTGGTACACATATCAATTCCTGTGACCCAAGCACAGAGGTGTGACGTGAATATATAAAATCTGTATGTGGGAGGTAGCACCAGAATAAGCACAAAAAATTCGTTTTAGGACTTTTTTGTGCTCACTCTGGTGCCCCCCCAGACGTGGTGCAGGCAACTGCTTAATTTGATTAAGGGTTAATCCGTCACTGGCTATAGTAGAATAGCATGTGTCTATCTGTATATTTTAGACAACACTGTATCGTTTTTCAAACCAACTTATGCCATAAATTCTAAAGATCCGTTCTTATTAAATTTTGGTCAGAACTAAAGTTGGGAGAATTATTTATCAGAGCTATGAGACTGCCCGGAAACCCTTACTGCTTGCATAATACCATAGAATATCTACAACTAAACTGGTCCATTCGCTCACACCACCATGGTTTTCTCCTGATATCTGCCTCGAGAGTGGAATCTCATCCTCCTGTACCTTCTTGGAGGACACTTGCCAGCATTCCTGTCGTAGGCTCCGTACCCGCAGGAGGGTGGGGTACAGTCACCTCTGACGCATACTCTGTCTCGGAGACCAAAGTGTTCTCTTCTCCTGGTGAGCAGTAGACAGGCGCGACGGCGGCCGGCGTCCGGCCAGTCACAGACGCACGAACAAGGCTCATTGTCTGTTATCATCATCATCATCATCATCTCAGTCATAAGACGTCCACTCCTGAACATAGGCCTCCCCTTTAGATCTCCACATATACCGGTTGGAAGCGACCTGCATCCACCGTCTTCCGGCGACCTTTATAAGGTCGTCGGAAGACGGTGGATGCTCAGGATCTCGTTGGTGGACGTCCTACGCTACGCTTGCTAGTCCGCGGCCTCCACTCTAGCACTTTTCGACCCCATCGGCCATCTGCTCTGCGAGCAATATAGGCCATATTACGAGCAATACAGCCCATTGCACAGAATACTTAATAGTACAACAGAAGTCCCACTCCAAAAAAAAATTAAACAAATGTAAAATCTATGTACGAGAGAATAAAGTACATTTTAACTGGCAGCCGTACCGCCCACCTACTTTTATAATAGCCTAAACTTCCCGTGCGCAAGCAAAAATGTACTGAATGATTACGCGCGAGAGTTTATTTTGGTTTATCTGACGCCAACGACATTAAAAGGTTACTATGGGTCAAGCCCAATAGGGTTGCGACTTGCGAGTTTAGGCAGAAATAGGTAGGAACCTATGCGTATTTTATGCATTTGTTAAATTACTTTTTGTCATCGATTACTTCATACCTACATTATTGATTGTTAGCACAGAATGTTAATAGTACCTGCGGCACCTTACGTGAGGAATGATATTTTTAATAATATTATCTTTTCTACCTATTATTGTTATATTTTTGAACATTACGTCTTACAAAAAAAAATAATAATATTTAAAAGATTTTTATCGTTAATGGCAAAATAGCCAGTCCTTATTATTTTGCACTCAACCTAGTAACCGACCAATTACTATCGCATACTGTCACAGGCCCCGCGTTGCGTGTCTTTGTAGGTAGGTAAAAAAGGCGCGCAGCGAATTACGATAGCTGACCTTGAATGCGTAGTGTGGCCATTTTCTGAGTTAGAACTTTTAAACAACAACGCAAACATCTTTCTACTTCTACCGATCTTAATTCTTAGTACTCAGCTTAAGGTGAGTGAGAGTGTCGTCTTTTTATCTTGGTCGTCTAGTAGGCTCACCCCCCCCTCCACTTAGTATCTCGCCTCATTTCCAAACTTGTAACCTACCTAATCATGATCAATTAAACCCATACTTCACAAGCAGGGAGATAATTTTGTTCATCATTACTAAATATGTAAGTACTTTATTTTTTTTCTTCATAATAATATTGTTTTATTAATTTCCCAGAAGCACCTAAAGCAAGAAACTTGTGCGTAACTACACGTAACGTAACAAAAATATTAAGGAGACGGAGCGCGTGCACAACGGGTGGCGCGTGGCAGCCGTAGTGAATGGGCCACGACATAATGGCCCGCAACTACTTGCAGTTTTATGCCTACACCGCGGAGTGAGACAGGCCTGCCCATTGCCACTTCAGCTTGCTAATCCGGTGGGCTATATCGGTGACTTTAGATCGTTTACGGATCTCCTCATTTCGGATTCGATCACGTAGAGAAAATCTCTCTACTTTTCCATTGGTCCAAATTTCATCCAATCAAAATCAAAATCAAAGCATTTATTTCAAATAAGCCAGTTACAGGCACTTTTGAATTGTCAAAGACAAATATGAAATATTATTAAAAACAAAATACAAAATTATGGTGCTACAGTCCCAGTCACAAGACATAAAAACTGTGAAAGTACCCATTTAGGCATAAATTAGGCTAAATTGGCCTAACAGTCCTCAGTCGCAATACGAGTAGATTTCGGTTGAGACGTTCGTGCGTGTATATTTCAATTTTGAAGAGCGGGATAGAAACATACAATGCGATAATGTGCGACACGTTTGGCTAAAACAAGGCCGCGCCGCCGCCCGCCGCCGCTCGGCGTGGCGACTACTAACGAACTAATACGAAGAGCGGTGATGCTCCGTCTTGGTCGTACGCCACCTTTGTGCATTATTCTGTCTCTTTCTTTGTTGGCGTGTAATAGCAATGATTGTTTGTGTGAGTAAATGTGTCTGTGTACGTATAAGAGTCACTGTTTGAATAGGTACTTAAGACGCGGACTGACTACGATTTTAATCGCTTATGACCGCATAAACTATTGTCACCACTATGGAGCGTCAATAAGATTGAAAATTGAAAAAATGACATTTGTGTTGAAATGTGACGTAAGCTGCGAATGGGCATTTATTTTACTGCTTTTCTTTAGATTATTTAAAATATAGACATAAAATTAAATAATGGTTCGGTTAAAGTTTTAAAAAAATGGAAAACCTACTAAAAAGGGAAGCTGAAGGGAGCTAAATGATCCGACACACGCGCCACCATCAGCGAGACATTTGAGTGAGCATGACATACTCTCAACCGCGAGGGTTATTCAAGTCAATAAGAGATGTAGGTACTCAGTAAATGATAGCTCCGCGGTACATAGTACTCGCACAATGCTGGCTATGAAACTATATAATACTAGGAAAATTGAATCTATACAATGCAAATACAGTTGAACAATCTTCAGCAGCTTCAAAAATGGTATTAGGTATACTTTTACTATCAATTTATTTATACATTCTCTGTCTCATGGAGCAGGACCAGCATGGAGCCAAGCATCATTATCAGCGATATAGTCGCTCAGTTTGTAAATATGCCCGCTTACACAGTGTGCGTTTAATGCATACTTTGAATTTCGTTTCATTCAGTTCAAGAACGTTTTGTGGTAGCTTATTATAGCATTTTAAACAGTACCCCATGAAAGAAGAGTCTACTTTGGCGAGTCTGAAGCCCGGCTGAACTAATTGGTCCCTATTTCAAGTATGTTATTTATGTCTGTCACCTTAGAGAAAAGATGCAGATTTTTCCTAACGTACATTATATATTATTTTCATAGATATATTGACAAGGTACCGTCATGATGTTAATTTCATTAAACCGTTCTCTTAGAGAATCGCGCCTACGGAGATATGGCTCGAATCGCTCTCTTTTGGAGAATAAAGATAGACTCGATGTCAGCCGCCCGTCCCCACAATAAAATAATAATAATAATAATAAACTGGCAACACTGTACGTCAAACATATACTTGAAAATTTTACCATTCCTGTTTTAATAAATTTATATGCTTTACCCTTAAATAAATAGTGCAAATGAAGTTACAATAGTAAACTAACAACAAATATCGTAAATCCAATACACAACAAGTTAAAATATGTGTTTTAAAGAAAATAACCATTTGTGACAACAGCTGACACAAATGTCATGTCAAAAATGATCAAAATTATGGATGAAAAATGCGAAATATGCAGGAAATATGTTTAAGTTAATATGTTGACACGAGCCAGAGCAGCACGCGCACGCCCACCATCCCCGGAGTCGCCGCTCAGCTCCGCCTCGCCGCCACCGGACATCGGATCTCCCACGTCACCGGCAGCGGCAGTTGCATCGAGCTCGAGCGGCGAATATTTCTCCCCGCCGACGTCGCCAACACCTGTACGTCGGCAGGGGAGACGCCGGCCACCGAGGAGCTTGGGATCTAGGGGCCAACCGGCCCCGAGCCGGGTCCCCGCTACCGGTGGTTGTGTGCAGCGCATGAGATGGACTCAGTCCATAAACGAGAATGTCATGCGCGCATACTACGGGTCTACAGAGGGGGGAACTAACCTCACTGCGTACCGTGTTAGGATGCTGTCTCTGTTCCAGGTACTTGAACCAACCCTTAACGTCTCGGCCCAACGACTTTCGGATCAGGTGCGGGTCATCCAACGTAATCACATGTTGGACGACACCGCACTTGATAGGCTGCGCTCAGAGGTACTGAGCAACCGTACCATCTTATCTCCACCACCAGCAACGACGTCAGTATTTATTAACAGGGTTCCGTCGCAGCAAAATATTGCTCCTGTTGTGGAGGAGGATGACACGGTTGCCACGGTAAGTAGCCAGTGCAACGAACGATTGAGGAGCGCACTGGAGGATGCGCTTCGTGAGTACCGCTCAACTCTGATTACACTTAGACCCCGATTGCCACGGTTACCCATGCACAAAAAAAATAGGGCGCTGGTGAGTGCTTTGAACTCGCTGCTTAAGAATCTTTTCGAGAGCAGCGAGGATCTTGTCGATACACATTCAATCCTGTTTTGCGGGGCTGTTGCGGCATGTCGATTGGCTAATGTCAAGTTCTCGGATAGTGACGGAGCTAATCGACCAAAACCAGCTGTACCAGCCTGGCAATGCAGGATTGAGCGTCGTATCGGCGAGGCCAGGGTACTCATCGGCAAACTATATTGCTTCAGGGAGGGAAATACACGACCACGTGTGATGCGCTTTGTGAGACGGGCATTCTCGGGGACTGGGATCGGTCCTCAAGATTACATGTCCCGTGTCACAGAGCGCATCGACTTCCTGAAGCAAAAAGTTTGTGCATGGGCAAGCCGTATTCGGCGGTATAAGCGACGGGTTGATCGGTACTCGCAGAACCGCATGTTCCGGAGCGATGAGAGGTGGGTATATAGAGCTTGGGAGCGACCCGAACAAAACATGGCTGACCTGTGCCGTCCAGATGACAACGCCACGAGTTCATTCTGGCGCAGCATCTGGTCGGTGCCCGTCAGTCATGCTGAGGCTGACTGGATGCGAGATGTCGAACGAGTGTGTGAAAATATTCCTGAAATGGAGCCAGTTTCCATTACGCCATCAGATGTGGCAAGAGCAGTCCGTCCGTTACCAAACTGGAAATCACCGGGACCGGACGGACTGCATAACTTTTGGCTCAAATGGTTCAATAGTTCACACACTTGTCTGGCATCTCAATTCCAGACCTCCTTGGAGTCTGGGTCGCTACCACAGTTTCTAACAACAGGGGTTACCCACCTTCTCCATAAGGCTGGTAGTACCGCGGAACCCAAAAATTATAGACCGATCACGTGTTTGTCGACGGTTTATAAACTTCTTACATCCATTTTGAGAGTGAAAATTAATGCACATATTGAAAGTAACTCAATAATGTCCGCCTCTCAAAATGGATGTAGGAACGGGTCCCGTGGTACTAAGGAGCTACTCCTCATTGACATGGCCATTAGCCAACAGGTTCGTCGATCTCGCAAGGATCTGTCCACATGCTGGATAGATTATAAGAAGGCCTACGACTCGGTGCCACATACATGGCTCATGAGGGTGCTGGAGTTGTACAAGATAGATGCAACCCTACGCACCTTCCTTGAGTCGTGTATGGGGCAATGGAGAACAGTCCTTCGCTATCCGGGATATCGACAGATCCAGGCGAATGATGAACCTGTATGGATCAAGCGGGGAATATTCCAGGGCGACAGTTTGAGTCCACTTTGGTTCTGCTTAGCTCTGAATCCTTTAAGCACATTGCTGGAGGATTCAGGTCTAGGCTATCGGTTGAGGAGAGGTGGTCAGGTCATATCTCACCTCTTATACATGGACGATCTGAAACTCTTTGCCCCCAACAAATTGCGACTGATGGAGCTACTGAAGGTAACTGAAACTTTTAGTAGTGCCATCAGGATGGAATTTGGTGTGGACAAATGTGCAGTCATGCATGTAAAGCGAGGGGAGATTATGGAATCTGAAGGAATTCAACTTTCAGATTCCATACACCTCAGATCCCTCTCTTCATCCGAAACCTATAAGTATTTGGGTATGTCGGAAGCACTTGGCATTGATGTACCGGATGTGAAACAATCGTTGAGGGACCGCTTCTTCGGCCGCCTCAAGAAGGTATTAAATAGCCTTCTTTCAGGCGGAAACAAGGTGCGTGCCTTCAACGGTTGGGTCATGCCGGTTTTAATGTACTCTTTCGGCATACTCAAATGGACTCAGACTGAACTCGACGCCTTGGATAGACGAGTCCGCACACTGCTGACCGCAAACCGGATGCATCACCCACGATCATCAGTAATGAGACTGTACATCCCGAGGAAATGTGGAGGTCGAGGCTTTTTAAATGCTAAGACCCTCCACAACCGCGAGGTGTGCAGTCTTAGAGAATATTTCTTGAAAATGGACGTGGGTATGCACCGAGATGTGGTCGCGGTGGATAAGGGACTCACCCCGTTGTCCATGGCTAAAGAGGACTGGCGCAAACCTGTAGTACTCACTACGGAAGATCGCAAGAAGGTATGGCAAAGTAAGGAGCTTCACGGGCGCTTCTACCGGGCTCTTCATGGACCCGATGTAGATTTCCTAGCGTCCGTATCCTGGCTACGTTTCAGTGACCTCTTCGGGGAAACTGAAGGTTTTGTCTGTGCAATTATGGACGAAGTTATGCTGACGAATAACTACCGGAGACATATTATGAAAGACGGGACGGTCGACGTGTGTCGGGCATGCCACCGTCCGGGTGAGTCGATCAGACATATTATCTCTGGTTGTTCTCGTCTTGCTAACGGCGAGTACTTACACAGGCATAACCTAGTGGCCAGGATTATCCACCAGCAACTTGCTTTAAAATACAATCTTGTTGATTCTGAAGTACCGTATTACAAGTATGTGCCCGACCCAGTTCTCGAGAAAGACCATGTCACGTTGTACTGGGATCTGCCTATCATTACTGACAGGACTATTATTGCTAATAAGCCTGACATAGTAGTGATAGACAGATCAGCGCGCCGCACAATGATAATCGATGTTACCATCCCGCATGACGAAAACCTCTTTAAAGCCGAGAAAGATAAACAAATAAAATATGTTGACTTGGCGCGCGAGGTTGTCGACATGTGGAATGTGAGCTCGGCTATCATTGTGCCGATTGTTGTAACGGCCAATGGCCTGATGGCCAAGAGCCTCGACGAACATCTGTCGAGGCTCTCGTTGGGTAGTTGGATCAAGGGCCTGATTCAGAAGGCAGTACTCCTCGATACGGCTCGCATTGTGAGGAGGTTCCTGTCTCTGGAGCCCTAACCACCGGTAGCTTGGACCCTGCTCCCACACCGGCGGAACACTATTTTTATATTTTTAAATGTTTTTTTATTGTTTTTATTTAAGAAATATTTAAAAATTTAATAATATGTATAAAAATGAATAAACGAAATAATAATAATAATATTTCACCTTTCGAGGCTCTCCTTAGGTGGTTGGATCAAGGGCCTGATTCAGAAGGCAGTACTTCTTGATACGGCTCGTATTGTGAGGAGGTTCCTGTCTCTGGAGCCCTAACCACCGGTAGCCTGGACCCCGCTCCCACACCGGTGGAACACTATTTTTTATATTTTTAAATGTTTTTAAATTATTATTTTTTTATATTTAATAATGTTTAAAAATTTAATTAATATGTAACTAGATGAATAAAGAGATAATAATATAATAATAAATCATTTTATTTCGGACAACTATGAGATCCATAAATTGTTAGTAACAGGTTTGAAACTTAAAACACTATTGTTAGTAAATTAACCTAAAGGTGAATTATTGAGAGGACCACCCATCCACTAAATGAAAAAGTACTAGGGTATAAGTCTTCTCACAAATTCCCTTACTATTGAGGAGGAAGTATCTGCCGCCACTGTCTGTAGGATGCTATTGCGACTACCCCTTATAAAAAAATCAACAATCAACCCCTTTAAAATGCCATACGAAATTATACTGTGGAAGTAACTAAAATAGACAATTCTCGCGGTATCAACGTCAGTGAATTAACGAATCTTCCAAACAGCATATGCTGCTGAACTTAATCGCCCCGCAAGAGTTGTTATATGAGGGCCCCATTGTAGCCTTGAATCAAGTGTTATCCCCAGAAAAACCGTTTTATCGACGAATTCTAGTATCTCATCATCCAACACTACTATGTCATAATTACTATTTTTAACATTTGGTAAGGCAAATCTAATGCATTTAGTCTTGTTTCCATTTAATACTAAATTGTTTGCTGTGAACCAACTATGGATTTGACGCAGGGCATTATTGACGTCGTCAAGATTCTGGGCTCGCCTATTTATCAGCAAATAACACCATATTGTGTAGTTGGTTCTTAAGTAAATAGGGTAGATCATTTATATATACAAGAAAAAGGAAAGGACCCAATATTGAGCCTTGTGGAACTCCCATTTTAACTGTTAAACCCTGTGAATTTACACCATTTATTTGAACTTGTTGTTGCCTATCACACAAATAAGATTTTACTAAACTAAGCGCAAGTTTACCTAGTCCGTAATGTTTAAGTTTCAAAAGTAATGTATCGTGATTAACGCAATCAAATGCTTTGGACAGGTCACAAAAAAATCCTATGGCGTCTTGGGCTTCCTCCCACGCAGTAAATATGTGCTTTAATAAGGTGACACCGGCGTCAGTTGTACAACGTCCCTTGGTGAAACCATACTGCTGATCGTGTAAGATTTTGTTGGTGTTAAAGTGATCGAGCATCTGATTAAGCATTACTTTTTCAAATACCTTGCTAAAGACTGGCAACACGGATACTGGTCTATAATTATCTAATATCTATTAATCCCCAGATTTAAAAAGAGGTACGACTTTACTGAACTTCATCAAATCAGGAAAAACTCCTTGATCCACACACAAATTAAAAATTAAAGCCAAATATGGCGCTACAGTTTCCACTATGGCTGTACAAACTTTGATAGACAATCCCCATAAATCTTCGGTCACTTTTATTTTATTTGCCGGAACGCTTTAATAACTGTCATAGGGTTTATATGTTTAAACTTAAATCAGCCGGGCTGCCAGATACGTTCTCCTTTAATAAATCCATTGAAATATCAGATGAGGAATTCAAAGCCTCCGTAGTCCTAACCGGTATATCAGTAAAGAAATTAACAAATTCTTAAGCTACTTCCAGATTTGAGCTTATAGGACCACATCGACACCTGCAATTTAAAACATCGTAACTGTAACGCCAGATGTCGCTAGCAAGCCAAGCTAAGCCAAGCCATGCCAAGCCAAGCCATGCCAAGCCAAGCCAAGCCATGCCAAGCCAAGCCATGCCAAGCCAAGCCATGCCAAGCCAAGCCATGCCAAGCCAAGCCATGCCAAGCCAAGCCATGCCATGCCAAGCCAAGCCATGCCATGCCAAGCAAAGCCATGCCAAGCCATGCCAAGCCAAGCCATGCCAAGCCAAGCCAAGCCAACTGTCAAGCCCGACATGTCAAGCCGGCTGTCAAGCTCGCCACGCCAAGCCGCTACGTCACTTCCCTACCACGTGAGCCATCCCCGTCAAATGTTGAGTCGGGGGGGTGGGGTAGCCGCCAGCCAGTGAGTTATATAAAAGCCAGGAGCGATGATTTTGGTTGTTGAGTTTATAACAATAATTGTAAGGGAAAACTCTGCCCAATTAAAAGTGTAAATCAAGTATTTTCGATTTATTTATATCACTGTCGTTTTACTCAGAAGTGGGATAAAATAACCCTACGAGGAAACGACGCTCTGCTACAAAAAAACCTCGACAGTCGTCATATCTGGAGGACGAAGATTCTGCTTTGGTAAACCAGATTTCTGAAAATAAAAACGAAGAAAGGCGATGCACACCATCCGTAAGGAATATATTGAAAAGTCTCCTTGCACAAGAAGTTGAAAAATCATTCAATGATCTGGAACACGAAGTGCCTACCCTCATCCATCGAAAAAACACCGTGTCGCATCGTTAATTCCGTTCGTTTGATCGAGTTTCAAGAAGTATTCTTCTCGCTACCAGCAACGCTTCTCTGTGGAAATCAATGCTACCTCAAAGTCGTCATAGCGGATCCAAGGACATCACATAGAAGAAAGGATTCGTCCTACTTCGCCGAGAGCTGCCAGGAATCGTGCATAAATAACCAGGTCAGTTATGCCATGCCAATATTTGCAAAATGCCATTAGCCAAATGTGTTTTATAATTGAGTGCCTCGTGTGTCGATAATCATAATATGCCATTGGTGGGGTATAGACCTTGACAAAACTAGGGTAGGCCCGATAAGCAAATCTGATTGTAATCAATTAATTAGTTTATTATCTCGGTATAAAACTGCTTTTCTAGCTATACTAAGGAGTTGGGAAGTTGGAATGTACAGATTTAGTTCAAATTCGCATTAAGTACAAGTCAAAATTAATGAGCTATTAGAAGCAGGTATTATAAAAGAACCCGAATCGGAGTATGCTTCTCCTATTGTTTAGTTATGAGGAAGAACGGAAATAGTTGCCTTTGTGTCGATTACAGAGCCCTAAATGCATTAATTATCCGCGATAGATATCCATTAGCTATTATCGATAAGTAAACTAAAATAACTAGTAAGAACTACTTCACCAGTCTTAATCTAGTCCAACGGTATCCATAAACTCAGCATCCATCCTAAAGATACATAATTATAGCGCTCCCTCAGTTTTTATGCGCTTAAGTTCAAGTTCATAGATAGTTAAGTAATTTTAAAGTAAATCATTAGATAGAAATAACTCCAATAATGTCGTCAAATGGTCGGGGTCAAACGCAGAATTTTAAATTAAATAGGTACATGTGGGCAAATGTTCATTTCTACAAAACAGGATTTCTTACTTAGTCTAAGAATTATCATGTTTATGGCATTGAACCGGGCGAATTTAAGTTCGCAGCCGTGTCTCAATTTCCCGTTCCGATTAACATACACAAAGTGCGTCAGTTTATTGGAATATGTAGTGACTTTAGGAAGTTCTTCCATAATTTTGCAATAATGGCTTATCCGCTTACCGAACTAGCAAAAACAAAAATTATAAAAATAAAAATAATATGTGGGTATGGTATAAAAAAAAAAATGTGATAAACCGGTGATAGCGATATAATATGATCTTAGTTGGAAATTCACACGAATGCATGCAAGTTACCCATAGCAGGTATTCTTTTACAAATACGGATAGACGGTAGTTTGAGCCCTGTCTTGTATTTTAGTTGCGATACGAGTCGGGAAGAAAGTGTTTTTCACAGTGTATTACGAAGTTTTCATGTGTTGAGTAAAAATGTCCGTGTAATTACGGATTGTAGTGCAGTTCGCTATACAATGACTAACGTGATCACGCATTGCCCACTGGTGACTTTTAATTCAAGACTATGAAATTACTGTTGACTATAGACCGGGTGAGCGCATAAAGCATTTCGACGCCTTGAGCAGGAATCCGATAGATGCCGTTAATGTGGTCCGTTTAGAAGTAAACTATTGGTTTCGTGAAGTGCAAAGTATTATTGATTTATTGTGAAGCGGGTGCACAGATAGTGATATTGTAAATAATTATATAATTGACGGTAGCTGTCTCGTAAAACTCTTTACGATACCCGATTAGTTATGCCAAATTTCGCGCGTAGAAAATATTACAAATGCATCATGACGATATTGTCCATTACATTATAGGATTAAAATTATGCTCAGAACTTCTTAAAAAAAATGATTTCTAGTTTCCAAAAATGACCCAATTCATAAGGAAATATGTGACGTCGTGTTTACATTGTGCGTACGGTAAAAGAGAATACGGTAGGAAAGAAGGCAAACTGCATCAAATCTCTAAACCATCTGAACCGATGAAAATGGTAGACATCGATAATTTGGGCCCTTTTAGCAAAATTAAAAAGGGTACCAATAAATGTTAGTTTTGACAGATTCTTTCTCTGAATTCGTTGTTTCTGAGCCTACACGTATTGTCAATTCTGTAGAGACAATTACCGTCTTATTAAAAAAAAAGGGTTTAACTAAAGACCCAGATCTCGTAAAACTACGGTTTACTTATGCGTTATTACGGATCGTGGTTTGGTGATAAACCACGGTAAAGTCGTAGCTGTCAAAGTTTCTTAAAGTAACTTTTTCATTGTGTTGTTGTTTTTATGATGTAATTGTTTAGACAATGGTTCAAATGACGGTACTAAGGTCCACGTTTATTCTATGTTTTGTAATACGGAGAAATTTAAACCATGGTTCTGCAGATAAGCCTGAACTTGATAGTCCAGGTTTAAACTAAGGTTTATTCAGTTCCCCAGATCACGTAGTTTCCGATCATGGTAAGGCCTTTACGAGTAGATACTTTAAGAAGTTCGCAACAGAAAAACAGTTAAACACATGTTAACAGCTATTGCGTGGCCTAGGTCTAATGGGCAGGTAGAACGCACTAATTGCACAATTTTCGATGCGTTGAGAGCCACGGAACCTCTTAGTTGGGAAAATAGTCTACCAAAATAATGACACATGGGGTATTAATAATACTGTTAGTGATACAGCAGGCTATAAGTTATACGAGTTAATATTTGCTCGTGTAGGTAGACCTGTATGTGATGTCTCCATCCCTGGTCGGGTTTCTGAGTTAGTGCAATCTAGATGCAATAGGGCTACCAATCGAATTAGAACAGCTAGCAAGAAAATGAAACGTAACTGTGATACAAGGCGTAAAAATAGTACAATTTACAAAAAAGGCGATTACGTACTTTGTTGCCAGGCTCAGACTCCTTGCTGCAATAAGATTAATTCTAAGTTAGATGATCTATATTCTGGTCCATATGTTATCATTACCTAATGATTTAGGATAGCCATAAACTAAGAAGTATAAAAAGTCTTAGAGGATACAAGAAGTTTACAGGCCTAGTATCTGCTGATTTATTACCTACGACCATATCGTAGCGTTGCTTCTATATCCGATAGCGACAGTAGCGTGGATGAACAATAGGAAAACGAAGATCTCGTAGATCTTCTTGAGAGCTAGATAGTTCATTTCCTCGATATGCCATTTCTTCTGAGCTGATTTGTAATCACTGTTTTGTTGTTCCCATTGCGGGAGCAATTGTTACAGGATGGCCGATTGTAACGCCAGATGTCGCTAGCAAGCCAAGCTAAGCCAAGCCATGCCAAGCCAAGCCATGCCAAGCCAAGCCAAGCCATGCCAAGCCAAGCCATGCCAAGCCAAGCCATGCCAAGCCAAGCCATGCCAAGCCAAGCCATGCCATGCCAAGCCAAGCCATGCCATGCCAAGCAAAGCCATGCCAAGCCATGCCAAGCCAAGCCAAGCCAAGCCAACTGTCAAGCCCGACATGTCAAGCCGGCTGTCAAGCTCGCCACGCCAAGCCGCTACGTCACTTCCCTACCACGTGAGCCATCCCCGTCAAATGTTGAGTCGGGGGGGTGGGGTAGCCGCCAGCCAGTGAGTTATATAAAAGCCAGGAGCGATGATTTTGGTTGTTGAGTTTATAACAATAATTGTAAGGGAAAACTCTGCCCAATTAAAAGTGTAAATCAAGTATTTTCGATTTATTTATATCACTGTCGTTTTATAACTCACTTTTTAGCGAAATTGAGTTATAAACACAGCCTAACTAATAAAAAAATGCTCTATCGTTTGCGCTCACCCTCGTAACCCAATTCACTACCGTTATGATTTTAGCCAGCGTAAAAAAATTGTAACTAGTCATCCACTGACAGTGATAAAAAGGTATCTTTAGTTACATACACTTGCCCGTGGTAAGTTTTAATAATTTTACAAAACAATAATTGTAACTTAGGATGCAATTTTTTTCGGTAAGATTTCTTACATAAAATATGAAATATTTCATCAACTTTCATTGTAAATTGAGTTACAATGTTGAATTATTCTTAAACATATAATTATATTTTCAAATAAAACATTGACTTGTCTTTTGCGAACACTTTGGAGCCATGGTTTCGCTGTATGGTCTCTTTAACACGATTCGTATTAAAGAGACGCAGATCGTGTTGCAAGGACTTAGATATACGTCTGTTGAGCTGCCTATATGACTTCGCGTCATCGGAAGACTGCAGCTGTAGCAAGCGTCGTTCAGCCATGAGGTTTAAGGTTTGCTCGGTCAATTTCTGAGGTCTATCTTTACGGCAGTATCTAAAAAACTTAGGCCCTACCGTGCGGACAGTTTCCACTAGCCCGTCGTTGATCTCGTCCACTCAAGCTAAGTTCTCAAGGCAAGCAAAGCGATTAGAGAGCTCGAGTTGAAAGCTTTCGGGGTTTTGAATGTGGGGCCGAATAGGTCGGAGCGTAGACTTCATCAGGCTGGACCTTTCAAGTTTAACATTGATATTCAGCGAGCCTCTTACGATTCGGTGATCGCTACCGGTTTTTACCCTGTTGATCACAGAGACATCACTGAATATCCGTTTCTTGTCGGTCATGAAGAAGTCTATCTCGTTTCTCGTGAAACCATCGGGACTCAACCAGGTCCATTTCCTGCGAGGCGGCTTCTGGAAGAAAGAGTTCATCATGAAGAGTTCCTCTTTCTCCAGAAAGTCGGCCAGCCTCTGTCCCCTAGGGTTCCGTTGCCCATACCCAAATTGCCCCACTCTCAACTCATCACCGCTTTTCTTGCCCAACTTTGCGTTAAAGTCCCCCATAACAATAGTGAAGTGGGTTTTGGAACTACACACATCAAAAGTGTCTAGGGATCAAGCATTTTTATGCGGATTTCTTGAGATTGAGATGTGGCTTTGTAATAAATTTATGATTTTATAAATTTATATGGATCCTTTTTGGTGCATTTCATAATTTGAATCAGGAACTGTGAATCAAATTCGAGTAAAAGATGAAAATCAGCTGTCAATATTTTCCCTATAAAAACATACAACGCATTGAAGACATTATTAGTGCTACTGTTTCCCTACTACTGATTAAAACCAACGTTATTATGGAGCGGCGACGTCATTTAAGCAGGGAAGAAATGCTCAGAGCCGTGGGAATGATAGAAGCTGGTTCCCGGCAACGTACTGTGGCTTAAGCTCTGAATAGTCGACTGATAACACTCTGACTTGTCAGAGTGTTATCAGTCGACTTTGGACACGTTACCGAAGCACTGGTACCGTGGCTGAGCGCCATGGAGGACGGTATCGCTGCACCACACGGAGACAAGACCGATACATTCAAATCTTAATTCGAAGAGCTCCAACAATAACCGCCATGATGTTAGCCGTGAGGCTTCATCACTCTTCAGGGAACTTAATTAGCGACCAAACAGTCAGAAACCGCTTGCATGAAGTGAACGTTCATTCCCGAAGACCGCTACGGGTACCACCTATAGCAATGCACAATCGTAGGATTCGATATCAATGGGCTCTTGAACACAGAAATTGGGCAGAAGAACAATGGCGTTTCGTGTGCTTTTCTGATGAGTCTCGTTTCGGTATGAGACCGGATACAAGACGTATACGGCACTGGAGAACCCCTGGACGCCAACAGCGATTAAAATCCTGCCAGGAAGTCCATCCTTATAGTGGTGGAACCATCATGGTATGGGCGGGTATTTGGATCGGCGGAAGAACTGAGTTGATTTGGATCAGAGGCAACCTCAACGCTCAAATTTATGCTGAGACGATTGTATCAGACGTCATCGTTCCTCTACAAGTGCAAATCGGTCCCTTATTTCAGTTAATGCATGATAATGCACGACCGCACACCGCAAGAGTTGTAAGACAGACTCTCGCCGCAGCTAACATCAATGTCCTGCCCTGGCCTGCTCAGTCGCCAGACTTGAATCCGATTGAGCATGCATGGGATATGCTACAGAGAAGAGCTCTGCCGAATATGGAGGGTGTCCAGTCGCAAGAAGACCTTTTTTTGTTGTTGCAACGAACATGGGCGGCCATTCCACAGCGTGATTTGGATGAACTCATTTTGAGTATGCCAAACCGATGTTCTTGTGTTGTTAGTGTTCGCGGTAGAAACACGGATTATTAATTGTTTAAGTTACCCAATAAAATTTTAAAGAAAACTGTTATTTCAGTCTTTTTTTCGAACTTTTGTGTTAGTGGTTCATATGTCAAAAATCCCTTTATTAGGAAAATGGCAAATTTCTTTATTAATGCAAAGGTGACTTGGTTTATCGTTACTGTGACAAACGAAAACACTTTATTTGATGAATCCTTAAAGAAAATTTTAATTAATATCAATCAGGAGAAAAGTTATTGCAAAAATATATGTTGATCCCTAGACACTTTTGATGTGTGTATGTATGGCCCTACTTACGTCCTCATACATAGTCTCCACTTCATCATCGGAGTGTGACGAGGTCGGTGCGTATACCTGAATGCCCTTCAGCGAATGTCTTTTGGATATTCTGAGTATTAGGTATACCACCCTGCTCGACACACTGTTGATGGTTATTATGTTGTTTACGAGGGACTTGTGAACGAGAAACCCGACACCACCTTGAGACTGTTGGTCGCCCTCCCGGTAGTAGAGCAAGTTACCAGACTTCAGGGTTACGGTGTCCTTCCTCTCTCTACGGATTTCGCATAACCCTATAATGTCCAAGTGTAACTTGCTCAGCTCCTCTTCCAGCTCGCAGATCTTTTCGTCAGTCCTCAATGTGCGTATGTTGTGAGTTACCAGAACCAGTCGTCGTGGGGGTGGGTAGCCGGATCTTTTCCGGAGATTCTTCGCACCCCTTGCTCCGCCGTTACCTTGACCGCTACCCGCGCCAGGGATAGCGAAGCTGCCGGGGACTGGGGGCCTGGTTTCTGTGGTTTTAATCATTATTAGGGGGCAATTTGCCTCAAATAGCCACGCTTGGCAGGCGGGTTGGCGATCGTAGTGAGGATGTGCAGTACACGGAGGACGCTGCTGCCCGACCTCCGGTTTGTCCCTTAGTAGCCTCTTACCACACCCACGGGATGATTTGGGGAAACACAATTCTAAGCCGGCGCCCCACGGCGTAGCCGTAGTACTTCGTAAGCAAGCCATCGCTCTGTCACAATTTGTGACAGAGCGATGGCTTGCTTTATCCTCTTATTGTATTCGTATTTGGATTTGCTTTATTGTATTTGGATATAAGTGGAGGAAATTGTCTTTTGTGCCTCACTCACAAAAGACAATTTTTCCTCCTTTATCCAAATACATTAAAAAACTAATGGGAACTGTGTGTCCTCAAAAAGTTGATTAAAATATTTTAAAAATATGTTTACATTACTTTTCTTTGTAAAACTTACAAGCTTTGTGAACCTAATTGTAAAGGCTGATTAGCTTATGCTTAATTTCGATATTTTATAATTATAATAATAAAAACATTGCTAATTATTTCATTTTTAGGGTTCCGTACGTCCGAATACAAAAACGGAACCCTTATAGGATCACTCGTGTGTCCGTCTGTCTGTCGCTTACAGTCAATTATCTCCGAATCTACTAGACCGATTGGGTTGAAATTTGGTACACATATCAATTCCTGTGACCCAAGCACAGAGGTGTGACGTGAATAGATGAAATCTGTAAGTGGGAGGTAATTTTTGGGGGGGAAGGGGAAAATGAAAAAAAAAAGTTTTGAAAACTGCATCGTGTGACATATCAAATGAAATGTCTTGTTGAGACAATCTTAAATGTATTTTTTTTTTAATTTTAAAATAAATAGTTTCCAAGTTATTCAAGAAAATAAACGAAATTTGACCATTCCCCCCTTATCTCCGAAACTACTGAACCTAAAATTTTGAAAAAAATACAGGAATTAGATTTCTACTTATAGATTATAGGATAACCTATAAGAAGTCCATATCTGTATAAGGGAGGTAATTTTTGGGGGGGAAGGGGAAAATTAAAAAAAAAAATTGAAAACTGCATCGTGTGACATATCAAATGAAAGGTCTTGTTGAGACAATCTTAAATATATTTTTTTTGTAATTTTAAAATAAATAGTTTCCAAGTTATTCAAGAAAATAGACGAAATTTGACCATTCCCCCCTTATCTCCGAAACTACTGAATCTTATTTATTTAAAAAAATACAGAATTTAGTTTTCTACTTATAGATTATAGGAAAACCAATAAGAAGTCCATGATATTAAAATAACATGGTAAATCACTCAATATTGTGCGTACCAATTTGGGTCAGATTTAAAAAAAAAACGTGATAGGTAACATCGTACGGAACCCTCTTCACGCGAGTCCAACTCGCACTTGGCCGGTTTTTTTTAACCGACTTCAAAAAAAAAAAATTAGGTTCTCAGTTCAACCTGTATGTATGTATGTATGTATGTATGTTTGTCCGCGATTATCTCGCGTTTGGCTGAACCGATTTTGATGCGGTTTTCAGGAAAGTGTTCATTACATTCTGGAGAAGGTTTAGTATATAATACTAATGGATATCCCGTGACGTTGCCCGCGTGGATCCGTTTTGCTTACTTGAATTGTAGATTTTCAGTGACCATTGCATGTTTGTCCGCGATTATCTCGCGTTCGGCTGAACCGATTTTGATGCGGTTTTCAGAAAAGTATTTATAACATTCTGGGGAAGGTTTTAGTATATAACAATAATAGATATCTTGTGAAGTTGCCCGCATAGATCCGTTTTTGTTGCTTACTAGGATTGTAGATTTTCAAAGACGTCGATTATTATGAAGGTTTTTGTTGAATATCTAAACTAAAAACGGTAAAATAAAAAACTTTTTGAAAAAAAGGGAACCGACTTCAAAACCAAACACAAAAAAATGTAAAATAACTTTTCTTTCGGAAGTCGGTGGCCTGCATAGTCAGTGAAATAAAAAACAAAGCCACCGACTTCCGAAAGAAAAGTTATTTTACATTTTTTTGTGTTTGGTTTTGAAGTCGGTTCCCTTTTTTTTCAAAAAGTTTTTTATTATTTTTATGGTAACTCCAATAATAGAAAAAAAAAATATTGTGCATTGTAACTCAGACTTACAATTATTTTTTCGGTGAATATAGTTTTAATTGTACTAATTTGCATTGTATGTCTGAGTTACAATAGTAATTTGGAAAATCGTTTTTCGTGAAATATCATTGTAATTCACAAAAATATATGAAATACATAAGTAAACAACGTATTAGTCATACTGGAATGTAGATTATAACTTTTTACTTGTACACACATCAAAAGTGTCTAGGGATCAAGCATTTTTATGCGGATTTCTTGAGATTGAGATGTGGCTTTGTAATAAATTTATGATTTTATAAATTTATATGGATCCTTTTTGGTGCATTTCATAATTTGAATCAGGAACTGTGAATCAAATTCGAGTAAAAGATGAAAATCAGCTGTCAATATTTTCCCTATAAAAACATACAACGCATTGAAGACATTATTAGTGCTACTGTTTCCCTACTACTGATTAAAACCAACGTTATTATGGAGCGGCGACGTCATTTAAGCAGGGAAGAAATGCTCAGAGCCGTGGGAATGATAGAAGCTGGTTCCCGGCAACGTACTGTGGCTTTAGCTCTGAATACAAGTCAGAGTGTTATCAGTCGACTTTGGACACGTTACCGAAGCACTGGTACCGTGGCTGAGCGCCATGGAGGACGGTATCGCTGCACCACACGGAGACAAGACCGATACATTCAAATCTTAACTCGAAGAGCTCCAACAATAACCGCCATGATGTTAGCCGTGAGGCTTCACCACTCTTCAGGGAACTTAATTAGCGACCAAACAGTCAGAAACCGCTTGCATGAAGTGAACCTTCATTCCCGAAGACCGCTACTGGTACCACCTATAGCAATGCACAATCGTAGGATTCGATATCAATGGGCTCTTGAACACAAAAATTGGGCAGAAGAACAATGGCGTTTCGTGTGCTTTCTTTGCTTCTGATGAGTCTCGTTTCGGTATGAGACCGGATACAAGACGTATACGACACTGGAGAACCCCTGGACGCCAACAGCGATTAAAATCCTGCCAGGAAGTCCATCCTTATAGTGGTGGAACCATCATGGTATGGGCGGGTATTTGGATCGGCGGAAGAACTGAGTTGATTTGGATCAGAGGCAACCTCAACGCTCAAATTTATGCTGAGACGATTGTATCAGACGTCATCGTTCCTCTACAAGTGCAAATCGGTCCCTTATTTCAGTTAATGCATGATAATGCACGACCGCACACCGCAAGAGTTGTAAGACAGACTCTCGCCGCAGCTAACATCATTGTCCTGCCCTGGCCTGCTCAGTCGCCAGACTTGAATCCGATTGAGCATGCATGGGATATGCTACAGAGAAGAGCTCTGCCGAATATGGAGGGTATCCAGTCGCAAGAAGACCTTTTTTTGTTGTTGCAACGAACATGGGCGGCCATTCCACAGCGTGATTTGGATGAACTCATTTTGAGTATGCCAAACCGATGTTCTTGTGTTGTTAGTGTTCGCGGTAGAAACACGGATTATTAATTGTTTAAGTTACCCAATACAATTTTAAAGAAAACTGTTATTTCAGTCTTTTTTTCGAACTTTTGTGTTAGTGGTTCAAATGTCAAAAATCCCTTTATTAGGAAAATGGCAAATTTCTTTATTAATGCAAAGGTGACTTGGTTTATCGTTACTGTGACAAACGAAAACACTTTATTTGATGAATCCTTAAAGAAAATTTTAATTAATATCAATCAGGAGAAAAGTTATTGCAAAAATATATGTTGATCCCTAGACACTTTTGATGTGTGTATTTACAAAGTTGGAGGTCCCTAGGACTTATAGGAACAGAGTAAGAATTTTTTAAATCTTTGATTCGCTCTACTGAAAAGTAGGGAAAAATGAGTTACAATGTTTTAAATTGCAGGTGTCGACATGATGTCTGCAAAGTATAGTTAGTGTTGCCCTTTTTTTTCCTGCCAGTCTCGTTATTTATACCTTTCCAAACCGTTTTTATTTTATTTTCTGATGATTTAATCTTATTGCTAATATGCATGGCTTTAGCAGCCTTGCATACTTTTCTGAAAGTTTTTGAATAGCTAGAAACATACTTATTATAAGTTTGAGTGTTAATGTAAGGCTTAAGGCCATACAGTTCAAATAGTCTTTCCCTACTTTTCCTTATACCTCTAGTCGCCCAGTCACTAAATACAAATTTAGGGCAAATATTTTTTCTTTTCTTATCAAAAGTTTTATTGAATTCAGTATGAACTATTGAAAAAAAGTATCATAGAATTTATTAACATTAATGTCATCCATATTCATTACACTTAACTTGTTCTGTAGGGAATTATTAAAGCTATTTAATTTGGTAGCCGTTATTGGTCTAAATTTAATCTCAAGTAGTTGCTTTATTGTGTTACATATAAAAGTTACCGTCTGCCCACTATGATCAGACGGCAGACAACTAAAGGCCTTATCCAAATAATCACAATTGCAGAAAACATTATCAATACAAGTAGCAGAAGATGGAGTAACTCTAGTTGGTTCTGTAAAAATGTTAGTCAAATCAAATGACTTAAATAGATTTAACAACCTACTGCTATTAGAATTTTCTTCAAAAATATTTTTATTAAAATCACCACAAATTATTAAAGATTTATTCCTGACTGCAAGCTTTGCCAGTACATCTTCCATTATAGATTCAAATAAGGAAAAATTGATAGTTAGGGGGTCTGTACACACAAACTATTACATGCTTATCTGAGCTAGATAGTTCGATACAATGTTCAACTGAGAGACCTATACTATGTCATTACGTTGGTGAAATTTTAAAGAGTTTTTAACTAATATTAGGGAACCTCAACGCAGCAAATTTTTATGATTAAAACAACTACCTACAGTATAGTTTTCATAATTAAATAGCATTTGGTAGTCCTTTAACCAATGTTCAGTAAAACAGATAGTATCAATCATGGTTTTTTCCAAAAACATTTCAACTTCTAATAATTTCGAAGAGATACATTGAATGTTCTGATGGAACAATTTCAAGGTATTCTGCTGAGGCCCTTTTTTAAAACTAACTGGTTGGTTGCAAGATGTTACATTGTCTGTAGAAGATGCTAAATTGCTAATGGTACCTTCTGTTGTCTTACTTACAAGTTTAAAGAAAAATAAATACTATCCGGAGGGAGCCCCGGGACTCCCATGCCATCACCAGGCAAAAATATCCTACTACTAGTAGTCCTACCTTGAGATTGGGAATCTTCCATGGTGACACATGGATCCTCCTTCGTACGACTAATACTATTACTAAAACTACTACTATAAATTATGTACACAACAAGACGAAGACATACTACTTATGTCTGAGTGAATATTGAAACTTAATAGACTAGTATGTCTATATCTAATAGATATAGACATACTAGTCTATTATAGATGAATCCTGGGTCGACCTAAGTTTATCAACACATTGGAAAGTTTTAAGTAAATCGAGTGAGATTAAATTATTTTCATACTTTTAATCCCATTTTAAACTACTATAAATTATGTACACAACAAGACGAAGACATACTACTTATGTCTGAGTGAATATTGAAACTTAATAGACTAGTATGTCTATATCTAATAGATATAGACATACTAGTCTATTATAGATGAATCCTGGGTCGACCTAAGTTTATCAACACATTGGAAAGTTTTAAGTAAATCGAGTGAGATTAAATTATTTTCATACTTTTAATCCCATTTTAAACCCTTTACGGATGAATTTTAAAAATCATCAATTTAGAAGGATAAATTGACAATTGCACTGAATGGAGTGGAAGGAACTTGATTTGCTCAAAAAACAATCTGTATTTTGAGTTGTCCTTTACTTCAGACATTTTTGCGTCTAATGCGCATTCGGTAAAACAAGTTTCATGTGTTTAATAAACGAAAAAAAAGTTGTAGGTATATGAAAATGTATTCCAAAAAAAAACTACACCACCTAAGGCAAGGCAAAGCCTCTTTTTTGTCCCCATTCACTGGACTAGTCTCTGCTACGCCCAGAGTAAGCCACGGAAAGGGATAATATAACAAAAACACAACAAAATACAATGCTACATTTATATTTGAATATAGTTTTGAATAAAAATACATAGTTCTGTATAGTTTTAGCGTTAGTGCTCATGAGTAGGTATTTCCATGACGAGAGATAGTAGTTAAATGATTTAAGTACACATATCATGAACAAGAACATGTAAAGACAACATTGGCGTTCCCTACATAACAGCGTAAGTCCCGAGTAAATTGGAAGAGTCTAACTCCATGAAAACAGGCTGCTTGTTGAGGTTCAATGAGCAGTACTTTAGGTGAGCCGTCTTTCATGCGACTGCTTTCTGCGTCTCTGTGAAAGATATTTCTTAGGTCAGATCATGTGTCATATAAATGAGCGTACTGTCACTTTAATCAGATCGATGATGATGGCAGTACTGGTTCTCTAGGCACCATCTGTCACTTGTTTAAATAAGTGCTGCATTCCTGGAGCAGCTGCATTTCAAAGTAAATAATAACAAGGGAATAAAAATATTAAGGTCTCTGCGCTCGGTCTATGGCAAACAAAATGCGTGTATAAGGTCAGAGATTGTAATCACAGGCCTTCAAGAGACAATATAACCTTATGTTTATCCTCTTGGATCTATTAAAGGAAGTTTTTTCTTATACATACCTCCCAGTTTGAGATGAAGAAGCCGTCAAGCGTTCCGTTTCTATCTTCCCAAGCTTTCAAGATGATAATAAAACTGGATGCCTGACTTTAGGTATACGTTCATCTCTCGCAGTACAGTATGACGTGGTACTTGTGCTGTTTGTGACTGCCATGCGTGTACCGTTGCTGCCGTGCTTGTTGGAGTGACTTTCTTTCCCGCTGGCTGATGACAGCGGCCATGTAACTACTTAATAATGATCCTCGTATAGAGTAGCCGACAGTCACTGTTTGTATGATGATCCGCATGTTTCTGCTACATATTAGTTTGCTGATATCAAACATAGCGCGCATACATTCTTTACAGCGCATTTGTCTTTGTCGGACTTGTTGGGACTTACGAAGTCATCTTAGTCTCTCCCAATCATGAGTACGCTAAGCACAGATATTAAGAAAATATGTCGTAACAATTATAAAACAAAAGCCGTGGTCGGTGGTTATTTTGAAATTGGTAATCTGTCACTATGAACTGTAGCTTCTATGCCTGATTTTCAACAGGTTGTTGAGGTGTTTTCCCCATACCTTCTGCTAACGCGCCAACTGTTTCCACCGTGTCACCAACTGCCGTTTTAACTGTTTTCCCCATACCTTCTGCTAACGTGCCAACTGTTTCCACCGTGTCACCAACTGCCGTTTTAACTGTTTTCCCCATACCTTGTGCTACCGTGCCAACTGTTTCCACCGTGTCACCAACTGCCGTTTTAACTGTTTTCCCCACACCTTCTGCTAACGCGCCAACTGTTTCCACCGTGTCACCAACTGCCGTTTTAACTGTTTTCCCCATACCTTCTGCTAACGTGCCAACTGTTTCCACCGTGTCACCAACTGCCGTTTTAACTGTTTTCCCCATACCTTGTGCTACCGTGCCAACTGTTTCCACCGTGTCACCAACTGCCGTTTTAACTGTTTTCCCCATACCTTCTGCTAACGAGCCAACTGTTTCCACCGTGTCACCAACTGCCGTTTTAACTGTTTTCCCCATACCTTCTGCTAACGTGCCAACTGTTTCCACCGTGTCACCAACTGCCGTTTTAACTGTTTTCCCCATACCTTGTGCTACCGTGCCAACTGTTTCCACCGTGTCACCAACTGCCGTTTTAACTGTTTTCCCCATACCTTCTGCTACCGTGCCAACTGTTTCCACCGTGTCACCAACTGCCGTTTTAACTGTTTTCCCCACACCTTCTGCTAACGTGCCAACTGTTTCCACCGTGTCACCAACTGCCGTTTTAACTGTTTTCCCCATACCTTGTGCTACCGTGCCAACTGTTTCCACCGTGTCACCAACTGCCGTTTTAACTGTTTTCCCCATACCTTCTGCTACCGTGCCAATTGTTTCCACTGTGTCTCCAACTGCCGTTTTAACTGTTTTCCCTACACCTGCTACCGTGCCAACTGTTTTCACCGTGTTACCAACTGCAATTTTAACTGTATTACCTACACCTTCTGCTACCGCACCAACTGTTTTCGTAATCTCATGGACCGGGTCAAAAATATCAAAACCGAATAAAGGCGAGCTCGAGCTCTCCTGAGCGAAGGCTAAGGCCACCTGAAAAAAATAATTTTACAATTAGCAAGATACATAAATAGGGATCTATAATAATATACAGGCTGAATTTTTAACCGGGCGTGGATAGCCTATTCGGAAAAATGCATGAGAATGCTAAGATAAATAGCAAAAAATGATCAAAAGAGTCTCGAGGCCGAATTTGATGAAAAATAAATGGATTTTTGAATAGTCAATATTCCGGGCTAGGAATGGAACCTGCCGATTTTGTAAAAAATAACACACGCTGTATTATTCAGTAGTGTCGCTAATAAGGATCAAATTCTGTAAAGTAATGATATATGGGAAACTACAGGAAACAGCTATTTTATGGTAAAATGTGTAACAGAACGCAAACAATTAGTAGAAAAGTCGAACAAAGTCAGAATTGATGCCAATTCACATAAAGTTCTAATTTCAATCATTGATAAGTCTGAATTTAGGCATTGAACTATCATTAACAGTCGCCTGATTTAGCGCTACTGGATTATCAGCTGTTCCCTTATTCAAAAACAAAAACCTTTCTTTAGTTCAATTATCCCGAAAGTTCCTTAACGTGCGTTGTGAAGGGGTTGGGAGGGAAGGGGGTAGGGGGGTTGCGAGGGGGCTAGACGGAAAAAAAATAAGATGAAAATTTGTAACGACACTTTTTGCTATAGTAAGCTATTGTAAGCCGTGCGGCGTGCGCATGTTTCTCTGTCTGTGTCTCTCTCTCTCTCTTATAGAAAGCAAGCCAGATATTTTCGTTTTGTCTTTCTATTTCGCATTGAACAGTGTGGTGTCGCGACGATTATTTTTGTTGAGTGTATACAGTAACTTCGTTCCATCCGGGTGTCCCTTGACACCTCTCAAGTTTTTTTTTCACATATACCTTCCCCGACAACATCCCCGATGCGCTTCAGAAGCGCGGCAAGCCCACCAGCACCCTAAACGCGTTATTATACTGAACGCTGAGAGCGTTGTACGATCTTAACGCGTAATACCTATCCCACAGGCTGTTCGTGATAAAAATACGTACAGTAGGCTCGAAATACCGTTATCTTAACGGGAATACACAACACTCTCTGCTCCCGTTTAATGACGTCATCGTCTTTGAACTGAAGGAATTTCTTCCTGTATCGTGAGTGCATTTACAAACATAGAAACTCACTTATACAAACATTCAGACCCGAAACAACTACTTGCAGATTATACATATTATATTTATCCCATGCGGGGATCGAACCCGCGACACGTTGTACAGCAGCAGTCGATCACCATATTTTTTACCTAATTTTGGGGAACATTTTGTTTCTGGTTTTTAATGTTCGAAGATTTTGATAATTAAGAAAAACATTTTTAGGTACCTACATAAAATGTAACAGATATTTATTTATTCCTGAAAGTTTTTCACATAAATTGTTGACACCTGAATTGGTAAGACACCATAATTTATTTTTGACACAAAAATTATAATTAGTCAAATATATTTATTTTACTACTCCAAATTATAAAATAAATAATAATAAGAACTTATTTATTGTGAATGTAAATTTTTAATAAAAAAATAACAAACATTGAGATCAATAAAAGTAAATAATAATCACCAAATTCAACTTTCTATATTTTGTTAATTCTACAGATTTGAATTTAATAACACATTTTTCACCTCTTTTATCATCAATTCATCATCATCGTGATCATTTACGATGTTTTGTGTGGTATTTAAGTACAACTTTCTCACTGATGTATGGAAAAATACCACCAAAATTGTACCATCAAAATTAAAACCGTGATTAATCCCTTTATTTAAAAAAAAAACTACTAAGAATATAGAAATTATATTTTTACAATTTTGAAAGCATCCCAAACCCTATTATGCATTTAAATTATGCAATTTTTGTGTTAATATTTTAAAAATTCTGGTATTGTATACCAGAATTTTTAAAATATTAACACAAAAATTGCAAGTTTTTTGTCCGATTGCCATAAAAAGACTTTCACTTTGCTCACCAAAATTAGTGAGTTCTCGCGGACGTTCCTTTTCGATTATCTCTAGGATCAAGTATTGCACTAAATAAAGAGCAGAAATAAAATTAACATTAGATAGAAAAAGTAATCCTGAACACAATTAAAGTAGTAGTTTCTAGTAAAGTAAGTAGTGTAGTTTCATTTGAGTGTAATACACAAAAAAAAAAACGGATTGTGGACGCGCCACCCCACTTTGAATAATTAATATTTATTATTTAAATGTAGTACACAAAAATATTTATGGCCTGATCAAGATTATGTACGTCTTATTTCTATAAAAAATAATAACTTCGTTGTTAGTTTGGTTTTATAGACGATTTTCAGCCATGAAGCAAAAATTTTGTGTTTGAGAATTTCACTGTTTAAAAACTGATGGACCCTGTTCAAAGGCGTACCATAAACTAAAACTACTGGTGGACACCTAACCCTAGCCTCAAAAACCATGATCTCCGGTTTCTTGAAATAATATGGACGAGATAACACCCCAGCCCATCGTACAGTGTTGATCTGGTTTCTTTATTTATGTATTATTAATTCCCAATTTTTTTTTTTTTGAATCAGGGATTTCGGTTCCTGGCCAGGTTTGTTAATTTTTCTAAAATCCAATGATGCAGTTTTAATTCAAAACAAAATCGGCCTCGAGACTCTTTTCACATTTCCATAAATTCAACCCCAAGTGTAACTTTACTTAGAACCCTCTTTGAGGAGTGGCTGAATAGTCGTCACGGGACCTACCGCATGACGCAGGTCCTCATCGGACTCGGAAGTTTTGGGAGGTACCTGTGTCTAATAAGGACAGAAGAAACGCCTGGGTGTCACCACTGCGAGGATCGCCCGGAGGACACGATGGAGCATACGGTGCAGTACTGCCCCGCTTGGGCAGAGCACCGCCGTGTTCACACGGCGGCGATAGGCGGAGACCTCTCGCGCCCGGCATTGGTCGAGGCAATGCTGCGGGTCGAGACGGAGGTGGAAGCGGTCGCCTCCTTCTGCGAAGCAGTCATGCTCGCGAAGGAAGAGGCGGGCCGCGAGAGGGAGAGGACAGAGTCCTTCCTCCACCCCAGCCGCAGTGGTAGCCGCCCGCGGCGACAGACGTCGCAACACGATCTCCGGTCACCGAGACGGCGAGTAATGGGCGACTCGCTGTCCGACCATGGACCATGCCCGGGCCGACGGCGTGGTGCGTTGTATTCCACGCGCACCTCATAGAGTGTCAGCATGTTGACGGGGCCTTTAGAGGGCCAAAGGCTGCCGGGGTCGCGGGACTTATCTCATTACCGTGACCCTGGAACGTTAAGGGCTATTGAAGGACACCGTGGATGTTAGTCAGTACGAGTCTGACAGTCCCTCTCACTCTGCCCTGGCTGGGAGGACTCATTTGATGATTTTACCACGATAAAAAAAAAGTGTAACTTTACTTGGCGAGGCGGAATGGGAAGCAGTCACCTCCTTTTGCGAAGCAGTCATGCTAGCGGAGGAGAAGGAGGGACGCGTGAGGGACAGGATAGCCTTCACCTCACTATCCAGCCGCCGCAGGAGACGCCCACGTCAACTAACGTCGCGAAACGATTTCCAGATGGCGAGTAATGGGTACCTCACTGCCCCATAAAGGAGCATGTTACCAACGGCCCGGGGCCGTTGGTAACTTTTAATAGCAAAATAAAGACGGAATAGGATCTGTGAATTTTGCGCTTTGCAGCTCGATGCTAAAAGGAAATAAGCAACGATTCGCACATTATTAATTAAAAAACAAAATATACTTACGACCAATAATACAGCTGTCTTCATTTTGGAAGAGGATTATTTGTTACAATCTTCGGCGAAGCACGTCTTGGTAACTCAGCGAAGAGCAACTTGTAAGTATCTTCAGTCAGAGAACGCAGCCTTTTATATGATCCCAGTAATTAGTTTAGCTTTCAGCTTACACCTGCGCAAACAAGGAACTGAAAAAAGTGCGTAATTATTTAATATTAGATACTGTTTGTTGTAGACTCAGGTTGTTTCATTATGTTTGTACTAAATGGGTAAACTCTCCCTGATGTTAGATAAAAAATTGGCCTTTGGATCTTATTTTGGTAGGTAGAATGGGGTTTCTAAACCCCAACGACAAGGACCTTCAATCAGATGGGTGTTGTCTGGTGGGCTTTCTGCACAACATATTGTCGGAATAGAAAATTCCGGCTCACTTGTTGTAAACTCACATACAACTTTTAGGGTATTAGAAATACGGGGCGACATCGTCATTGTTGACCGAGTCCCCTTAAATAAAGAGAAAAAAAAAAAAAAAAAAAACTTTTAGGGTGCCTTCAAATCTTTTATTTTCGATGGATAAACAAAGCAGCGCGGTGGCAGCGCGGCTCTTTTTAGCTACTTTGAAGGCGCACAAATTTTGCGATGCAGAGCACTTTAGATCTTCCTTTCCTCCATAGATGTCGCTAGTCTTCTTTTAGTTTGACGACTGAATTATGTCCGCTACAAGATAACCATGGATAGTTCAATACAAGTCTGACAGTCCCATATCCGCTCCACCCAGTGCGGAAGGAGTCATTAGACTTACCTTCAGAATAGAAAACAGGGGGTAAAAATTCAGAACCATGTTAGTGACGAGGAGCACGTAACGTTTGGCGTCACGCAGGGCAGTGTTCTCGGCCCGACGCTCTTCTTAATTTATATTAATGAGCTCTGCAACCTTAATATCAACGGTGCGAGAATACTATCCTACGCGGACGATACCGCTATAATCTTCTCTGCTAAGACCTGGGACAAGGTTAGGCATGAGGTCAGCCTCACTGCCTGAGGTAGCCTCAGTGGACTGGCCCGAGTTAGCTACTGGCTAAGGGAGAATCATCTTACGCTAAACACTCAAAAAACAAGCTACATCTGCTTCACTAAATACATAAACTCTCAGCCTGGGCCTGACTTTGTCATTAGAATTCACCGCTGTCATACTCCAACCCAATTAACTTGTAGTTGCCCTATAATTCAAAAAGTGGAATCCGACAAGTACGTAGGTATCTGGCCTCCGGGACTCTCGGGCCTCGACTGGGGGGCTCTTCAGCGCGTGCCTGGAGAGGGGCCAGTTCCCGCTTCGCTGGAAGACTGGAATTGAAATTCCAGACAAGTGTGTGAACTATTTAACCATTTTAGCCAAAAGTTGTGCAGTCCGTCCGGTCCCGGAGATTTCCAGTTCGGTAACGGACGGACTGCTCTTGTTATATCTAATATCGTAATGGATATAGGTTCCATTTCTGGTATAGTCTCACACACCCGTTCGACATCACGCATCCAATCAGCGTCAGTATGACTGACAGGTACCGACCAGATGCTGCGCCAAAATGTACTCGTGGCGTTAGCATCCAGGCGGCACACGTCAGTCATGTTTTGTTCAGGTCGCTCCCAAGCTCTGTAAATCCACCTCTCATCGCGCTGGAACATGCGATTCTGTGAGTACCTATCAGCCCGCCGCTTATACCGACGAATACGGCTTGCCCATGCACAAACTTTCTGCCTCAGGAAGTTGATGCGCTCCGTGACACGGGACACGTATTCTTGAGGACTTATTCCAGTCCCCGAGAATGCCGGCCTCACAAAGCGCATCACACGTGGTCGTGTATTTCCCTCCCTGAAGCAGTATAGTTTGCCAATGAGCACCCTGGCCCCATCGATACGTGGCTCGATCCTGCTCTGCCAGGCTGGTACGGCTGGTTTAGGTCGATTAGCTTCGTCACAAATGGAAATTTGACGTTAGCTAAACGACACGCCGCGACAGCCCCACAGTACAGGATCGAGTGTGTATCGACAAGATCCTCGCTGCTCTCGAAAAAAAATTTAAGCAGCGAGTTCAAGACACTCACCAGCGCCCTATTTTTTCTGTGCATAGGCAACCGTGATAGTCGGGGTCTAAGTGTAGCGGGAATTGAACAATACTCACAAAGCGCATCCTCCAACGCGCTCCTCAATCGTTCGTAGCACTGCCTGGCTACTGACCGTGGCAACCACATCATCCTTCTCCACAACAGAAGCAATCACAGACCGCGGCGGAACTCTGTTTACTGCCACGGCCGCCGTTGGTGGTGGTGGAGTTAAGATGACATGGTTGCTTAGTACTTCTGAGAGCAGCCTATCAAGAGCGGTGTCGTCCAACATGATGTGATTACGTTGGATGACCCGCACCTGATCCGACAGTCGTTCGTTGGGCCGAGACATTTAAAGGTCATGTCAAGTATCTGGAACAGAGACAGCATCCTAACATGGTACCCAGTGAGGTTAGTTCCTCCCTCTGTAGACCCATAGTATGCGCGTGTTAAAAATATAGGATGTATGTGTGATGAATAGAATGAGTATATCTGATTTTATTGACATTAATATCGACTTTATAATCAAGTTTTAGATATCAGGATGGTCAATGTATTTATTTACTGTATCATGTAAGGCATTTTTAAGGACTTTGTACAGGAATGGGTTTATAAAGAAAAGCACAAAATCAACACTAGGTATTTATTACCAAGCTACCTCCTTTCACAAACCCTAGTTCTCGTGAAGATGAAAGGAGAAAGAAACTCCACGGCAACGTACATTATCAGACACAGTCACACATTTATAAAACATACAATATCAGTAATATTCAGATCATAATAAATATTGATTAACTTACGTTTTCATTGTAGAACATTAGGACACAAATTATAACTTTCAGCATCACACTTGGATTCTGATTGACTGGCCTGTTGGTCTAGTGGTTAGTGACCCTGACTACTATGCCGGAGGTCGTGGGTTCGATTCCCACCCAGGACAAATGTTGTGTGATGAGCACGATCATTTGTTCTGTGTCTGGGTGTAATTTATCTATAATATGTATGTATTTAGACATATATAAGTATGTTTATCAGTTGTCTAGTACCCATAACACAAGCTCTGCTTAGCTTGGGACTAGATGGAGTTGTGTGATAGTTGTGGAATATTATTATTATTATTCTCTATTATTATATCACATTAATTACACATACCTACACAGAACACTAATCAGGGCACAGCTTATCTCGTATCACAGTTGAATAATAATGACCACGATAGTGAGGGTACATCTATTTTTATAAACATATTACTAGCTGGCCCGGCGAACTTTGTTCCGCCTTAGAGGCAATAAATGAGCAGATTTTCGATTTTTTATTAGGATATCAAAATATAGTTTTGAAAAATCTAGTCAAACATCAATGATTCTTTATTAGCCATGATTTTGGTGCATGGGTTGCACTGTTCTTCAGTGAAGCACGTTATGATAGACGACATTTTTTGTTTTATTATCACGCGCAAGAACAAATAAAGCAGATGATCATCCGACCCGTGAACAACTGAGCATGCCACATATATATCTAACTGACCATGTGAAAAACATGGATTCTCTATATTCAGACCACAAACTTTCAAGCATTGGCCTTGTGATTTGTTAATGGTCATGGCGAATGCAAAACGGATTGGAAATTAAGGTCGTTTAAACTCAAACAGCATATCGTTTGGGATCCTAGAAATGAGAACTTCCTCACCTACAAATTTTCCTTTGAGTATCGTCGCGTAAATCACATTGTTCATCAATTTAGTTACCACCTACTGTTCTGTTGCACAGCTTTGGTTGGTTTATGTTTTGCATGATGACTACGAAGCCAACCTTCATTCGTAAATTGTGTGGTGGTAAGCCAGGCATATCCAAGGAGTTTTAATTCAATTGGAAAGTTGGTGGCTAAACGCAACTGACATTTTTTTAGCGTGGTAAAATCATCATGTGAGTCCCAGGGCAGAGCGGGAGGGACTCTCAGACTCGTACTGACTAATATCCACGGTGTCCTTCAATAGCCCTTTACGTTCCAGGGTCACGGTAAATCGTAAGTCCGCGACCCCGGGAGGCTTTGGCCTTTTAAAGGGGGGCCCCGTCATAATGCTGACACTCTTTGAGGCGCGCGTGGAACACAACGCATCGTCGACCCGGGCATGGTCCAAGGTCTGACAGCGAGTCATCCATTTCTCGCCGCCTGCATACCCGAGCCTACGGTGGCTGGAGATCGTCTGGCGACGTCCGTCACCGTAGGCTGTAGTTTAGTGTGTACTACCACTGCGGCTGGGGTGGAGGGAGGACGCTGTCCTCTCCCTCACGCGGTGCGCCTCCTCCTTCCATAGCATGACTGCTTCGCAGAAGGAGGCGACCGCTTCCCACTCCGTCTCGCCCCGCAGCATGGCCTCGACCAATGCCGGGCGCGAGAGATCTCCGCCTATCACCGTCGTGAGAACACGGCGGTGCTCTGCCCAAGCGGGGCAGTCCTGCACCGTATGCTCCACCGTGTCCTCCGGGCGATCCTCGCAGTGGTGACACCCAGGCGTTTGTTCGTCGTATGGTTGTATTGAATTTATGCAGTTCTAGTACCTACATTTTTTGGGTAGGTAGGTATTCAGTATTCACCGAAAAACTTTTTTGCATTGAAGACCGGTGGGCGCTGGGCGGCATGAACATATTCTTCATGTTTTCCTAGTACTTTTTGTTCAGATCCCTTATTCAATTTCGGCACCAACACCTTCTTCGTGATCATGTTACTACGTTTTATGTCACGTCTCACGGAAACAGGATAAAAATTTGAGCGTCTCGGTGGCGACATGGCATTCATAATTATCATAATATCTGCACAATAAGCTTAGAAACTCAATACAAACACATCGACCGGTCAATAATTGATGTTCTGATTGATAAATTTTTCGTTTTGCTGTCATTGCATGTCAATTGCGTTTTATTATACCACGTTTTATGTCACGTCCCACGGAAACGGGATAAAACAAAACAAAATAAAAAAGGTAAAAAGTATCCTATATGTTTCTCCTGGTTCTAAGCTACCTCCCCACCAATTTTCAGCCAAATCGGTTCAGCCGTTCTTGAGTTATAAATAGTGTAACTAACACGACTTTCTTTTATATATTTTCAGCCAAATCGGTTCAGCCGTTCTTGAGTTATAAATAGTGTAACTAACACGACTTTCTTTTATATATATAGATAATTGTACCACTTCCTACAAATATTGCCGCCATAATTGACCAATGGCAGAATGGGCGTTTTTCCATTAGCTGGCACGGCACCGGCAACGGCGCCGTTGCCGGGGAAGCAAAAATGTATGTCTCGTTTTTGCACTTACCGGCGCGCGCGGCGACGGCGCGGCGCCGGCCCGGCGTTGTTCCTGCCGGTGCCGTTGCCGTCGCCAGGGCAGCAAGCTTCCCAGTCGGTGCCGGCCCGGCAAATCTGCATGTGTATTGTAAATGAATTGTAACCGAGTGCGTGTGAGTGCGCGGTTGGGTAGGAGGATGCGGAACAGAGGGAGAGAGACTAGAATTTGGTTTGTGGTTCGTTTGGATGAATCCAAAATCCGACGTCTCTGCGTTGGTATTGGCGTCGTAGATGTAAAAGATAAGACAAATATTATAGTCGACGGCCTGATGATACCATTATTGTTATATCTACACGTTGTACTTTACGTGTGGTCATGCTGAAGTCTATGTGAGTACTGTACCACTCACCGGGCGACCGGCGTGGAACCGGCGCAGTGGAAAAACGAAGCCCCGGCGCCGGTGCTGGTGCACGGCCATGCCGGTGCCGTGCCGGTGCCGGGCCGGCTAATGGAAAAACGCCCATTGTCATAAGGCGTAGATATACGTGAATTGGGCTTCATTTAGTATACGTTAGAACCTTTTTTTTCCGTAACCCTTACAAGATTTTTTTTCAAAATAATATATATTAATCTACACAATATGAAGCATGTCCTCTTGTTTTCAAAAAAAATAAAAATATATTTTAAATATGTTAAATAAATACGCAAAGTGGCGTCTGTTTTTATAACTTACTACCATTTTTCTCCTAAATTATCAATCACAAGATCTTTTAATTGCCACCAAAATATTACATTAATTAATGCAGATGGGACCTTGTTCTTATTTTTGCCAATAACTTTCTTTTTTTTTATGTGAATTTTTATACGTAATCACTACTCGCAAATCGCGTAGCCACCCCTCCGGCGCCCAATATTTAGTGCGGGACGAGACGCGGTGCTGAATGGACCTGTGACACTTTTCTCCGCAAAACAAAAATTGTCGATAGCCTGACAAACTAGATTTTTTTGGTTTTATATACAGTGTGTCCGGACACGAGTTAGCGATATTTGAAGGGGATATTATAGATTCATTTTCATCGACAAAACTGCTTTTAAAAAAATTCTTACTCCAACACCTCGCGAATGGCGGCCATTTTAATTTTTTGATTTCTCGAACTGGGGTATGTACAATAAAATGCAAATATCTTTGAATCCAAGAGACCTACAAACATGCAAATGACTTTATTGCAAAGTTAAATGTTAAGGCTTTTCAAAAACTTGCGAAAGTTTCCTAATAAAAAGTAAAAAGAACCAAAAAACGTGGGCAAACACGAAATTGTACACAAATATTACTGAATATTTTCACATTTTATACTCTAGCACGAAAAGTACCCCTGTATTTTGCTTAGGTTTTTGCATTAAATTAAAAGTATTTGAGTTAGGCTATAAAATGGTATCAAAATTATTTATCTACGTTAAGTACTTTAGGAGTTATTCTTACTTGAACATAACCCTTCCTTAGCGAATGTACCCCAATATTACAGGTGTCGCAATCTTTGGGCGAGCTAAATCGTTTCAGTGTAAATTTATGAGCTGGCATTATTAACCACAATGTAAATGATCCCAACGAATCACCCATAAACTGAAATGGCCCATTTTTTTAATTTATTCAAAGAAACCGATTTCATAAAGTAAAAAAAAATTTATTATTTCAGTTTAATGGTGATTCGTTGGGATCATTTACATGGTGGTTAATAAGGCCAGCTCATAAATTTACGTTGAAACGGTTTAGCTCGCCCAAAGAATGCAGCTTCTGTAACATAGGTGGTACATGCGCTAAGGAAGGGTTATGTTCAAGTGAGAATAACTCCTAAAATACTTAACGTAGAGTGATAATTTTGATACAATTTTATAGCCTGACTCAAATACTTTTAATTTAATGCAAAAACCTAAGCAAAATACAGGGGTACTTTTCGTGCTAGACTATAAAATGTGAAAATATTCAGTAATATTTGTGTACAATTTCGTGTTTGCCCACGTTTTTTGGTTCTTTTTGCATTTTATTTAGAAAACTTTCGCAAGTTTTTGAAAAGCCTTAACATTTAACTTTGCAATAAAGTCATTTGCATGTATGTAGGTCTCTTGGATTCAAAGATATTTGCATTTTTGTACATACCCCAGTTCGAGAAATCAAAAAATTAAAATGGCCGCCATTCGCGAGGTGTTGGTGTAAGATTTTTTTTAAAAGCAGTTTTGTCGATGAAAATGAGTCTATAATATTCCCTTCAAGTATCGCTAACTCGTGTCCGGACACACTGTATAGTGTGTGTAAATATTAGATTATTTAAGAGTGTAATTAGGTATAACGTTGTAAATAATAATTACTAGTTGTCGTTAATTCTTATTATAATATCAAAATGGGTGACAAAAAATACACAAGAAGCGTAATTTGAAAATAGCATACAAGAGGAGATTCCAAAGAATAAACCGGTAAGTACTTATTACTTAATATTTTATGTGCATACCTACTGTTAAATGGAAAACTGAATCATTACTGAATCTACAATTTATTCAATAAAATATAATTATCATCTTGTAACTTGAATTTGCCGGTCATGTCAAATCACACCGGTCTGACATACGTCACCCTGACTTGTCTCTGCTCGCTGCATGGATGTTAAACATTTTGTCACTTTTTTTTAGTTAGTGTATGCGAAACCTGAATCCGCCGCCCAACCCAGTCACATAACAAGCTTATAACTTCGTGATTTTTTATGATACAGTTTTGAAATTTCGTACAGACAGCACATCAACCTACAGATAGATTATCAACCTTATCAATAGTTAGTTATCACATTAGTGGAAGGTTAATGTTCGATTGATAAAATTTGACAGATTCGGGTAGGTTGACCTGCTGGCGTCTATACATAGATTCCTGACACAAAAATTACTAGACAAGTGTATCGGGTTTCGCATAATCAAAATATAATCTTTAAACATAACATAAATATTTGAGATCAATTTACCTATATTGTTTTTTTACAGCAGCGTGTTTTTAAAATGACAGTTATTTCTTTTTTTCTCAAATTGAATATATTTTTGAGAACCCAGAACCTCTATGGGGCCTCCGTCAGATTGCTGAGAGCTCTTTGATGTGCGCGTGTAAACCTGCGCGCCTCCGCCGTAGACCCGGGAATGGTCCATGATCAGACGGCGAGTCACCCATTACTCGCCGTCCGCAAACCCGCGCCTACGGTGGCCGGTAATCGCTCCACGACTTCCGACGCCTTGTGTAATTCACGCGGCGGCTAGGTCGTGAGGGGGAGGCTGTCCTCCCTCACACCATGGGGTCTCATATCTAAAGGATTATAATTAGTTTAAAAAAAAAATCATAGATGGCAGTATAGGTTACTCTAACAAAATTTACAACTACTAAATTGCGTTAAACGGCAGATTTTGGCTTAAGTAAGATAAGTAAATATTAAAACTTCGTTGCTCAAGGCTGGTTTATCTATTTACACTCATAAATCACGTAATTTCGACAAAAAAAGATAATTGAAAACTTTAACTTCCATTCGAACATGGAGGCTTACTCCCGAAACTGATTCGATTCCAATTTTGTTTCCATTCCATTCGAATTTCGAGATAGCGCTAGACGACTTGTATAGCTCTGTCTCTTTCCCACTGCCTAAACAGGATCGCGTTAAGAGCTCGTGGTAAGGCCCATTCGAACTCATAGAATGATAAAGTCGTTCGATGCAGCTATCTTGTTTAGAGCTAATTGCAATAGATGGCGTTTTACTCAATTTTTCACATTAAGTTTATCAAAAATCGGTATTAATTTATAAATATATTACTAACATAGAAATATAAAAAAAATACATTTCTATTTTATTTTATTAAATCTGGAACCTCAGATCAAAGAAACAGACAGATAGAACGTACATATGCGACAAACAAGCTGAAACCACTTTTTATTTATGTGTGCGCGGCAGATAAGAGGGACCGACACACAAACGCACACCGTGCAACAGCTGTGTTGTGTATGGTTGCCAGATATTGAGAAATACTCCCATATTTTTTTGTTCATTAAATTGTTCTCAATTATTGGACTACCTAATATTTCAAATAGGAAACGTGTTTTAGCTTTAAAGGTACTAAAGAAGTATTTGAGCGGAATAATAATATTAGAATAAAAGTTAAATAAGACACGAGACGGCATAATTATTTACGCGAGTTTGAATTCGCTTTTGATTTTGTACCTATTTACTTTCGTGGCTTCACTCACGTATTCTAAGTATCTGCCTTTTGAGCCTGGAACTATAAAATTTTACAAAACAGTAATCAAGCAGGTAGTGAGATAATGTTTTTTATACATATTTAAACAATAAATACAAAATACAGAAATAATCAAAATATATTTTTAGGTACTGAATTTTACCACATTTCAGGTTTTTTTTTTAACTTGTTTTTTATAAAACAAATAGTTCAAAAATTGTTTTAAACAAGTGTATTTTTTTTAGTTTCGGGCATTATTTGAAATTAATTCTAATTCTAGGCCGACGTATAATTTTTATGTAAATAATACGTTTCATTTCTAGTGCCGCTAGTAATGAAATATTTATAAAAATGATCAATGGAAAAAATCATCCAATGTTTTTATTTAAGTCAATGTACCTAATTATTTCATAACATTGCCATTATAAGTTCGAAAATAACGTAACAAACATCCACCAATTCTCACAAACTTTCGTAGGTATTTAAAATAGCTGTTAAAGCCGCGAATCATATTACGATCAACATTTAAACTGAAAGTGACCTTCAAATTGTAAAAAAACGCGAGAAAAGTTGAATGATACACTTGCTGTATTAAAATACAATTCATAATCTCATCGCATTCGATGTGTCACGCTGTGTGCAGTGAGATGTTTGTAGCTCACTCACACAAATAAAACTTTTGTCCTTGAACTCACGATGCGGTGCAATGAAGAGAACAGAAAATCAATAGAAAAGTAACGCCCTCTAGAGTGTCAAAACCACTAAGTTTAGATGCCACCTAGTATTTAGGTTGACAGCATATTGGCATCGAATTTTTGATAAAAAAGTAAAAAAAAAATCTTTTTGTTCCACGTCTCCAAGGGGCGTGCTCAGGGGTACCAAGTATGTTCGGACGAAATCTTCTAAATATTATGCCAATCTATAATCTTAGCGTCAGAACCCGGGAATGGGCGGGAATCGCCAGAAAACATTTTTTAATAAATGTTTCCATGAAATAGTGGTGGCCCAGTGGTATCGGTCTCGACTTACGAATTGTAGGTCGTGGGTTCGAACCCCGCCAGGTGCATTACTTTGTGTAATTTATTTTAACACCACTGCTCTCAAAACGGTGAAGGAAAACATCGTGAGGAAACCAGCATGTCCTAGAACCAAAAATTCGAAGACATGTGACATCTACCAATCCGCACTAGGCCCGCGTGGTAGATTACGGCCCACTCCCTCTCACAGAGAGGAGGCCTGTGTCCCAGCAGTGGGAACATTTATAGGCTGATGATGATGATGTTTCCATACATTGAAATCAGTTTTACTTCTCAAATTACTCCTAAAATAGGGGTTTAATCGAAAAAACCATACTTTAATTTTAGATTATCGAGAGGAATACATTGGCATCATTAGTATTTCAAAAATCATGAAATCATATTTTAATAATCCTATGTCCGCTCGCTTGTATGGAGTCGATCCACTGTGCCTTGGGCCGGCGCGGCGGTTTCGGTGTGCAGACAGCTAAATGTTGCTTATTAAGTAATAACAGCAAAATGTTTTCTACACACTCGAAACTGACTCTGTTAAAAAAATAACTCTCCTTTCTTAAAGTCATCTAATTTGCAGCAAATACCTAATTATTTCAAGAGCTAGGTATTTCGATATTATAAATTTATTCTAATTGACTGAACTACCTACCTACTTGTTATTTTATAATAATTTGCGTTGACGTTTGACGCCGAACCTAACAAATAACCAAGTCTGCCGAAAAACATGTAGCTGTATCATTACCACGCTCAAGAAATCATGCGCTATCGCAAAGTAGGCATGCATGAAAGAACGTGAATTTATTACTGCCGAGTGACTGACGACGTAAGCTTCAAGGTCACGGGGCTATGTAGTGCAAAAGTACAGAATGGTTTTAACGCCATCTATTGGTGTTTGTGTAACTAGCCGCGACCCACAAGGTAGCGAGTCAACGCTGCTAGCACCATCTAGCCGCGACTTGAGTGAAACAAGCCGGGCTCAGCCACTTTAGAAAATTGGCCGAATATGCCGAAGAAATGACGTAGTTACGGCGGTCACGTTTCTTTGTATGGGATGGGGTATCTGTACGCTAGTATTATATTATCTGTGCTCACACGTTCTGTCTCCTTCGCTAGCATGACTGTTTCGCAGAAGGAGGTGACTACTTCTCTTTCCGCCTCGCCCCTCAGTATGGCTTCGACCAATGCCACCTAGCTTACCTCACATTTTTCTTTTCCAGTTCTAATACTAATGATTCATCATCTAGTTTACAACAAAACTAAATGGAAAATGAGGGCGAAAGGTAAAAGTTTTCACAATCTTTTTTGAAAATAATTTTGTGTCAGTTTGGTGACAGCGGTTATTTTATGAATATCAACACTTTTACTCTTTTTTAGGGTTCCGTAGCCAAATGGCAAAAAAACGGAACCCTTATAGATTCGTCATGTCTGTCTGTCTCTCTGTCCGTCTGTCTGTCCGTCCGTATGTCACAGCCACTTTTCTTCGAAAGTATAAGAGCTATCCTATTGAAACTTGGTAAGTAGATGTATTATGTGAACCACATTAGGATTTTCACACAAAAATAAAACAAAAACAAATTTTGGGGGTACCCCCCCATACTTAGAATTGAAACAAAAACTGACCCATACGTGTGGGGTATCTATGGATAGGTCTTTAAAAAATATTAAGGTTACTAAGATAATTTTTTTTCAACTCTGTTTTAGACACCGGGAGAACTCCAAAGGCGTGGAACAGGAGTGTTGTGATCCTCTTTTTCAAGAAGGGCGACAAAACCCTATTGAAAAACTATCGTCCCATATCACTCCTGAGCCACGTCTATAAACTGTTTTCGAGGGTCATCACAAATCGTCTCGCAAGAAGACTTAACGAGTTTCAGCTTCCGGAGCAGGCTGGGTTTCGCGGAGGATTTAGCACCATAGACCACATCCACACAGTGTGGCAGGTTATACAGAAGTCCGAAGAGTATAACTAACCCCTGCGCTTAGCATTTGTGGATTATGAAAAGGCCTTTGACTCCGTTGAAACCTGGGCTGTTCTACAATCACTGCAGCGATGTCAAGTGGACTGGCGGTACATCGAAGTGCGGAAATGTCTGTATGACGCCGCGACTATGAGTGTCCAAGTACAGAACCAGCAGTCTAAACATATCGCGCTACGCAGGGGGGTGAGACAGGGGGATGTTATATCCCCGAAACTGTTCACTAATGCCTTGGAGGATGTGTTTAAGACGCTGAACTGGAAAGGAAAGGGCATAAATATAAACGGTGAGTACATTTCACATTTACGATTCGCCGATGACATAGTCCTTATGGCGGAATCGCTGCAGGAGCTGGAACAGATGCTGAACGACCTAACTGATGCTTCTCAACGTATAGGTCTCGGGATGAACATGGAAAAAACAAAAATCATGTATAACGACATCACTACCCCGGGACCAGTCGTAGTAAATGGTGTAACTCTTGAAGTTGTTCAAGAATACGTCTACCTTGGTCAGACGGTTCGGTTGGGTAGAAACAACTTTGAGAGAGAAGCCAACAGAAGGATTCGGTTGGATTGGGCAGCATTCGGTAAGCTCCGTCAGGTCTTCTTGTCGTCCATACCACAGTGCCTAAAGACTAAAGTCTTCAATGCGTGCGTCCTACCAGTAATGACCTACGGTGCCGAATCATGGACACTCACAGTGAGACTAGTCCACCAATTTAAAGTCGCTCAGCGAGCTATGGAACGAGCTATGCTCGGAGTAACTTTGATGGATAAAATCCGGAACGAATTAATCCGTCAGAGTACCAAGTTGCTGACATAGCAGAAAGAATAAGTAAGCTGAAGTGGCAGTGGGCTGGCCACATCTCTCGCAGGACAGATAACCGCTGGGGTAGACGTGTCCTTGAGTGGAGACCGCGACTCGGCAAGCGTAGTGTGGGACGCCCGCCGGCCAGGTGGAGTGACGACCCACGAAAGGCGGTCGGCAGAGACTGGATGAGGAAAGCTCAAGACAGGGCTCAGTGACATTGGGAGAGGCCTATGTCCAGCAGTGGACGAATACAGGCTGATGATGACGAATGATCTTCGTGACTTTTCAGTTCTACTACCAAGAGTCCCCCAAGTACTCAAGAGTCACCACCTGTTGAGTGTACATAGTTTGCAGCAAGAGCAAAACCAAATAACAGATGAACAAGAAACAGAAGATACCAGGTTCTTTTACAATCTTGAGTGAAATAGATAGAACACATTTTGAAGTTTGTTCCACTAACTTAAATTAATTTTGTTTCAGACTAAACTCTATTGGTAGACGTATTATAAATGTAAGCCATTTTTTTAAAGAACTACAGAGTATATCATCCCATGGGCCTTTGAATTGCGGCTTACTCCCAAGAAAAATGAATATACGGGATCCTGAATACATAACTCAGGCTATAAACCAAAAAAGAACACAAAAAGTTGGGAAGGAAAACAAACAAAAACATGGTGATGAAGAAAAATGTGTCCCTTCGTCCAGCATACTCACCATGGAATCCTGATATTTCATGAATGTCAAAAAACTGTTCTGAAATAGTGCTAAATAGTGCCCAAAGGAAAAAAATAGTGCTCTTGTACTTGCGAAGTTATAGCCATAGTTCGATGAGTATGCTGGACGAAGGTTTCGCCCAGCATACTCACCTCCGTTCGGAGAATCTGTATACGCTTCAAACATAATTCATACTTCAAAAATTAGTTCCCAAATAGTGCCAAACGGTGCCCAAAAAGAAAAAACAGTGCTCGAATAACTTCGGAGTTATAGGCTTCGTTCAGTGAGTATGCTGGGCGTAGGTTCTACGCCCAGCATACTCACCTCAGTGCGCGAATATCGAACGAGCTATAGGTACAATTTACGTGTCAAAAAATTGTGCTTGAAATAGTGCCCAATATCAGTCCAATTTTTGCTTGACTTTTGACTTAGAAAACCATTAAATTTTAATGTAAACTTCTACATACTAACGTAAAATGGGGTACAGTCGTCGACACATGTTTTTGGACAAAAATATTAAACTTTCTAATTGTAGACTTCATGTTATTGGAAATAATTATGGTATTTTCTCACATGTCAAAAACTTTCGATTAAATGCATTATTATATATTTTATAAATAATAATAAATGAATGAAACTTTAAGCGTAAATGAAGTCTTATTACTTCATTGCATTGTGTGTTTGTCTGAATAAAAACAGTCATTTGCAGCCAATAAAATTAATATCTTGAAAAATTGTAAAAAGGAAATTATACAGTTTCTTTTTGTATATATGTTGCAGGCAAAACTTATAACCAGTCAAAACTAGTACTGTGACATAGTTATACAAATTTTTAAAACTCTTTCCAATAGTTTCATCAATGAAAGGTTTAGCAATAAAAAACATTTTTAATTACTTACGTTATTTATTACTATTTAAAGGGCCAAAGTAATCAGAATTCTAGTTAACTAGTTCACAGCTTTTGTTAACATTCATAATATAATCAATGTAAATAGAAAAAATTGTAGTTTTAATATTGTATATAATATACATATAAAAAAATGTTTAGCCAAATATTGGTAAAACTTTCTAAAATATAACACGTAGGTACTTGTACTTTGTTTTACTGCTACAACGTTTTAATCACAATAAAATTATCTTACAAATAAGTATAAATTGAGCAATCACAGTTTATAATCACGTTTTTTTTATTAATATTAAATACCCTATAGTAATTACAAATTAACAATCACAGTTTATAATCACATTTCTGTAAGTTATTAATAAAATAACTTTTACAAGAACAAAAAAAAAACAAACAAACAATAACAAAATAGGAACTAACAAGTTAGGACCGATCTTCATCTTACATTCGCGTATAAATAATGCAGTGTGGTACAGTATATTGGGAATTACTACAAACTTTTTTACTAAGGTCATCATAGCAGTTCCAAGTTCTCTTTAGCAATCGATAGCACTTTGACTTGTAATGCCCCATGCGTCCTGATTCACCATTTGTAAAATCTATTACCGACAGAATTTTAAAGGTGTCACCGTTTATTATGATCTCTTTAGGAATTTCATCAATTTCTATTTCAATTGAAGTATTAATTTCAATAAATACGAAGTCTAGTACTTCATATTTGTATGCGTTTTTACCGTTACATAATTGGTATTTACATTTCCTTTCAGTATCATTTACTAATAGAGCTTCATTAAGGGCTCCAATACCTTGAGTCGTCAATATGTTTACATTTATTGGAATCCAACTACATTTTGTGCCAGAACCTTTATTGATTTCACAGTTCTGGTTTGTACAATTTAAGTATCTATTAGCACTATAAAAACCATACTTTGTATGTTATCTATTATAAAAGTTACATTACACTCACAATTTTTGCAACTACTAAAATCGGATTCCACAGTATCATATATTTTAGCCAATACCTTAGAACGAGTAGTGTAAATATCTTTTGGTTTTCTAGCCTTCTTAGTGATTTTCTTTAGATTGTCGTGATCAAACTTCTGGTCAGTTGTGAAAGATCGTTTTTTTTATCATTGATATATTTTCTAATATTAGGTCTATCTAAATATGCAATTGAAAAACTTTGGACCACGGAATCAAAAGCACACGTATTAATAAACGTGAATCTGTATGTTCCTGAAGTAGAAACACTGCCGTTTTGTAAAATATGTAATTTTGTACGACGATTGATTCGTTTTTTTATTTTTCTTCTGTTTAGACACCAGTCCCCGCCAGTCTTCAATATAATTTGGTTCGCTCCTAAAAATTGAGTTTTCATAAAATGATTCATCATTGACGAGAGTATTTATTTGTGGTGTGTTATGGTCACTTATTTCATTTTTTTCATCGACAATATTTTCAGTTCCTTCTTGAACATCAATCAAGTCACTTTTGGCTAAGCGTATGGAACCGGTTATCAAAGGCTCGTGTTTAATAATAAACTCATCTACGCGGTACTTATTTGAATTTGTTTAAAAAAATAACTTTTTTACGTCTTTCATATAACTTTCTACATTTGAACTGGTTGGAGTACAATAATTACTGTTAAAATAAGTCATCATTATATTTCCCCATAGTGGAAGTTTTTTAAGAATCCTAATCAAAGTGTCCTTTATTTCCGGCAAGTAATAAATATTTTCGATTTCAGTTTCTTGATCACACAATTGTTTAATTAAATCTTCTTTCTCCTCAAGATCTTTATACATTTTCAGAAGCGGGTTTTCTTCTTTATCTAATCCCTCCCATAAAGAATGTTTAATTGGAACGTGATTTTCCGAATCTACATTTTGTATTTCACATTCCTGCAAATTAGTTTTGATCCGGTTTTTTAATTCTAAAATCGCCGTTTCACACCGTGTTAAATTTCCATTTCTACTGCCGCGGTGTTTATTATTTGCTATAATATAAACATTTTCTATAATTTTCTTTACCTCTCCGTATGAAACACATTTTTTAATCAGAATCATACAATCAACAAAAAATTTTGTTACTCTAGTGTCTATATTTTTGAAAATACTTTGATTGTACAATGTTTTTATGAAATGCGAAGTATCAAGGCGAACATAACAGGTTGGAATTTTTTTGGTTCTATTTTCTAAAATATTAAAACATGTATTTAAGTAGTCAGAGGTGGATTTATAACCACAAAATACTTTTACCACCGCACCTACTAAAGCTGCGGAATCATCAGTTACTACTTCATTTGGAGGTTTTCCATTAGCCAACCAAGATTGTAACCAGCTAGCAATAGTATCTAAAGAGTGACTTTCTGATATACACTGTGAAATTGGCACGCTACTTTTAACGGTTGTATCTGTCATCATAACATACAAAAATATAGGACTTTGCGACTCTTGAGATAGTTGTGTGTGTTCATTGACGACAGGCCGAAGATTTTTATTAAATATAGAACCTGTTGCGTCTATAGAAACTCTAATATAATTAAACTCTTTTTGGCATTTTTTATAATAATTCTTTTGATCGTCCGTCCAGTAAAATGTATAAAATGGAAAAGCAGAAACATATCTAACACATTTATCAAAAGGTGGTGAAACACACATACAAGTAAGTGACAATATTGGGTTGGGATGGAAAACATCAACTTTATTATTTTCATGTTTAATTCGATGTAGTGTTTGTAATTTTGGCAATACTGGAGGTTCCTTGTCATTTTTCTTCATTAAAGTTGAGGCTAATTTATATCTTATAGAAGCTGCTGCTTCGTGTTGTAATTTTTCACCTAATTCCCTTATTTGGTAATACCGTAATCGGTTTTTTTTACTGGTGTTATGAGAGTACTTTTTATTTTCATTAATTATGCAACATTCTAGTTTAATTAAATTTTCCGTTTCTAAGTTAGTTGTTATAATTATTTTTGCGTGACATTGATTACAATATCCTGTGCATTTGATTTCGTAATTGTCTTTCACAATATTATTTTTAAAACACCAAGTGCATAAAGATCTTATTTCTTTCCATAGATGCATTTGAATTACATTAGTCCATTGGTTTGGTTTTAATTTACGTCTGACATTATACAGACTACCAGGGGCGATTTTGCTATTTCGGTGATAAAAATACCTTTGAGGCTTAATACTATCCCAAGTTATTGTATCCATATAAAATGTATGCGTACTGGTGTTCTCCGAAACACTATTAATGCTTTCGTTTGATGACGATGTAGACTTTTGATTTATCAAATTAGAATCATTATTACGAATTATTTCTTTTTTATCAACACCAAAAAAGTATTCGTAATTTCGTTTTATGCTTAATATGATTGATTTAATACTCATTTTGTAATTTAACCGTGTTTGAATTTGTTTATAAATTGAGTCATTTGCGGAAGGAATATTTTTAAAAAAGTCATCTTTGAATTCTGAAATTACTAATTTTTGCGTTTCTAATGAAACCTTTGGTTTAGGCCCTCGTTTTCCTTGCTGATCCATGTCGTTAGATTCACAAGAATTATCACAAATTATTATGCCATTTGTTTTCAATATTAACATAATATGAAATAACAACTAACTAACTAACATATAAATCAACATCAATAACATTATGAACACTTGTGTACTTATACTACCTATATTACCTGAAAATACCAACTATAGATGTAAAAAACATAACGGGCCCCACCGCTCACGCAGTACGAGTCAGAAAAAGTTGTCTTCTAACGTGGTAAACATTGTGTCTTCAAGATAATCTGAAAATAACACGTAGGTATTTAAATAATTTAATATAGGTATGACAGGCTCCAGCCTTCCTCTAAAGGTACTTAAGCACTTACGTGTTTTCCATTATTTTAGCGTGATTTCTATTATAAATAGCGAAGGGGCAAAACACGAGGCTGAAGACGATTTCCCGAAGTCACAACTCCCATAGAAAATGTGATGAATAGGTTGACGACACTTAAAAGTTTAAGTGCATTCGCCGGATGACAATCGGTAATAGTCTTCACTTCACGTCATATTATCTAAAAAATACATCTGTGTTAATTCTATAGTTACGTTTATACTTACTACCGACGCTCGCGCTGACTGATTCTACCTATTTCGATATTGAAATGTAACTAACGTGAACTTAAGACGAGAACAGATCCTGACGGGTAACGAGGACAAGCTTGTAATAAAAAAATTGAAGAAAAGTAAATTATATCCTAGCAAATAAGACAGTGTTTCATTTCCAGTAGAATTGGAGGATAAAACCAGGCCTCCGCAGAAGTAGGTATATAAATAGGTATTTGAGATCCAATTAGATAAACAAACAAGTTACATTACGTTATTATGTGTGTACCTACCTACATCAAACCTTTAAAAAAGTAACTAAGTAGGTACCCATTTTTAAAACTTCTTAAGCATGTCTCCTTAATTTTAAGTGTACAGTGTCATATTCAACGAAAAAATGAACGTGTTTTTGTAATAAACAACTCGCTTGCTACCTAGTTTTACAGTGCAATTAATGAATGAGTGTAAAATCAATTTAGTTAAATGCCACCATTATAAATTGAAATATACTTACTGATTTGGGTGCAGCTCCTATATTGATTACGTACTAGATACACAATTTTATATAGGTAAATAATGACATCACCAACACATTGTTTGGTTTTGCAACCCACTATGTAGTCAAACTCAAAAGCCGGCGTTATTATAATGATGTGCGACGAAGTAAACAAACAAAGAAACTGAGAAGCGCTTGTTCGTTTCGATTGCTTTGTGACACAAAATGGACCCTTATCACCTTCAAAATACAGATCAGTCTTGTCTAATAATCGTAAGATGTTAGGGCAGCGCCATCTAGTATTTAAACATAAACATATTCATTTGCGTCGCGGGCGCCGCGCGTCGCTTTGTGACACAAAATGGACCCTTATCACCTTCAAAATACAGATCAGTCTTGTCTAATAATCGTAAGATGTTAGGGCAGCGCCATCTAGTATTTAAACATAAACATATTCATTTGCGTCGCGGGCGCCGCGCGTCGTAAGCCCCATACCTATTGACCGTACGTGCATCCATTACTGCCACACTATATTGAACTTTATCACATGAGGAATACAGGTCAATTCCGTAAACGTTGTGGTACCGTCCTTGATCCGGAAAATGATTATTTTGAATAATTTTGTCAGTTGTAATGTAAGCTTTAATAACAGCAACTTTATTTTTCATGCATGATTTACTTCATTTGATATCTTAATCCTTCAAGCGCCGTGATCTAGACAAAATATATAAAATCATTGTTCCTAGCTACCGGGGTCCCATGCGACGCGCGAAGGCTTAATCATATTATTATAAAGTATTATTAAAATAATGTGTAATTAATAATATTGCGATTCTAAAGTAAATACTCCCTTACATAGACAATTAATAATTTACACAAGACAAAAATTGTTAGAAAGAAAGTTAATAATATTGTATTCGACTGTACTCAATGTAATGTATGTAGAAGTTTACAATCAAATTTAATGGTTTTCTAGGTCAAAAGTCAAGCAAAAATTGGACTGATATTGGGCACTATTTCAAGCACAATTTTTTGAGACGTAAATTGTACCTATAGCTCGTTCGATATTCGCGCACTGAGGTGAGTATGCTGGGCGTAGAACCTACGCCCAGCATACTCACTGAACGAAGCCTATAACTCCGAAGTTATTCGAGCACTGTTTTTTCTTTTTGGGCACCGTTTGGCACTATTTGGGAACTATTTTTTGAAGTATGAATTATGTTTGAAGCGTATACAGATTCTCCGGACGGAGGTGAGTATGCTGGGCGAAACCTTCGTCCAGCATACTCATCGAACTATGGCTATAACTTCGCAAGTACAAGAGCACTATTTTTTTCCTTTGGGCACTATTTAGCACTATTTCAGAACAGTTTTTTGACATTCATGAAATATCAGGATTCCATGGTGAGTATGCTGGACGAAGGGACACAGAAAAATCGGACACTGAAAATGGTATCGATGAACCATATAGTGAACCAGAACCAAAGCGACAGTGTTTAAGGCAGTTAAACTTTTCTGAATTTTGAGATTAAATTTTTTTATTACATATTATGTTCTGTGATTTTTTATTTTCCTATAATTCTTCTGCAATAAGTTTTACCAATTCAATTATAAAAAAAAAAATATAAAATTATACATAATTATGCTGACCCCACATTAGGCGTGCGCGATCCTCGGGCGTCTGAGAGACGCGGGCGCCGCGCGCGCGCCGCGAGTACGCTGCGTGACCATCGCGTATTGCTACCCTTTTTTTTATCATGGTAAAATCATCAAATGAGTCCTCCCACCCCGGGCAGGGCGGGAGGGACTGTCAGACTTGTACTGACTAAAATCCACGGTGTCCTTCAATAGCCCTTTATGTTCCGGGGTCACGGTAATGAGATAAGTCCCGCGACCCCGGCAGGCTTTGGCCCTCTAGAGAGGGGGCCCCGTCATCATGCTGACGCTCTTTGAGGCGCGCGTGGAACACAACGCGCCGTCGACCCGGGCATGGTCCATGGTCGGGCTGCGAGTTGCCCTTTACTCGCCGCCCGCATGCCCGCGCCTACGGTGGCCGGAGATCGTCTTGCGACGTCCGTCGCCGTGGGCGTCCACCACCGCGGGTGGGGCAGAGGGACATTGTCCTCTCTCTTACGCGGCCCGCCTCCTCCTTCGCGAGCATGACTACTTCGCAGAAGGAGGCGACTGCTTCCCACTCCGTCTCGCCCCGCAGCATGGCCGCAACCAATGCCGGGCGCGAGAGCGTTTTGCTACCCTGCGGCGTGTGTGAAAAGAGCAAGCGGCGCGGCGCTCGTGTCGCGTTGTTACCCCTTCGTCCGTCTGACTTGATTGAATGGGCTTAAACGCCAAAGCGAGCGCCGCGCGCTCCCTGATACACGTCACACGGCGGCAATACGCGACGCATACGCAGTGCGCTCGCGTCGTGTACGCGGCGGCCGCGTCGCTCATACGCCCGAGGAACGCGCGCGCCTATATTACGCGAGGCCTTATATTTTCCCTTGCTTTCGGTCTTGGACATTCAAAATGTTTTACACCTCTGTATTAGATATAGCTACTGGGAAGCGATAGGTAGATAGCATGCGGCGGGCGGCGGCGGCGGGGGCTGGGCGGCGGGCACTGTGATGCAACATTATAATAATAATAATAATTTATTAACAGAAAGGTGGGTACAATTGATCTATCCTATTTAAAACAGTATACAAAATTATGTTACTTTTTTAAAAGATAGAGTAAACGGCGATGTCTGTGCTAGTATTAACTGTGTGACAGACATCGGCGCATTCCTCTTACAGATTTAAACATCTAAAATTTAACATAATTATCCATATACTAACGTAGTGTAAGAAACAGATATGATTTTGGTACAATACATTTTTAATTATTAATTTATATTAGCGGAATATAAAGGGGTTTGCAACTTTTAGTACGGACCTTGGCATCAATTTTTTTTTTTTCGCCAGTGATGATACTTTGGGCATAATTAGACTACTACATAAGAAGTTCATAGAAGAAAAAAAAAAGTTTCTAAACCGTAACCAACCAGAGATATGGCGGTTTGAATTTTGTTCCAATCTGGAGTTATTTTTTGTAGGAATCCATAGATTTTTTGACGTACCAGCTTTTGCCCGCGGCTTTGCCCACCCCAACCGCCTTTATGTATAGCCCATAACCGTGTCTAGAGACCCATCTATCTCTGTTTCAAAATTCATCAACATCGGTTCAGCCGTTTAGACGTAAAAACGGATTAGATTCAATAAATGACAGCACCTGTACCTATTAAAATGAGCAAAATATAACCGGCTTCTAAAGACAATACAAAATAAATGTAAAATAACTCTTCTTTCGGAAGTCGGCGGCAAAAAAATCAAGGAAATAAGAAACAAAGTCACCGAATTCCTACAGAAATGATATTTTACACTTGGTTTTTGTTTCTCAACCGACTTCGAAAAAAAGGAGGAGGTTCCCAATTCGTCATAACCTTTTGTTATTTATGTTCCCCGATTTTTCGATGACGCCTGGACAGATTTGGGAAATTCTTCTTTTGTTTAAAAACATTTAGATCACAGATAATCCCATGGTAATCAGGTCAGGATATGAAGACGGGATGTTGAAGAAATCTAGGGAACTCTCTATAAAAATTACAGCAAATCAACGGATATCTAAGCATTATTTACGCAATCTGAAAAAAATATACTATGTACTCACTCGGCGGGAAGAGCTCCGGCGCGATCTCAAGGCAGTATGGAGGGGACGACTGTCGCAACCGAGGCCGGGCACGCCGCAATCGCGGCTGTAAGACCCCTCTTTGAGGAGTGGCTGGGTAGGCGTCACGGCGTCCTAACCTTCCGCCTGACGCAGGTCCTCACCGGACTCGGCTGTTTCGGGAGGTACCTGTGTCTGAGGAGAAAGGAGGAAACGTCTGGGTGTCACCACTGCGAGGATCACCCGGAGGACACGGTGGAGCATACGGTGCAGGACTGCTCCGCTTGGGCAGAGCACCGCCGTGTCCTCAGGGCGGCGACAGGCGGAGACCTCTCGCGCCTGGCATTGGTCGAGGCCATGCTGCGGGGCGAGACGGAGTGGGAAGCGGTCGCCTCCTTCTGCGAAGCAGAAATGCTCGCAAAGGAGGAGGCGCGCCGAGTGAGGGAGAGGACAGCGTCCTCACTCCACCCCAGCCGCAGTGGTAGACACCCACGGCGACGGACTTTGCAAGACGATCTCCGGCCACCGTAGGCGCGGGCATGCAGGCGGCGAGTAATGGGCGACTCGCTGTCCGACCATGGATCATGCCCGGGTCGACGGCGCGTTGTGTTGCATGCGCGCCGCAAAGGGTGTCAGACTCGTACTAAAATCCACCCAGCGCAGGGCAGTTTCGTGGTCCCGACAGGCGCTTGGCTCTCGATAATTTTACGTTGTAAAATCATCCAATGAGTCCTCCCACCCGAGCAGAACGAGAGGGACTGTCAGACTTATTCCGACTAAAATCCATGGTGTCCTTCAATAGCCCTTTACGTTCCGGGGCCACAGTTACCTGATAAGACGGTCCTACGTCCCCAAAAGGCTTTGGCCCTCTGAGGGGGGGCCCCGTCAGATTGCTGACAGCGCTTTGAGGCGCGCGTGGAACAAGACTCGCCGTCGACCCGGGCATGGTCCATGATCGCACGGCGAGTCGCGAATTACTCGATTTCCGCTGTCGTACGGTGGCCGAAAGTTTCTTCGCCACTTCTGATGCCGTCCGGCTGGGTTGTGAGATTGAGGCTGCGCACCTCACAGCGCCCGCCTCCTCCTTCGCTAGCATAACTGCTTCAAAGAAGAAGACGACCGCTTCCCATTCGGTCTCGCCTCGCAATAATGCCGGGCGCGAGATGTCGCCACCTATCGCTTCCTTGAGGACAGGGCGGTACTCCGCCCAAGCGGGGCAGTCCTGCACCGTATCCCCCATCGTGTCTACCGAGCGATTCTCGCAGTAGTGGCACCCAGACGTTTCTGCTTTCCCTATCAGACACATCATCATCATCATCATCATCAGCCTATAAATGTTCCCACTGCTGGGACACAGGCCTCCTCTCTGTGAGAGGGAGTGGGCCGTAATCTACCACGCGGGCCCAGCGCGGATTGGTAGATGTCACATGTCATCGATTCTAGGATTTTTGGTTCTAGGACATGACGGTTTCCTCGCAATGTTTTCCTTGACCGTTTTGAGAGCAGTGGTTTTGAAATAAATTACACAAAGTAATGCGCCTGACGGGGTTCGAACCCACGACCTACAACTCGTAAGTCGAGGCCGACACCACTGGGCCACCACAGCTTTAAAAAAAAAAGAGATATCAGACACAGAGACACAGTAACCTCCTGAAACTCCTGAACCTCGGTTGCGACAGTCGGTCCCTCTAAACAGCCCTAACATCGCGCCGGAGCTTCTTCTCGCAGTGCCTCGACTTGTCGAGGCAGCGGAGATCCGCCCCGGCGTTGCGCCTCCGCGCGCCACTCGTAGACGCGCCAGAGAGCCTTCGCCTCCAGATCCCAAGGTGGCAATCCGGCAATCAGGTTGGCCGATTCGCCGGCGATCGTGTGGTATACCCGGATCATCCAAATGGCTATGACCTTCTGGCACGCAGCCAGTTTTTCCGGTCGCGTCCGCATGCACAGGGCCCACACGGGAGCCCCATAGAGGGCCATGGACCGTGGTGTTTGGCCCGCCGAGATTGGGCAGGAGCTGCTTGAAGGCGGCCGCTGCTCGGTTCAGCTTGGGGGCCAAACGCAGGAAAAGCTCCCTGAATTTCCACCGGCTGCCGAGGACGAGTCCTAGGTACTTCATCAACCCGACGCCGATATCAACCCCTCCCACTGTTATTTGGGACTCTGACCGTAGCACGTTGGAGATCTGCCCCGCTTGCACAGAGCTACGCTGTCCTTAGTTACTTACGGAGGCGGTAGGTGGTGGCGACCTTTTCCGCCTGGCATTGGTTGAGGCCATGCTGTGGGGTGAGATGAAATGAGAAGCAGGCACCTTCTTCTGCGAAGCAGTTATGCTAGTGAAGGAAGAGGCGAAATGCGTGAGGGAGAGGACAGACTCCACCCCAGCCGTAGCGGGAGACGCCTGGGGTGTTGAACGATGTGAAGCGATTTCCGGCCACTATAGGCGCGGGCATGCGGACGCCGAGTAATGGGTGAGTCGACGCGACGGGTCATATTCCACTTGGATCGGAAATGGAAGTCACGGTGGATTTTAGTCCGTACGAGTCTAACAGTCTCTTCTGCTCCACCCAGGGAGGGAGAACTCACTTTTTGTGTATTTTTCAACGTTAGAAACAAGACGATTTTGTTTTACCCTTTTTAGTGGGTACAGGCGTAATATTATGTTGTGTGTTTACGTAAACAATGCATAGATATGCGATAGCAGCAATCGCAGATGACTTGCTGTCATTTATTGAAGAGTTTCTCCAAGATTCCGTCATGACCTTAGTAACCATAGGACCATCTGTTACGATACCCTTTCAAACAAAAGAAGAATTACCCAAATCAGCCCAGGCGTCATTGAGAAACAAGGGAACATACATAAAAAAAGTTCCGACGAATTGTGAACCTCCTACTTTTTTAAAGTCGGTTAAAAGATCTTCTTAACATTATAATAAACAAACCAATCATTATTCCTCGTTAACCTACTAGTATTACAAATACGAAAATAAGTCTATAAGTCTGTTCCGTTTTTACGTCAAAACGGCTGAACCGATGTTGATGAATTTTGATACAGAGATAGATGGGTCTCTAGACACGGTTATGGGCTATACATAAAGGCGGTTGGGGTGGGCAAAGCCGCGGGCAAAAGCTAGTACGTCAAAAAATCTATGGATTCCTACAAAAAATAACTCCAGATTAGAACCAAATACAAACCGCCATATCTCTGGTTGGTTACGGTTTAGAATTTTTTTATTATTTTTTACGGACTTCTTAGGTTGTGGTCTATTTATGACCAAAATTTCATTACTGGCGAAAGAAAAAAAAATTTGATGCCAAAAAGTTGCAAACCCCTTTAGTATTATTAAAATTGGTATTACAATATTTTTGATTTATTGAATTGATAAAAATAAATTTAAGATTAAAGAGGCATGCATGGAAATACTTGTGTGGAAGTGAAATTATGTGTAGGTGTATGAGTTGTGAAATCTGAAATTGAATGGCACTTAGTCAATTATATTTATATATTTCTGGCGAAAAGTCTTTCAGTCTCGTCGTATGTAAGACCCTGAAGATATTCACTTACAAAATTCTTGCATTTGTATTTTGGAAGAGAATATATTTTGCAGATTTTATTGAGAGCATTATAAAGACGACTACTCAAGTTCAGAAAGTGACGACTTGCTAGAGCAGTATTGGCTTTAATGGAAGGGCAAACCATATCCTTACGTCGTTTATTCGTAAAGAGCTCAGGATCATAAGTTAGTGAGGAATGTGCACGTAGGACTATATGGAGTGCACAAAGTTGCCTGACGGTGAGCACAGATATGTCTCTGTATAGTTGGATAGTGGGGTAACGATAGGGTTTGTAAAGCATCACTTTCAAAACTGCCCTCTGCGCCCTCTCAAGTCGAAGCATTAAAGTTTTATGTGTTCCACCCCAAACCGGGATGCAATAGGTTAAAATTGACTGTACTAGAGCAAAGTAAATGTTTTTTAGCAATGGGGCAGAAACCACGGCTCTAAGCTTTTTCATTGGAAACATAAGCTTACGTACACGAGATACCGCAACGTCTACGTGTTTGTTCCAGCTTAGAGAGCAGTCAATGTGCACTCCTAAATACTTAACGCAAGATGTTCTATGAATGGCAGGACAGTCGCAGGTATTAAGCGCAGGATGGGAGCATCTATGAGCCTTTATGGGCGGAATGTTAGGTTGCGTAGAAGAGTTCGCAGAGAAAGCAACATAATGTGTTTTCGCAACATTCAGTGTAAGCAGATTACAGGAGAGCCAATCCATCACAACACCAAGCGCGTTCTCAGCCGAACGGTGCGCAGATGCCCAGGTATCACCACTAATAATTAGTGCTGTGTCATCTGCATAAACTAGAATCCTGCAGTCAGGTATAGAAAGCTGGCATAGCCTGTTTACATACACAAGGAAGAGAGTTGGGCCTAATACACTGCCCTGAGGAACTCCGCAAAATAGGTTTTCTTCATTGCTGGTATAGCTCTCAACCTTGACCCGTTGGCTACGATCAGAAAGGTAGTCACGAAATATTTTTAGAGCTGTTTCTCTTATTCCCAGTGACTCTAACCCTTGTAAAAGGATGGAGGTTGAGACCGTGTCGAAAGCCTTGGCCAAATCTAAAAAGATACCTATCGTTTTCTTCTTCGTATCAAGATTGTTTACGATGTGATTTGAAAGCTCAAGCACAGCATCTTCTGTTGATTTTCCTTTCCTGAAGCCGTATTGGTTAGGAGCAATCGCATTAATTTGATCTAAGTACTTAAGAAGTCTCTTGTTTAAGATTTTTTCAAGGATCTTGGAAAGGGTTGTGAGAACAGATATAGGCCTATAGCTTTCAACACGATCCCCATCCCCACCCTTAAAAATCGGTGTGACTAGAGCTTTTTTAAAAGATTTTGGGAAAACGCCATGTGTTAAGCACAAGTTACATACATGAGTGATGGATGGGATAAGGACATGCTTGGCAGCTTTAATAACTGAGGCAGGTATGCCATCGTTTCCAACGGCACAGTTATGCTTTAATTCCGAGATTATGTTGTTCACCTCATCAAAGTCAGTTTCGAGCAAAACCATTGAGTTGCCTTGTGGGTTGGACGTGGAATTAAACACAAAGCCGTCGCTGGTGGCAAATTGTTCTTGCTGTATTTTTTGAGCAAGATTACTTCCGACATTTGCGAAGTAATTGTTTATGGCATCGACAGAGGAATCAGGATCATTACGGATTTTTAGAAGATCTCTCGATTTGCTTGACTTGGTGGAACTTTTGTAAGTGATGGTCTTTATTATATCGCAAGTCGCTTTGGGATCACCACTAGCTCTCTGAAGTTGTTGCTGATCATAATTGCACTTAATAGTCTTGAGCAAGTTGTTGCAGTAGTTGCGATACCTCGTATACGTAAGCCTAACTATGGGGTTTTCAGGATCCTGCTTGGACTTCAAATGCAACTTGTCTCGATTACGTATGCACCTCAAGAGGCCAGGGGTGATCCATGGCTTAATAATACGCTTCCTATGCGCCACTTTCTTTAACTTGCTGTTTTCATTAACAGAGTCAGTCAAAATGGAGATTAGTAGATCGGCACTCTGACTGGGGTCTGTACTTTTGAGAATACTGGAGAAGTCCGATCCTTCCAAGGAACTTACGACACCAGGAAGATTTATTTGGCGGAACAAACTTTTAGGTTTCTCCACCAAAGAGACAGTCTCAAGACAAAACAAAACAGGCTTATGGTCGGTAAAGAAAGAGTCCAAAACTAGTACTGTTGACTGTTTGTTTGATTTTAAAAATACATGGTCAAGGCAGTTATCCATACGTGTTGGGAATATGTGGGCAGGCAGGAGGCCATGAAATGCCATTACATTTAAATACTCCTCTGAGTTGGAGTCACTATTTCCTGGACAAATATTAATGTTCAAATCTCCAATGACTGCAATCGTTCTAACTGATGTAAGGGAACTCAGTGTGTCGTTCAGAGAGCTAATGAATTTTTCAATATTTCTGATCGAAGGTGATCGGTAGAATGCAATTATCACTGTATCTGGGTCTACCTTCAAAATCAGACAGTTAGCATCCTGAAACACGGGCTCGACAATACTACAATCTAGCTCAGAACGAATGTAAATCAATACACCGTCATTCTGGTTTGTAAAGGCGGACTTTGCGGAGTAAAAGCCATCTAAGATAGGAATGTCGGTAACTTTACTCAACCAGCACTCCGAGAGAATAACAATATCACACTTAACATCCATGGAGTGAATAAGAACATTTAGACCGTCAAAGTTCCGGTTCACACTACGAATGTTCACATGCAATGTATTCAGTGTTTTTTTCGAGGATTGAAGATGCTGTGAACATTGATCAGGTGAACACATAAAGGATCGGGAGACATTGTAAGATTCTACTGAATCCATAAACCTGTTTAAATTATCCACTATTGAAGAAAATAAATAATGGGATGCTGGCAAGGGGTGCAAGTTTTCGACTCTGGTAGCTACTTGGGTTAGATGTGTTAAACAGTTTAGTAATAGTTTCCATTTTTTCAAAACAGGTTATTTGCATGACGGGAATGTAAGTGCGTCTTAAAAGCGTTCTATATGTGCATGATATGTAAGTTAGGGTTACAAAAGCGCCAGATATGTATTTCCGTGTACAAAAAATAATTATGGTAAAACATGCATATTGTAAGACTATGAGTATAATAATAAAAATGTAAATAATATAAACTAGATTAGGCGAAATGTGACGAATATTTTTGAGAAATAGTCAATCTTCAACTTTTAGGCTCTTTAAATCAGATTCATTGTTGATGCAATGAGCAGTTTGACCTTCCTTCTTTCGTATAAAAACCTTTCCGTGGGCCGTCCAGCAGAAAGAATACTCATTTGTTTTTGAAAAATCACGGGCTAAATAGTACGATCGTTTTGCCCTGGAAGTAAGGTGTTCAGATATGTAGACAGGGACATCCGGACCGTCTATGTGTATTTTGGAGGTTGAAAACTTGCTGTGTTTATTTGTTTGGTTGTACGATTTAATAGATTTGATCATTTTTTCCTTAGTGATCACTGTTGTAAAGTTGACTATGACAGGTTTATTTTTTTCACTTTTTGTGTTTAATCGGTAAATATCACATATATCCGAGGTGGTTATTGGAACGTTTAAGGTTTTACCAGTGTCAATAATGATCTTTGATAGGTCTTCCTTTGTTTCTTTTAGTTTAGCTGGTATGTTCCTTAGTTCCAGACATGAAGATCTTTGAGCTCGTTCTAAGTTCTCAACCTTTTCTTCCAGTACCTGAATGTAGGCCAAATTTTCTTTACGCTCCGAGGTAAGTTTATTAAATTCCTTCAAAAGATCGTCGTATTTTGCGGTAACAAAATCGCATGATGATTTAATTGATGCGTTTAACTCTTTTATTTCAATCATTGAGGCATGCAGAGCACTGTGTTTATCATTTTGCTCCTTTTCAAATTTGCTAAAGAGATTTTTCATTTCAATCATGAACACATTCAAATCGTCTACCTGGTCGAACTTGCGCTTACGCTGCGTAATATTGGGATCAGGATCCACCTTTTCCGTTGTCACATCAGGTTCCGAAATGACTTTCACAGCTGGAGATGGTGGTGGAGATCGTCTTAACATCATTTTATAATGTTAGGGATCAGTCTATATTAGCAATTAAAGCAAGATAAAGCAATATAAACTGGTAATATTGTAATAGCGACAAAAAAACAAAGAGCTATTTTTGCGTAAAAGTGAAAAACAAACACAGCAAAACTTTCAAAAAGATTTGTCCGACCTCGGTATCGAACCCACACCCCTATGTTCGCAAGTCCGATGGCCGCCTTAACTCGCTACGGTGTCTTGCGTTGTTGTGCCGAAAATTGCAGACGTATTTCACCAGTCGAAGTGTCGATCCAATCTAGCGGTGTTGAAGTTTATGTCCATATAAGGTAGCGTTTGGTATCGCCGTGCGTTGTCTGACTCACCACTAGCCGACGAATTAGAGCGAAGCAGCTTGGTGACTCACTGCTTGTAGACCTCGAAGACGATGATTCGCAATAATTTCTCTGTTGTTTTTGTTATGTTGTACTTTACTTAATAATTAGTTGTGGTGATAACAAACACATTGCACTAAGATGACACTGGTTTTATGACAATCACGAGTAGAAGTGCTCAGTTTATAGCCTTAGATTAAGAATTTTATTTTATTTGATACGGAGAGACTTTGTGTACGTCAACTACGTGAGCGCGCGGGCAGAGGAGGACATTATATTTCGCGTTGCACGTGAGTATTGTTAGGGGTGGGAGGTGCGCGCGGGGAGACTTTGACTTAGCCACGCCCACATGACCAAGGTCAATGGCGTACTGCCGTTAGGGGTGGGAGGCGCGCGCGGGGAGACTTTGACTTAGCCACGCCCACATGACCAAGGTCAATGGCGTACTGCCGGCTCTAAGCAATAATGAACAAATCCTATGTAGTAGAACCTTTTTAAAACTTGATTACACCATTTAGAAAAGTTATTATTTATTTGTATCCTTATTCGATAAAATATTTGACTATCAACTGTTTTCGTTCGGAAATCAGTTGATCGTTGTTTTAAAATATACAGGGTGGAATTTTGTAATGCCACCTGGAGGGAACGTACTCTTAATACTGCAGATAGAAAATTTTACTCAAAGGAAACATTCCTTTATTTTTGAATTGAAAGCAAACTGCATTCAAAGATTCCAAGAGAATGGAGCCCATTTCGAGCAACTAATTAGTTAGTTTATCATTTTTTGTAAATAATTAAATTAATTTAAGATTTCCTGGTTTTCCTTTCATTTAATTTATCATGTTTGTTAGAGAGATTTCATCCTTATAATTGACCCTAACGATCGATGCAATAAAAGTACAGGGTATAATTTTTCAGATTTTAGCCGGTTCGATTCCCGGGTGTGGGAGAAGAGAATTTTCGAAAATCTTTGAATGCAGTTTGCTTTCTATTCAAAAATAAAGGAATGTTTCCTTTGGGTAAAATTTTCTATCTGCAGTATTAAGAGTACTTTCCCTCCAGGTGGCATTACAAAATTCCACCCTGTATATTACTTTATTAATTACATGGGGCTATGTATCATAAATCTAACACGCGCATGACATTCTCATTAATGGACTGAGTCCATCGCATGAGCTGCACACAACCACCGGCAGCGGGGTCCCGGCTCGGGGCCGGTTGGCCCCTAGGTCCCAAGCTCTTCGGTGGCCGGCCTCTCCCCAACCGACGTACAGGCGTTGGCGACGTCGGCGGGGAAAAATATTCGTTGCTCGAACTCGACGCAACTGCCGCTACCGTTGACGCAGGTGATCCGGGGTCCGGCGGCGCGGCGGCGAGGCGGAGCTGAGCGATGATTCCGGAGATGGAAGGCGTGCGTATTGTCTGGCTCTGGCTTTCATCAAGTGGTTAGGGTCATTTGATTTTTCTTTGCATGGACTTTGGCACTCGATGTTTTCCAGGGTCTAATGATGGAGCTGGAAGGTGGCCATGGGATCTTTGTAATACAATAACACAATCCGATCGAGTTTGGGCTCATTTGATTCGTCTTTACATGGACTTTGGTGCTGGATATTTTCCTGGCTCTAATGATGGAGCTAGAAGGTGGCCATGGGATCTTTATAGTACAACAACGCAACCCCATTGAGTTTGGGCTCGTTTGATTGATCTTTACATGGACTTTGGTGCTGGATATTTTCTAGGTTCTGATGATAGAGCTGGAAAGTGGCCATGGAAACTCCTAAGTTAAACCGGATTAACCCATTTTTTTTTGTTGAGGCAGGAGTGGGAAATCCCCACGGACACCTCGACTATCTCGCTATCTCGTGAAGACCCCGAGACAGTCGAGGTAGTGCGGGACTCGAACCAGCTAAAACCCACTCCTGCCCTGCCAGTGTCCCTCTGCTGTAAGCTTGCAGAGACCTTAGGTTTCAGGGCTTTGCAGTTTCGTTACTCTTAATTGGTAGCGGTCGAAGAGAGCATTTTGTGTTTTGTTCAATTTTTCAATACTTTATAATTGTTCTATTTATTCTTTTTCTTTGATTTTCTTGATTTATGATTTTCAACTTTCTTCTTCTTCTTCTTCTTCCTGCCCTTATCCCATTCTATTTGGGGTCGGCGCAACACGTTTTCTTCTTCCATTCTCCCCTATCAGACGTCACAGTATCATTTACTCCTTTTTCTTTCATATCATTCCTTAGACAATCCATCCATCTTTTCTTTGGCCTTTCCTTTATGATTTTCAACTTTATTTACTTTATAAGTTTGCTTTCCTTTGTTTTTTTTTTCAATCTTAATATTTATTTTCCTAATAAGTACAACTATTTCATTTCTTAGAATTTTCTACCCAATTTACTTTTTTGCTTATTATTTTAACCTTTTAATTGTTTTTGCCCGTATTTTCTCGCATCCATTTGACTGGGTGCGTCTCATTTCATATAAAGTTATTTGATATATTTTCATTTCAATAACGTTCACATGATATAATCAACGTGAGAAATACCAACGATTGATATAATTTCTTTATACATAATGTTTGTGTTACTCTAACACTCATTTCATATAATATTATTTGATATAACGTTTATTACAGCGAAAATTATTATCATAAAGTTTGAAACATATAATTTAACGTTTAGTATCCAAGAGCGAGCGAGGCGAGCTCGGGACTTGGGACATCCCGACACGGACAGGTTAGGTTCGAAGGGGATGGCGGGGTCTGAAAGACCCCGCCATCCCCTTCGTGTTAGGTTACTTTAAACTTTGCACGCAGAAATAGGAGCCCCGCGAAGCGGGGCTCCGTCGAGCCAGCATGACAGGCAGTAATCAGTTATTTGACCTAGGATGCAAGAGCGAGCGTAGCGAGCTCGGGACTTGGGGCACCCCGACACGGACAGGTTAGGTTCGTGTTAGGTTACTTTAAACCTTGCACGCAGAAATAGGAGCCCCGCAAAGCGGGGCTCCGTCGAGCAAGCATAACAGGCAGTAATCAGTTATTTGACCTAGGATGCAAGAGCGAGCGAAGCGAGCTTAATTTAAACCTTGCACGCAGAAATAGGAGCCCAGCGAAGCGGGGCTCCGTCAAGCCAGCATGACAGGTAGTAATCAGTTATTTGACCTAGGATGCAAGAGCGAGCGAAGCGAGCTCGGGACTTGGGGCACCCCGACACGGACAGGTTAGGTTCGAAGGGGATGGCGGGGTCTGAAAGACCCCGCCTTCCCCTTCGTGTTAGGTTACTTTAAACCTTGCACGCAGAAATAGGAGCCCCGCGAAGCGGGGCTCCGTCGAGCCAGCATGACAGGCAGTAATCAGTTATTTGACCTAGGATGCAAGAGCGAGCGAAGCGAGCTCGGGACTTGGGGCACCCCGACACGGACAGGTTAGGTTCGAAGGGGATGGCGGGGTCTGAAAGACCCCGCCATCCCCTTCGTGTTAGGTTACTTTAAACTTTGCACGCAGAAATAGGAGCCCCGCGAAGCGGGGCTCCGTCGAGCCAGCATGACAGGCAGTAATCAGTTATTTGACCTAGGATGCAAGAGCGAGCGTAGCGAGCTCGGGACTTGGGGCACCCCGACACGGACAGGTTAGGTTCGTGTTAGGTTACTTTAAACCTTGCACGCAGAAATAGGAGCCCCGCAAAGCGGGGCTCCGTCGAGCAAGCATAACAGGCAGTAATCAGTTATTTGACCTAGGATGCAAGAGCGAGCGAAGCGAGCTTAATTTAAACCTTGCACGCAGAAATAGGAGCCCAGCGAAGCGGGGCTCCGTCAAGCCAGCATGACAGGTAGTAATCAGTTATTTGACCTAGGATGCAAGAGCGAGCGAAGCGAGCTCGGGACTTGGGGCACCCCGACACGGACAGGTTAGGTTCGAAGGGGATGGCGGGGTCTGAAAGACCCCGCCTTCCCCTTCGTGTTAGGTTACTTTAAACCTTGCACGCAGAAATAGGAGCCCCGCGAAGCGGGGCTCCGTTCAGCCAGCATGACAGGCAGTAATCAGTTATTTGACCTAGGATGCAAGAGCGAGCGAAGCGAGCTCGGGACTTGGGGCACCCCGACACGGACAGGTTAGGTTCCTTTAAACCTTGTTAGGTTACTTTAAACCTTGCACGCAGAAATAGGAGCCCCGCGAAGCGGGGCTTCGTCGAGCATTCATGGTAGGTGGTACTATTACTAGGTACATCAGAGTTAGATAACATACCAGGAAGATAAAAAAATTAGACCAAATAAGTTTTATGTCTTTTGAGTGGTATACAAAACGATTTTATATTCATTGATCGTTATGATTATAGAAATTAGTCATTATAAAATTATGTCATTAAGAGATCGTTATATCAAATAAAATTATACATTCAGTTGTTATCGCTTGTAAATATTAGAGATTTTGTAGTTATATCATATATTACTTACCCCATTTGACTGGTTGCCGCTAACAGTGTCGTCCTTCCAGTTACCAATATTTGCAGAATATACTGACACAACTCGGCGATTCCTCCAGGATTGACCCCACATTCAGCACAATTTTGGCCACTTTCCCACGAAAGTGGCCACAATTAATACATATTTCTGAGCCAACCCTGATGGTTCGCTCTGTACGTCTGCTTTTTGGTTGTGCCGAATTGGTCCTCTCTCTGTACGTGGGAGTGGGCGCGTCGACGCCTTTAGCAATATGATATAGCAGCTCTCGCGAACGCGTCCCACTTCCCACGCACTGGGCACTCACTACTAAAGGCATTGTGTGAGTGCTCCTCCCGCTTTGCCCTGGTGCAGTTCACGCACACCGCTGGTTGGCCGTTCTGCTTTTTAGGGCAGTCCACACCAAGATGTGGACCGCCACAGTGGCTGCATAGGTCAACCGGCTCTGTGCAAAGACGCTTGCCGTGACCATATGCTAAGTAGCGCGTGCACTGCACCAGGGGTAGACACCCCTGGTGCAGTGCAGTCTTCGACGCGCACTCTCTGGAGATCAACCCTAAGTTTGCCTCCTTCGAGTGCCCGTCTCCAGACCGCGGGAGAAACACTCAGCAATGCTAGTTACGTGGGGGTTACGGGACTTTTTCCTAAACCGCACACACATTTTTTGCTCCTCGTCCCCGAGGCCGTGGAATACCTCCCGGTTCTGGTTCTTAAGGGCTTTTAGGACTTCCTCGTCGCTGTGGACCGAAAGTACGTCCCTAAGCACCAGAAGCGGGTTTCGATTTTTCACCTCCTCGACGACGAGGTTCTCTCCGGCCTCACTGAGTCGCTTCCTAAGTTTTGCCTTCTCCTCCGTTGTCTCGCACCCCAGTATCACCTTTCTATCTTTGGCTTTCCGGACTCTGTCCACCCGCACCCAGCCTTCCTTTGCATCCACTGCTTTCCTGACTTTCTCGAGGATCTCGTCCCCCGTCTCCATCTCGACTGTCGAGGAGACAATCACTGAGTGCAGAGTCGTTCGCTCCGGGACGTGCGCCCCAGTATGACTCTTTGTGTTGGCTGCTACACCCGCGTAGGTTGTCTCCCCGACACCCATCCTACTGGTCAGACTGTCTCGGAGCGAGTCCAATTTCTTGGAGTTGTCTCTCAGCTCCGAGATATGCTCCTTGATGGCGTTTAGGAGCTCAGTCTGATCAGCGTGAACGTTACTCGAAACGGGGTCCGGACTATGGTTAGCAGTGGAAGCAGGTACCGGTAAGACGGTAGGGGTGGAGGGTGCCCAGTCAAGCTTGGACTCTTTCACTAACTCAAAGAGCCTGTTTATGGCTTCGAGCACCGCAGCCTTAATGTCGGTTTTAAGGTTGCGAGAGTTGCCCAAATTGACCTTTGCCTTATTTAGGCAAGCTCTCGCCTCCGCAACACGACTGCGGCGCCCGACCACAGGCTCTTTGAGTGTTTTGGCGGCTTCGACAGCGACTCGCCGCATCGGCGTAACTACGGGGCCGACCTGAGACGTAGGAGGACTGTCTTCTCCAAACGAGATTTTCCTCCTGGCCTCCGTGGGGGGCGGCCCCGTCCTCTCCACCGATCGCGGCGAGCCCCCGGAGCTCTGAGTCTTGGTGGAAACGACTGGGGTGCGGTACATCGTTTGGCGTTGTGGGGCAGATATTGTATGTCGACCCTGTAAAGAGGGGGGTCAGATAGTCGTTAATTTATCCGCTTTGAGGAGGGCGGGACACTGGAACCTTCTGTATTCCTGTATAGGGGGAAAGTTAAAAATCAATAGTGCTGAATCCCTGTAAAGGGGGGATCCAGTCAGAAAAATAAGTAAAATAGCTTATAATTAAAAAAATTAAAATTCAGGTCGGGTAAAATAGGTCACTAGTGAGTTAAAATGTGTCCCTGTAAAGGGGGGAACACTATTTATGTCTAAAGGTCGGATAAAAATTAAAAATACTAAAAACTAATGTAGGTTCTAAAAAATCAGACCCTGTCCGTGCTCACAGCAACAGTCAGCCTTCTAAATGGACCAAGAAATTTTTTGCGAGCTAGACGCACGTGCGGGGTATCGTCGGATCGGGCTCCGCGCGGGCTAGCCGAATATGTAATAAAATTAATTACGACAACAGACAAAATTTTGGGTTTTGGCCGAAAAACCAGTTTTTTAAGTGAAAATTGGTGTTTTTCACCCCCATAAACCCATTTAACTTAGGGTCATTTGTTTTGTCTTAAGAAAATTCGGGTGCTAAATGATTTCCAGGGTCTGATGATGGAACTGAAAGTGGTCAAAGGCACGTAAGGAATTACTAAACGAAAAAAAAAATTTAAACAATAAAAAAACCGACTTCAAAAAGGGTCCACCCTTTTTAGCAGAACTTTTTACGTCATAATTTTATTTTGCTTAGCAACGGATAGCATAAACCTCTTTTCGCAGAAAATCGTTTGGCATACACTCATTTACCATACACCGAAACCCATAATTTTGTAAGTCAGAATCATCTTTAGGCATAAATTTCATATCCATAATAATCAATAAGTATAACCATCATATCGTAGAAAGTTCACAACCAGAATCATCTTTTGGCATATATTTTATATCCATAATAATCAAAAGTAGAACCATCATAGCGCAGAAAATTCACAGCCAGAATAATCTTTTGGCATGCATTTCATATCCATAATAAATTAAAAGAACACTGTTTTTATTCGCCACATTACGATGCGATGGAAATGTAATTGCTATATTTTTCTGATCAGACGTTAACTTTTACTTTTATCACTCAATAAAACAGTTTACTTTGAGCATAATTGGTGGTTTTTATTTCCCTGCCAGTAAGATAATGCAGTAAGCATGCAGCAAGCATTCAGCATACAAGCATGCAACATGCAGCAAGCATGCAGCAGGCATGGCTTCTGTCACGGCTCCGGCGCTGTGGGGCTCCGGCGGTCCCACGCGAGCTAATCGTCTCAGATGGTTTTACGCCCACCGCCGCGGCTGAGGCTGGCCGGCTAAGCCGGCCAGCAAGCCGAAGCTCACCTGCTCCTCAGCTCGCGGGCCGCCTCGCCCCTCCGCGCCTTCGCGGGTTTAGATTACACTCTAGGGGTAGGGCAGATAAGACTACGTGAAGTCGGTTTTGCAGCGATTCGTTTCTGCCACTAACTTTTGTAGCACACCATAGTGATTTTTTAATAGTAGATTATGCACCGAGGGGCTAAAGTTGTGTCTTATGTCACGGGCGTCATATTGAATTTCGAGCGCAATGAAGGATTCGAGATTTAACTCCCGAGCGTAGCGAGGGAGTTAAGAGTTTAACTCACGAGCGAAGCGAGGGAGTTAATACAAGAATCCTGAATGCAGCGAGGGATTCAAGCTAGCCCAAGGCAAAGACACCTTTAGCCCAGAGGAGGATACTCTACTTTTTACACCTACTGTGAGAAAATAATAGCCATAGTACGAAAAACAAAGTATTTATTAAATAAAAAAACAGTAAGAATAACATTTAGAACTAGTTATACACCGTGTTCCGGACGATATACATAAACTTCGACCAGATGTTCAAACCACGGAAGTAAGCATTTTTCATTATGGACACATTAATAAATTCTTATTTTTTATTTTTTGTTAATTTTCATACAAACTAAATACCTAGACGTAAATAACCCGATATGCATGCCTCTTTATCCGAATTGGCAACGTCAATACGTCAACATTCATAACATTTGGCGGGCTGAAACAAATGAAATGCAAATAGTATTTGATAGATTTCAAATTAAGATACTTTCTCACTGCATAGCTCAATTAAATTTCATTAAATGAAATTACAAATATCTTTGTAACGAAGCCTTTTTAAGTACTACTTCCTTTGTTGGATTTGATTTGTAAAAGCCATAGAAGTATTTGCTAAAGTTTATGGATAACGTGAAGAACACGGTGTATAGGTACACTTATATATTAATTCAAGTTAATTGTAACATTTGAGACATTAGTCCAGTTGTGCAAAGATGTAGTTATGTTTTTATTTGGTACGTTTATAGATGTTGATGTGGAATTTATTTGAGTATTGCTCGTCAATGCTTCAGAATCTTGTATTTGCAGAGAAGCATTTTGGGTGGTGAAAGTTGGTGAAGGTGGTGAATGAGGCTCAGGGAAAGATGGAATGTGATGGTATGATGTTGAAGGTTGTGGTGAAAAAGAATCAGATGACGTCTTTAAAGTGATGCTGTTACCAATTTGACAGCTTATTTTATTTTTGTTTTGTACAGAATTTTCAATGTATCCTTCTGCTACTGTATCCGATTTCCAGCCACCATGTCGTTTTATTTGGGTTATATCTGCTCCCGCATCCGCCAACAGTGTAGCTGACGTTCGACGAAAAGAATGACCCGTATAGAGCTCGATATTTGGTAATCCTAAGTATTTGGCAATTTCCTTCGGCATGGCACTCATTTTGTTCTTCCCAATCACTTGACGGGTGCATTTTCCACTACTGAACGCTACAAAAAATCGGTTAGTGTTTATGTTAGGAGGCCGCAGAGCTTGATACTTTTCCACAACCTTTACATATGCTCCGCGGATGACAAATGAAAGGTTCCTTTTTGGTTTTAGTGTCTGGCAACTTAATCAATAACAACTCTTCTGAGTGTTTTTCTATATCTTGGACCTTCATGTTTACCATTTCTTGACAACGACAAGCCCCATTCACTCCAATAATTAAAGCCACCTGTAACAAAAATAAAAATAAATTTTACTAACAACATACGTAAATTCAGTAAGTATACTTATGTGTTCTTGTTGCTATTTGCTACCATGTGGTATTTTATTTAGTTATAAATAAAATGATGTACTTACTTTTACGGCAAGATAGCTATGATCAGGAGCTTCATTTAAAAAAGTTTCAATATTCATAGGTGTGAAAACTTTCGATTTCTTTGATTGGTGACCTTTCGATTTCCTCTTTAGAAATGCTAATAGCTTAGCGTATGTCTTGATATTTATATTGTGTTTCATGCTTATTGTTGACCTAAGCATTGAATAAGTACACCATAGGCTACTTGACTTCTGAGTACAAGATAAATGCTGAAAATACACTAATAGAACTGGTTCCGAAATGGACTTGACGCCTTTCGTACTTTTCCATTTTTGGAAATTGTCATAGGCTTTTATATAAGTTTCCTTTGACTTTTCCGGCAGTAAATCATTGGAAATATTATTAGCTTCGGTTGTAATGAATTCAGGAGTACAATCATTTTCATCACTCGACATTTTATAATACTTTGTTGATAAATTTAAAAATGCCAAAAATTCGCGCCTTTATTGCGTCTACCAATAAGTAGCCAAGACACGATCAATTCGATTTTCGAAAAAAAAAGTATCTTCTATGGTTTTGTCGTGTTTGTCCTAATGATATCACTCTCATGGATGTGGCGTTTGTGTAAACTAAGTTTTATACAGGGCTGGTAGAATGGTTTTGGATGATTGGCTGTATGCATTTTGAATTTAGAACGTCATTGGAGACGCTCGTGAAAATAGAGTATTTTTGATAAAATGTGATAAATCGACTATATTATAGATAGGTTTTATTATTTATTTATTTATTTACAAAATCCACAGCAATCTTAGTGCAGTTTATTTAAAATAAATTAACTAATGTTACAGCCAATTACTATTACCTACGGTATTACGGCGCGGTACGGTATTTGTTATTATTAATGCCAGTTTTAATGTTATTTCATTCCTTTTAAAAAATGGTTCGTAGGTAGTTATCTAATTATTCTTACAATATTATGTCTTCGAAAACATGGCAACGATATGAAGAAGCAATCGTTATGATTTTTTAGGAAATCGAGAGTATCATCCACGCGTAGTAAGGGTTTCGAGAATAGCTTTCCTCTTTCTGGCACACTAAATCAGACTTGGCTGTATGGGCTCAGCTCCCTTTGCCTGCCCCAAAGAGGGACGAAAAGAACCAAAAAAAAAAATCTAGGCTGCATGGGCTAGATAGGTCCCTTTGTCTTCCCAAAAGGGAAAAGAAAATTAAAAAAAAAAAAATCTTTCTGGCACCTAAGGGTGTTTGTTGTTTATAAACATATTCCAAATTCAAATCACATTATTGACCAGCGGGTAATAATGAAATCCAGTACAACATTATTGACCGGCTGTGCCCTCGGCCACTAATGACTCACTTTAGGTTAAGGTTGCTTGACATATAATTTGACATTTTCGAGCAGGTGGTGTGAAATAGTAGATTATGCACCGAGGGGCTAAAGTTGTGTCTTATGTCACGGGCGTCATATTGAATCTCGAGCGCAATGAAGGATTCGGGATTTAACTCCCGAGCGTAGCGAGGGAGTTAAGAGTTTAACTCACGAGGGAAGCGAGGGAGTTAATACAAGAATCCTGAATGCAGCGAGGGATTCAAGCTAGCCCAAGGCAAAGACACCTTTAGCCCAGAGGAGGATACTCTACTTTTTACACCTACTGTGAGAAAATAATAGCCATAGTACGAAAAACAAAGACAAGACAAGACACGATCAATTCGATTTTCGAAAAAAAAAAGTATCTTCTATGGTTTTGTCGTGTTTGTCCTAATGATATCACTCTCATGGATGTGGCGTTTGTGTAAACTAAGTTTTATACAGGGCTGGTAGAATGGTTTTGGATGATTGGCTGTATGCATTTTGAATTTAGAACGTCATTGGAGACGCTCGTGAAAATAGAGTATTTTTGATAAAATGTGATAAATCGACTATATTATAGATAGGTTTTATTATTTATTTATTTATTTACAAAATCCACAGCAATCTTAGTGCAGTTTATTTAAAATAAATTAACTAATGTTACAGCCAATTACTATTACCTACGGTATTACGGCGCGGTACGGTATTTGTTATTAAAATGCCAGTTTTAATGTTATTTCATTCCTTTTAAAAAATGGTTCGTAGGTAGTTATCTAATTATTCTTACAATATTATGTCTTCGAAAACATGGCAACGATATGAAGAAGCAATCGTTATGATTTTTTAGGAAATCGATAATATCATCCACGCGTAGTAAGGGTTTCGAGAATAGCTTTCCTCTTTCTGGCACACTAAATCAGACTTGGCTGTATGGGCTCAGCTCCCTTTGCCTGCCCCAAAGAGGGACGAAAAGAACCAAAAAAAAAAATCTAGGCTGCATGGGCTAGATAGATCCCTTTGTCTTCCCAAAAGGGAAAAGAAAATTAAAAAAAAAAATCTTTCTGGCACCAAAGGGTGTTTGTTGTTTATAAACATATTATTATTCCAAATTCAAATCACATTATTGACCAGCGGGTAATAATGAAATCCAGTACAACATTATTGACCGGCTGTGCCCTCGGCCACTAATGACTCACTTTAGGTTAAGGTTAACTTCGCCAATGCCGGTCCCAAGCCCGGATGAAAAAGAAGGAGGGTTTGCCTGGAGAAGAACTACCCAGCTGTAAAACGTTCCAACGCCGAGCATCGGGCGGCGGTTAACTATCCCGACACCTCCATGCTTCACTGAATGGAGCGGTTTTACAATGACCGTGAGGTTCTAAATCACCTCTAAAAGATTGCCGTGGAAGGAATCGGGTGGCCACCACGCGTATGAATCCAAGAAAATACCCCTAATGGAAAGTACTATAAGAGCGATTACGTTGGACGATCCGACTAACCATCGGCGCCATTCGGTTACCGGGCCGGATGGTGTGAAATTGGCGACCGAAGCTGCTGCTAAGACGGGTCATCGGGTCCTAGCTAGCGGATATGCTACTGGTGTACCAAACAACAAGATCTCAATCCGTGAACATCGCCGGATTGCAACCTGGAACGTCCGTGGTCTGTTGTGTCCAGGGAAATTAGACATTGTGGAAAAGGAAGCTGTATACCACAAAGTAGCGTTGTTGGGAATGACCGAAACTCACATGAGAGGACAAGGACACCAAACAACCTCCAATGGAAACACCCTTTACTTTTCGGGTTCTTCAGACTCAAGCACCAACGGAGTCAGCGTGTGGGTAACCCGCCAACTAAACAATCATGTACTGGGGTATAACCCAGTGTCCGACAGACTTATGACCTTGAGACTTAACACCCGACCCTGCACTCTAAACATAGTTGTGGTTTATGCCCCCACAGCCGTTGCTAAGGAGGAGGTTATTAATGAATTTTATAGCACCCTTGAATTGACCCTATCTAGAATTCCTTGCCCATAATTCTCCTCGATCCCGCAAGCTTATAGATCTGGTCGAGTCAGCTTGTCTGCATGTGTTGCCTCTACAACCAACGCATCACAACACTGTTGGTGATGATACTTGGCTCGACCTGATTCTTACCTCTAATCCGTCCTTAGTTTCCTCACATGGTCAACATGTTGCTCCTGGCTTTTCCCATCATGACCTTATCTTCCTATCGTATGTCCTGAAACCTCCTAAATCCAAACCTACTTTCCAGTACAGGCGTGCCTTTGCGGGGATGAATATCGAAGCGCTTACTCAGGACGCACGTAATATTGATTGGACAGCCCTGGAGGAAGCCACTACGGTTGATGAGAAAGTTAATATTTTCAATGCTGCTTTAATCAAGTTGTACGACACCCATGCTCCCATCAGGAAAGTCAAGTTGAAGCGCCCACCTGCGCCCTGGATGAATGAGGATATTCGCATAGCAATGCGACGAAGGGACCGCGCGTTTCGAAAATTCAAAAAGGATCGGTCGGAGGATAAGTGGACCTACTTCAAAACTGCTCGCAATCGTTGTAATCAGATGATACGCAACGCTAAACGCCGCCATGTTCTTAGTAATATCACTTCTGCCTCTCCTGCTGATATCTGGAAATTCCTTGGAACTCTAGGTATCGGTAGGTCGCGACATTCGGACCTTCCCAATACATTTAGCTTAGACGATCTAAATCGCCATTTCTGTAGTGTTCCTATTCTTGATAGTCTAGCTAAATGTCAAACCATCGACTACCTTGCTGGTCTGACGCGTCCCCAAATTACCCCTTTCATCTTCACCCCAGTTGACCCGGGAGAGATCAGGAAGATTATCCTGTCCATTAAATCCAAAGCCGTGGGCTGTGATAATATAAGTCGCTACATGATTGTGACGGCTTTTGATCAGCTCCTTCCTGCAATTTCCCATATTGTGAACTTCTCCCTTTACTCCGGTGTTTTCCCGTCTCTTTGGCGGAAAGCCCATGTTCGCCCTATACCTAAAATTCCTAATCCCACTCTTCCCAGTCACTTCCGACCAATTTCTATCCTTCCCTTTTTATCTAAAGTACTCGAAGCTTGTGTACATAGACAGCTATCCCACTTCATTCACAATAACTCCCTCATTAGTCCGTTCCAATCCGGGTTTAGGCCCGGGCACAGTACAGTGACAGCCCTCCTTAAAGTGACTGACGACGTAAGGCGGGCAATGGAAGACACACAAGTTTCCGTACTAGTTTTGATTGATTTCTCTAATGCCTTCAATACAGTCAGTCACGAAGTCCTTTTATCTATCCTCTCCTTTCGCATGGTCTCTCCCGAGGTTCTGGATTGGTTTTCTTCCTATCTTCGAGGGCGTCAGCAATCAGTTCTTGCTGGAGACTCGTCTTCTAGCTGGTGTGATCTTGAAACTGGTGTCCCTCAAGGCGGTATTATATCTCCACTTTTGTTCTCTATTTTCATAGATCTTATAACTACTGAGCTTCAGTGTGCGTATCATCTTTACGCTGATGACTTACAACTTTATTGTCAGGCAAGTGTTGACAATGTATCGGATGCGATCGAGGAGCTAAACCGGAATTTAGAAGCAGTAAAAAACTGGGCTGATCGTTTTGGGGTGGCGGTTAACCCATCGAAGTGCCAGGCTATAATTATTGGGAGCCCCCATAGCTTGCGAAAGTTGAGTGGATTAGCAGTGCCTTCGCTTAACTTCGATGGCGTTGTCATTCCGTTTAGCTCTGACGTCAAGGATCTGGGTGTGCATGTTGACACTTGTCTTGACTGGCGTAAGCAGGTCGCGGCTGTGAGCAAGAAGGTCACTGGAACGTTGCGGTCACTTTATCGGTTGAAAAATATTCTCCCATCTCACGTAAAGGCAATGCTTGTACAGTCCCTTATATTCCCCATAATTGACTATGGTGATATGTGTTATTATGACCTGAATGCAGATCTCCTCAATAAACTTGACCGACTTCTAAATAACTGCATTCGATTCGTATTTAACCTTCGTAAATATGATCATGTGTCTGCACATCGGTCACTTTTAAAATGGTTTCCTATCCGACAACGCAGAGCGATGAGAGCGTTGACAACCTTATTCTCTCTTTTAAATAAACCCACTTCTCCTTCTTATCTTACCTCTCGTTTGCAATATTTATGCTCAGCGCACAATAAAAATCTTCGGTCTTCCCACAATCGCCTTCTACGATGTCCCTCTCATCGCTCTGGTTTCTTAAAGTCATCTTTCTTTGTTCAAGCAGTTTTTCTTTGGAATGCGCTCCCTCAGGATATCAGGATGGCAACCAGTCCGTTCACGTTTAAGGTGAAAGTTCGCGAACATTTGTTCAAGAATCTGGCAGACTCATAAGGCTTATTTGTTTTTAATGTTTTTTCCCCATGATCCTTGTTGTTATTTCTCTAGTATAGTTTAGTTAATATTTATTAGTTATTTATATATGCATATATATATATACATATATATATATATATCTTATCTTATATATATATATGTATTATTTTCTTGATTGTCTTTTTTATATAGTATTTTGCACCTACTATGTTTGTTTCTCTGCATCACCCTAAGGTTGACTGGAAGAAAATGCCCATGGCATTAAGTCCGCCTTTGTACTTCCATGTGCAAGAAGTTTAAATAAATAAATAATAAATAAATAAATTCCGTATCGCGAAATAACCGTAATAATTGGTGACTGGAATGCAAAAGTGGGAAGCACATTACGAGATGATCATGTTAGGGCTACGGTTGGAAAATATGGACTTGGAGTCAGAAATGAGAGAGGTAATAGACTGCTGGAATTTTGCATCGATCAGAAATTAACTATAATGAACACCTGTTTTCAACATCACCCTAGACGTCTCTATACGTGGAAATCTCCTGGCGATCGGTACCGCAACCAAATAGATTATGTGTTGATTATCAGCCGATGGAGAACCTCTGTGACCAACGTGAGAACTTATCCTGGCGCAGACTGTGGATCGGATCATTGCCTCCTAATCGCAACGTTCGCTTTGCGTTTGAAAAGACCCAAAAGAGCCATTCCTCCAAGACCACGTACTCTGGCCCCTTTAGAGCAAGAATCCTTTCGAAATGAGCTTAATATCGCAATACTGAATGAGCCAATATCAGTGAACGGTGGTGCAAACGAACAATGGAATCAGCTAAAGCATCTTATATGGAACACAGTAGAGAAGTCCACCTCTCACCGTTTGCCGATCCCCCGCAAACAAACCTGGCTCTCTGCAGATACCTGGCATATAATTGAAGAGCGGAAGGTGTTGAAAAACCAAGGAATGGTTAGCCAAACAGACCGTGATAAATACTCCGAGCTGAGTAGGAAAATTCAATTGCACTGCCGCCGCGATAAAAACAACTTTGTTGAACATATCTGCCAAGAGATTGAAAGTCATGCGCTGAAAGTACAGAGCTCGGATCTTTTTAAAAAAGTAAAACTGCTCTCGAAACAGTTCAAACCCCGATCGTGGATGATTGAAGACGAGAACGGTACGCCTCTACAAGATCTTGATGAAATAGCAGAAAGATGGCGGAAATATTGCGAGGAGTTGTATAAGAACCCACACGACGTAGCACCGCACACACAACAACAGGGACAATTTGGACTTAGAACCTCCCATACTGCTATCTGAAATCACAGCTTCTATTGCTGCACTAAAGGCCAAAAAAGCTCCCGGACCAGATCAACTAACTGCTGAGATTATTCAAGCAATGGGTTTACCGGGTGTAACTGCCCTTCACAAGATATGCGACAGAATTTGGTGTACTGGCGAATGGCCGAACGATTGGGCAAGTTCAGTGATTCTACCACTGCATAAAAAAGGTTCCACCTCAAAATGCGACAACTACAGGACTTTAGCCCTTATATCCCATGCCAGTAAAGTGATGCTACACATCTTAAATAACAGAATCCGTCATTTCTTAGACTGGCAAATTCCTCAAGAGCAGGCAGGCTTTGTCAAAGGCAAAGGAACTCGGGAGCAAATATTAAACATACGCCAGCTCATTGAAAAATCTTATGAGTTCGATACGCCCATCATGCTATGTTTCATAGACTACAGCAAAGCCTTCGACTGTGTTGTCTGGTCAGCCTTGCTGTGCTTAGGCACACCGAGTTCCTCTAACACTCTCCGTGTTAGAGGAACTCGGTGTGCCTAAGCATCTCGTAGCTCCTAAACAATCACTTTACTTGAGCAACCAAGGTGTCGTGAAGGTAGAAAAAATCACATCTGGTTCTTTTGGTTTTGGTAAAGGCGTTAGACAGGGTTGTATACTATCCCCCATTCTGTTTAACACATATGGAGAATATATAATGAGACGAACTCTTGAAGACTGGGAAGGCGGAGTCACAATAGGAGGAGCCAAATTGACAAATTTACGATACGCAGACGACACAACTCTTTTGGCTGCCAACGAAAGTGAAATGGTTCGTCTTCTCGGAAGAATGGAAAGGATCAGTATGGAACTGGGTCTCAAAATCAACCACGCTAAAACCAAGTTAATGGTGGTAGATCGTAGCAATAAACTGCAATTAACAGGCGCCCTGTCGCTAGAAATCGTCGAAGATTTTGTCTACCTTGGTGCTAATATTAATAACACAGGCTCTTGCGAAAAGGAGATAAGAAGACGTATAGGGATGGCCAAAACTGCGATGTCTCAGCTTCAACGAATATGGAAAGACCGTAACATCTCTCGGAAAACCAAAATTAAACTGGTCAAATCCTTGGTGTTCTCCATATTCAGTTACGGATCAGAGACATGGACTCTCAAAAAAGCCGATCGCGATCGCATCGATGCTTTTGAAATGTGGTGCTGGAGAAAAATGTTGCAGATACCCTGGACTGCATTCCGCTCCAATGAGTCCATTCTCCGCGACCTTAAGATCCAAACCAGACTTTCTACCACCTGTCTTCAAAGAATCCTGGAGTTTTTCGGTCATATCGCGAGAAAAGATAGTCACAACCTTGAACAATTGTTGGTTACTGGCAAGGTTGATGGCAAGCGTCCGAGGGGTCGCAGTCCACTTAGATGGTCGGACCAAATTCGCTCTTCCCTGGACACGAAACTTCACGATGCTCTTCATTCTGCCAAGGACAGAAGCAGATGGCGGAGCATCGTCAAGCTCAAAATGACTTCACGTCGGGGGAATCACGACCCTCAGCAATGAGGAATACGACGCGAGGAGGAGGAGGTTAAGGTTGCTTGACATATAATTTGACATTTTCGAGCAGGTGGTGTGAAAAATAATTTTACTTACTAGTAGGTAGTAGATAATGTCTGTCTTTTTAATGGATAAGTAGGTACTTACTCGTATTTCACTTTATCTCACGAAAAAAAGGTGTTTGGATTAATAAATAAAGTGAGTAGAGTAAAGGAAAGTTATTGAGACGAGTGAAATAGGTAGACGGTAATTATAGGCAGTTCTGAATGAATCATGATACGGTAGGTACTTACGCTTGTGTTAAAACTTTGGTGCATGTGTGTTTTGTTAGTTTGTATAATTCAAAGTATAGACGTGGTGTAACGGCGGGGTGGGATGGCAGATTTACATTGAGTCAGTGGCTGTCGTCAGTGCTGGCGCCGAAAACTGACTCATGCTATTTAGACGAGGTCAGTATTTCGTCAGTAGCCGAGGATATTCTTTTGGTGTACACACGTTCAGAAAGTCAGTGCGGAAAAATGAATTCTCAAAAACAGCAATAAATCAAAGTTGGAGCAATGCTTTTGCACGTGTTAGAAAATGGATGTGTGTGTGTGATAAATAGAATATGTATTTCTAGTTTTATTGACATTAATATCGACTTTATTATCAAGTTTTAGATATCAGGATGGTTAATGTTATTTATTTACTGTATGTAAGGTATCTCTAAGGACTTTTGTACAGGAATGGGTTTATAAAGAAAAGCACAAAATCAAGACTAGGTATTTATTACCAAACTACCTCCGTTCGCAAACCCTAGGTCTTTCGTGGAGAAGAACGGAGAAAGAAACTCCACGGCAACATATTTTACACAGTTATAATACATACAATATCAGTACACATTTATAAAACATACATTATCATTATCAATAATATTCAGATCATAATAAATATCTATTAACTTACATTTTCACTGTAGAACGTTAGAACACAAATTATAACTTTCAGCTTCACACACTTGGATTCTCTATTATTATTTCACATTTATCAAACAGAACAACAATCAGAGCACGGCTTATCTCATATAGCGATTGAAGAATAATGACCACGAATGTGAGGGTACATCTGTTTTTATAAACCTAGAATTGTACCACCCCCAAGAAATATTACCGCCATTATTAACCAATCACAGATCCTCATACATTGCAGTTAAATAAGTAATAAAATAAGCAATAATAAACGAATCTTGTACAGTAGAACCATTTTAAAACTTGAATAGATAATTAAGAAATTCAGTAAGTATTTATTTGTAACCTAGACATAATTCGATAAATATTTGAACATCAACTGATTTCGTTCTGAAATCATTTGATCGTTGTTTTAAATATATTGTTATTATTTATTACAAAGGGACTATATACCATATCTATCACAATAATAAACAAATCTTGTACAGTTGATTCATTTTAAAGCTTGATTAGATTTATTTGCAACCTGGACATAATTCGATAAATATTTGAACATCAACTGATTTCGTTCAGAAATTATTTGATAGTTGTTTTAAATAATATATTGCTATTATTTATTACATAGGGGCTATATATCACATCTATCACAATAGTAAACAAATCTTGTACAGTACTATCATTTTATAACTTGATTAAATAAGTTAGAAATTCAGTAAGTATTTATTTTTAACCTTAACTTAAATCAATAAAAATATTCAATTGTTATTTATTGCATTGGGGTTATATACCATATCTAACACGGCCATACTGACAAGTACTTCGCTCTCGAAGTACCTAACTGACTATAATGATATAAATAAATAATTAAATAAATGTTTCTTTTTTTTTCTTTCATGTTATGATATGTATATGGAATGAACAAACGAAAAATAAATAAATAGATAAATAATTTTGAAGTAGTCTCTGGCCTTGACATATCAGTCCTATCACCTGCTGCGCATGAATTTCAGAAAGATATCAGGGCAGTGACCGACCAGCAGTTCATATAATAGCCTCTGGCCTTGACATATCAGTCCTATCACCTGCTGCGCGTGAATTTCAGAAAGATATCAGGGCAGGGCCGACCAGCAGTTCATACAATAGTCTCTGGCCTTGACATATCAGTCCTATCACCTGCTGCGCGTGAATTTCAGAAAGATATCAGGGCAGTGACCGACCAGCAGTTCATAATCCTTACTTACAATCTTACTTATAACTTTACTGGGCAGACCAAACACCCCGCCGTCGGTGAAGCTCAATCACCCGCAGTCAGTGAATGTCTAACCACAGCCAAGGTTTTATTTATTCATCCATATCACATATCATACAATCATGTTTTTAAATTTAGTATCATAAACCTTCACTAATATAAAATACAATACATACGATAGCACAGTAACGCTTATTTCTCTAGATTCAACTTAGTTTCTTTTTTTTTCTCTTCTATTTGTATTCACAAAGTGTATATAATTATATCATGGACAATATGACGTCTATCACTTGTTCATTTTTCATTTTCTTTTGCATGGTATTATGTACATGAATATTTTTTTTTTGCTCCATGAATCAAAGGATTTGCATTTTATTTTCCAAAGAAATCGACTCGGTTATGCTGACAATTATTATTATCATTGCGAATAGTTCTATCAAGTAGAAACTTTTCAAAATCATGATTTTTAGCAGATTTACTAAGCTATACTTTTAATTTTGAGGCTAAGATTCAGATGGTATTTCGGTTCATTCGATCAAATTGTAACTAGTTTTCATATTATTCAAGTAGAGATTTGTTCCATTTTATCATAATATTTAGGTTCTTAAAGTCATAATTAAAGCACCTTTTTTATTTTGTGAGACAAACAGTAAATAGATGTTTAAACTATAGACCTATTGCAAAATCAAAGAAGATTTTTCTTAAAAAAATAAAACATAATTATATAAACTCTTAATCGTATCTTATGAAAATGACCTCCTGATTAACTTGGTCATTGAACAGAAGATCTACAACTACTCTTTCTTTTAATATCAAAGCTTATAAGCCAGTTAAAATACTACTTCAAAAAGACCATCAATTTGTATTTTGAAGTTTCTCTTCAACTATTTTTTTTTAAACTAACAGTTCAAATTGTTATAAACAAGTGGTTCTTTTTTAGGGTTCCGTAGCCAAATGGCAAAAACGGAACCCTTATAGATTCGTCATGTCTGTCTGTCTGTCTGTCTGTCTGTCTGTCTGTCTGTCTGTCCGTGTATGTCACAGCCACTTTTTGTCGAAAGTATAAGAGCTATCCTGTTGAAACTTAGTAGAAAGATGTATTATGTGAACCGCATTAGGATTTTCACACAAAAATCAAAACAAAACAAATTTTGGGGGTGCCCCCCATACTTAGAATTGAAACTCAAAAAAATTTTTTTCACCAAACCCATACGTGTGGGGTATCTATGAATAGGTCTTTAAAAATGATATTGAGGTTACTAACATCATTTTTTTCTAAACTGAACAGTTTGTGCGAGAGACACTTCCAAAGTGGTAAAAAGTGTGTCCCCCCCCCCGTAACTTCTAAAATAAGAGAATGATAAAACTAAAAAAAATGTATAATGTAGACCTCAACCAAAACTACCAACGAAAATTGGTTTGGATGAGATACAGTTAGCAGTTTTTGAGATATAGTACATTTTCAAAAACCGCAAATATAACTTTGCCATTCATACAAATACTATGAAAAACAAAGTTATTTTTATTGTTTGTGTATATTACTTACTAATCTCAATATAATTATATCTCTAATCTATGCTTGCTGCTACGGAACCCTTCATGGGCGAGTCCAACTCGCCCTTGGCCGGTTTTTTTTGTTTAGGGCACTATTTGTTATTCATTCGAGCTTTATGTTTCATTTCTACACTAGATCATATTTTTAGACTCTCAATAGTAAATTACATATTTACAAAAATGATCAATAGTTAAACATCCATTTGTATGCTGCGTAATCTTTTCTAGTAGTATCGGATTTAATGTTGATTTTTTTACATTGGGTTGGCATAAGGACTTTCCTAGCGGGACCGACGGGGCATATGAAATATGAATTCTATTCTATGAGTAGGGGAAAACACCAACATGTACAAAAAATGAGGGGAATTAACACTTAACCATAGAATAACTTTTTTTAGACAGTCGAAATTAGTGACCACAATTTTTGGTTTGATAATAAATAATGTTATTTATCAATTCACATTGTTATAACTTTGATTGTTTTGAAATTGAAATTATCATATGCTAATGTTTCAAAAATAGGTGATATCTTGTACAAATCCTGGTACTAAGGCATTTGATTGAATAAATTACTTATCACAAAAAAAATGTTTTATTTAAGTACAGTCCCAATAAAAGTTCAAAAATGTAACATAGCAAGACTCCGGTAGGTTTTATTTAAAGCTATTCATACTCCTAAATATTTATTTATTTTAATTTTAAATGTAGTAATTTGTCATAAATGGTAATTTTAAAGTTTTATACAATATTTTAAACTTGTTTTTTTTTTTTTTAAATAACGCTGTTCAAATTCAAACCGCTTTCAACCTGTGTTTCAAAACAACTTGTTTTAATCATGCCAACTCTTGCATTTTGCAAATGAAAGCTATACTAAATTAACAAAAATGTCAATAGTCTCAACTCTCATATTTTCTTCGGATCAAAAGATATTTAATTTAGTTTACTTGTTTTTCCAAACAACAACTATTTACTGTTTTTTTTTGTTTTGCGAAAATATATGCTTTTTTTGCAAAAGAAACCTGATATGTCAATTATTTTTTGCTGTATTATTGTTTGTTGGCCCTAGTAAATTCAACATTAGATAAAAGTTTTCGTGTGACAAAAAGCTACAATTTTGTTGATCAGTGTAGCCAATTTCCTATCAATCGACAGGTCTTTTCAAATACTTCTATTCAAAGTTGTTATTGCTTTGAAGGTCAAACCTCAATAAAATATACACAAACTGTTTCAGATAATTCTGTTGCAGTTTCGTCGTCCTATTATTTTTAATGTAACAGAGTCATTTTTATAAATAAAAAGTATACACATATTCTTTTTCTTTGCAACTACCTGACATCACTTTCTTTTGTTGTATTCCTATTTAATTTCGTTAACATTCTAATAAAGCTTAACCAAATAATTTAAAAAAATAACACTATTTATATCTAGGACCTTTTCATCTCACTTTTGGATTTAAACATATTAAACTATTAGGAATACTAACATAGGAATAAGGAAAACTGTTACTAACACAATGAGTCAATGTTATTTGAGATAAAGAGATATTATAATAATAAAGCAGAGCCTCTGAAGGCCTTACCGACATTAGTAAAAAGTTCATACTGTGGTGCAGAAGTTCTCGTTCCGTTATCCTCGACATGGCTTCGATCTTTTTCAGTAGCATCGTAGTCCCGTTGTTCGAGATGGCAGCACGTTTACATCGCTCTTCTAAAGTCAACTCATCCATCCGATGACGTCACAGCTTTCAGCAGGGATGTGCCGATTGACAGCTCCAACGTTGATTATGAAATATACAAAAAGAATTGCATTAGAATTAATAAATAGATTAGGACACACATCCCACTTCTGATGTTAGAAAATGGATGTGTGTGTGTGATAAATAGAATATGTATTTCTAGTTTTATTGACATTAATATCGACTTTATTATCAAGTTTTAGATATCAGGATGGTTAATGTTATTTATTTACTGTATGTAAGGTATCTCTAAGGACTTTTGTACAGGAATGGGTTTATAAAGAAAAGCACAAAATCAAGACTAGGTATTTATTACCAAACTACCTCCGTTCGCAAACCCTAGGTCTTTCGTGGAGAAGAACGGAGAAAGAAACTCCACGGCAACATATTTTACACAGTTATAATACATACAATATCAGTACACATTTATAAAACATACATTATCATTATCAATAATATTCAGATCATAATAAATATCTATTAACTTACATTTTCACTGTAGAACGTTAGAACACAAATTATAACTTTCAGCTTCACACACTTGGATTCTCTATTATTATTTCACATTTATCAAACAGAACAACAATCAGAGCACGGCTTATCTCATATAGCGATTGAAGAATAATGACCACGAATGTGAGGGTACATTATATTTTATTTACTATATAAAGCTCGATTACCACTCACTCACTCACTGACTGACATAATTGTTCTCCCAGATGGTGAAGGGGAAGGTGGGTATATTTTGACAGATTCGTAAACAAGCAACTCTCGTGAGTATGGGAAAAATCCCAAACCTCCCCTTTTCGCCCCCCCTCTCCCCCCTCCACGGCGTATCACGGAAACTAAGAGACCATTGTTTTGTTTTTTTACGGATTCGTATAGAGGAGGCTCGGAAAAGTAAAAAGCATTTTTCAAAGTTCCCCCCTCCCTTGCCCCCTTCTCCCCCCTTAGGCGGATCTCGGAAGTTAACAGACTTGCAACATTTTTTTTTTCAGATTCATATCAAGGGGCCCAGAGTTGGTCAAAATCATTTTTCCAAACTCCCCCATCTCCCCCTCTTCACCCCTCCCCCCATCGTATCTCGGAAACTAAGAGACGCGTGTTTTGTTTTTTTACGGATTCGTATAGAGGAGGCTCGGAAAAGTAAAAACCATTTTCAAAGATCTCCCCCCTTGCCCCCCTTCTCCCCCCTTTAGGCGGATCTCGGAAGATAACAGACTTGTAAAGTTTTGTTTTTTCAGATTCATATCAAGGGGCCCAGAGTTGGTCAAAATCATTTTTCAAAACTCATCCCTCCCCCCCCCTCGCATCTCGGAAAAACTAGGTAGCGGTAAAGCGAAGCGTAGCGTAGCGTAGGGATAAGGTCACGATAGCTTTCCGGTGGTAGGAAGGTCCTGAGTAGAGCGAGCCTGCGAGACCGAGTGGAGCGAAGGGGGGAGGTGGCGAGCGAAGCGAGCCGGCGACCTCCGTAGCGTAACGAAGGTTGAGTGGGTGAAGCGTAACTCAGGGGTGACGACAAGCAAACTTACAAGTAACTTTCACGAGTGTTGGAAACGTGCCAAACCCCCCTTTTTGCACCCCCTCCCCCCCTCCCTATCGTATCTCAGAAACTGAGAGACCCGTGTTTTGTTTGTTTTTACGGATTCGTATAGAGGAGGCTCGTAAAAGTAAAAACCATTTTTCAAAGTTCCCCCCCCCCCCCCCTTTAGGCGGATCTCAGAAATTAAAAGACTTGGCAATTTTTTTTTTTTCAGATTCATATCAAGGGTTGATCAAAATCATTTCTCAAAAGTCCCTCTCTCCCCCCTTCACCCCTCTCCCCATCGTATCTCGGAAACTAGGTAGCGGTAAAGCGAAGCGTAGCGTAGCGTAGGGATAAGGTCACGATAGCTTTCCGGTGGTAGGTAGATTCTGAGTGGAGCGAACCTGCGAGACCGAGTGGTTTTAGTTTTTATAAACCTAGAATTGTACCACCCCCAAGAAATATTACCGCCATTATTAACCAATCACAGATCCTCATACATTGCAGTTAAATAAGTAATAAAATAAGCAATAATAAACGAATCTTGTACAGTAGAACCATTTTAAAACTTGAATAGATAATTAAGAAATTCAGTAAGTATTTATTTGTAACCTAGACATAATTCGATAAATATTTGAACATCAACTGATTTCGTTCTGAAATCATTTGATCGTTGTTTTAAATATATTGTTATTATTTATTACAAAGGGACTATATACCATATCTATCACAATAATAAACAAATCTTGTACAGTTGATTCATTTTAAAGCTTGATTAGATTTATTTGCAACCTGGACATAATTCGATAAATATTTGAACATCAACTGATTTCGTTCAGAAATTATTTGATAGTTGTTTTAAATAATATATTGCTATTATTTATTACATAGGGGCTATATATCACATCTATCACAATAGTAAACAAATCTTGTACAGTACTATCATTTTATAACTTGATTAAATAAGTTAGAAATTCAGTAAGTATTTATTTTTAACCTTAACTTAAATCAATAAAAATATTCAATTGTTATTTATTGCATTGGGGTTATATACCATATCTAACACACGCATTTCTTTGTTTCTATAATTTTGCGATTTGAGATCCCACAGGCATTCATTATCTCGGTATAGTTGAACAAGTTTTAAGTTTTCCGTGTCGCCCAGTTTTCGCGTCATTTTGTGATGCGGTGCGAGGAAGCGTGGTCACCGTACAACAGCGGCAGCGACTGACTTGGGCATATTTACACGCCGTCAGTTGCACTGGCGCGGGTGGCGGGGGGCGAACTGACGCCGAAAATATTGAAGCGCGAATATTGAAGTCAGTACTGACGCGACAGTACTGTACTGACTTGAAATCAATTTACACTATGGCAGTGCCAGGTCAGTGCTGACTCGTCAGTGGACTGACGTCAGTTACTGACTCAATGTAAATCTGCCTGGATTGTCGGTGGGCAACACAAACTATATATAAATCACATGAAAATTAATCTAGGAACTTAGATTACAGTATATCTAGGGCTCGTGCGCTCTCCACCTTGTTCCATGTTCCCCAAAACAATTTTTAATTAAGCTTTATATTAGAATGCGGATTTATTATACTTTAAAAATGAGATACAGTTAGTAGTTTTTGATATATAGATAGTACATTTTCAAAAACCGCAAATATAACTTTGTCATTCATATAAACACTATGAAAAACAAAGTTATTTTTATTGTTTATGTATATAACTTACTAATCTCAATATAATTATATCCCTAATCTATGCTTGCTACTACGGAACTCTTCATGGGCGAGTCCAACTCGCACTTGGCCGGTTTTTTTTTTAATTAAATCTACCAATAAAAAAAACACGTATTTTTATTGAACACTTCCTATTCAATATACAAAGCATTTTATTTGTTTATATAAAAGTTAATAATATATTTATAATCACAAAACTAAATAGAAACAAAAAGTAGGCAAATGTAATTATAACGCTGGAGACGGGCAGCCCTAACGCATGTTTACGTACCGCGCGGCTGTGTTACGCTACTGTATGATAATATTACCGTGCATACGACTGATTTTCGATGACGATGGTATATCATTAAAAATCTGACTCTACTGGCCAGAACTCCCATTTATTATTTACCCGGGCTCTATTGGACATCAGTCGTTTCAGATGTTCGATTTTGTCGACGACTCCGTTATCGCTGGCATAAGCAACAGGATCCGCGTACGAAGTCGCGGGCAGAAGCTAGTATTGAATACATATTTTTTTATTCATTACAGATTTTACTAATATAAAACGTACTTAAGGTGATTCCTCAGTAGTAGCCCGCGAAATTCAAATTTTCATGTGTTTTTTGCAATTTGTTTATCAGTGACAAGTAGTAACTTGATCAAATATGATTCGCGACAATAACAAGTATAACTTTATATATAAGAATGATCATAACATTCGCTGATCAAATTAATACTTGTCACTGATAAGTAAATTGCAAAAAACACATGAAAATTTGAATTTCGCGGGCTACTACTGAGGAATCACCTTAAGAAGAATTGTCTAAAATTTTTATCTGCATCACATCCAGATTGTGTTCTGCGAATGGCTCAAGTGCTTTTAAACGAAATTACCATAAGATTTTCAGGTATTGAAAAAACTAATATTTTTGCCGAGAGCACAATTTGACAATACTTCCCTGTTTTTTAGGGTTCCGAACGTCCGAATACAAAAACGGAACCCTTATAGGATCACTCGTGTGTCCGTCTGTCTGTCGCTTACAGTCAATTATCTCCGAATCTATTAGACCGATTGAGTTTAAATTTGGAACACATATCAATTCCTGTGACCCAAGCACAGAAGTATGACGTGAATAGATGAAATCTGTATGTGGGAGGTAATTTTTGGGGGGAAGGGGAAAATTAAAAAAAAAAAGAAAACTGCATCGTGTGACATATCAAATGAAAGGTCTTGTTGAGAAGATCTTAAATGTATTTTTTTGTAATTTAAAATAAATAGTTTCCACGTTATTCAAGAAAATAGACGACATTTGACCATTCCTCCCCCCTCCCCTTATCTCCGAAACTACTGAACCTAAAATTTTGAAAAAAATACAGAAATTAGTTTTCTACTTATAGATTATAGGAAAACCTATAAGAAGTCCATATCTGTATATGGGAGGTAATTTTTGGGGGGAAGGGGTAAATTAAAACAAAAATTGAAAAGTGCATCGTGTGACAATTCAAATGAAAGGTCTTGTTGAGAAGATCTCAAATGTATGTTTTTGTAATTTTAAAATAAATAGTCTCCAAGTTATTCAAGAAAGTAGACGAAAATTGATCATCCCCCCCCCCCTTATCTCCGAAACCGCTGAACCTAAAATTTTGAAAAAAATACAGAAATTAGTTTTCTACTTATAGATTATAGAAAAACCTATAAGAAGTCCATGATATTAAAATAACATGGTATATCACTCAATATTGTGCGTACCAATTTGGGTCAGATTTAAAAAAAACGTGATAGGTTACATCGTACGGAACCCTCTTCACGCGAGTCTAACTCGCACTTGGCCGGTTTTTAAGTGCCTTAATTAGTCTTTTACGAAACTGTCGTTTCTGTGTGTAAACTGTTTCCCGAATTGGCAACTCTGTTCATCTTCCCCTTGCGTTTTCACTATGGTTTTAATTCATAAAATTGGTGGGTACAAACGACAGCTACAGCGTGCCTCAAAATAATACATGTGTGCGGTTCATATACACGAAAATATGAACACGGATGCATACATATGCATGCATTATTGAATGAAGTTGAGGCGACTTGACAGCTAGCCTTACCTTCGTTCGTAGTAAAATGAACGTGATGACGTCACACGGTGCGGAAAGTTGCTAATGCAATATGATAGGTTTTATGGTTTATTTTATATTTTTGTTTAATTTTATTTCATGGTTACAATAGATGCGTATGTTTTATTTATGTTGTTGTAGTAGGATAAGTAAGGTAGGCTTGGCCTAAATCAATAATATGAGATACCGTCCCTGACAACCTGCACAATTATCTACGATATTTATTGAAAGGTACAATATTACTAATTAGTGGTATTTTTAGAGTTCCGTACGTCCGAATACAAAAACGGAACCCTTATAGGATCACTCGTGTGTCCGTCTGTCTGTCGCTTACAGTCAATTATCTCCGAATCTACTAGACCGATTGGGTTGAAATTTGGTACACATATCAATTCCTGTGACCCAAGCACAGAGGTGTGACGTGAATAGATGAAATCTGTATGTGGGAGGTAATTTTTGGGGGGGGGAAGGGGATAATGAAAAAAAAATATTTGAAAACTGCATCGTGTGACATATCAAATAAAAGGCCTTGTTGAGACAATCTTAAATGTATTTTTTTTTGTAATTTTACAATAAATAGTTTCCAAGTTATTCAAGAAAATAGACGAAATTTGACCATGCCCCCTCCCCCCTTATCTCCGAAACTACTGAACCTAAAATTTTGAAAAAATACAGAAATTAGTTTTCTACTTATAGATTATATGATAACCTATAAGAAGTCCATATCTGTATATGGGAGGTAATTTTTTTTGAGGGGGGGGGGGGGAGGGTAAAATGTTTTAAAAAATTTTTGAAAACTGCATCGTGTTACATATCAAATGAAAGGTCTAGTTGAGACAATCTTAAATGTATTTTTTTTGTAATTTGAAAATAAAACCATGCCCCCCCCCCTTATCTCCAAAACTACTGAACCTAAAATTTTGAAAAAAATACAGGAATTACTTTTCTACTTATAGATTATAGGATAACCTATAAGAAGTCCATACCTGTATATGGGAGGTAATTTTTAGGTGGGAAAGGTTAAATTAAAAAAAAACATATTAGAAAACTGCATCGTGTGACATATCAAATGAAAGGTATTGTTGAGACAAACTTAATTTTTTTTTGTAATTTTAAAATAAATGGTTTCCAAGCTATTAAAAAAAATAGACGAAGCTTGACCATTCCCCCCCCCCCCCCCTTATCTCCGAAACTACTGAACCTAAAATTTTGAAAAAAATACAGAAATTAGTTTTCTACTTATAGATTATAGGAAAACCTATAAGAAGTCCATATCTGTATATGGGAGGTAATTTTTGTGGGGAAGGGGTAAATTAAAGCAAAAATTGAAAAGTGCATCGTGTGACAATTCAAATGAAAGGTCTTGTTGAGAAGATCTCAAATGTATGTTTTTGTAATTTTAAAATAAATAGTCTCCAAGTTATTAAAAAAAATAGACGAAGCTTGACCATTCCCCCCCCCCCTTATCTCCGAAACTACTGAACCTAAAATTAAAAAAAAAATACAGGAATTAGTTTTCTACTTATAGATTATGGGAAAACCTGTAAGAAGTCCATGATATTACAAACAAGAAAATTCGATATTTAAAAATGTGGCAAAATCTAACCATCCCTACCAAAATTGCAAAAAGTAAAGGTGACATGCCATGATTATATTTATCAAATAAAAACATGACGCCTAAAATTGTTTGATAGGCAATAAAATGTTCTTAAAACGGATTTTTAATTTTTCTATCCCTATTTGTGCCAGTATATTAGAAAGAGAGACAGGTTTATGCAACCAATAGAAGACAATTTTCGCGAGTTGACGTCAGTTTATTACGTTATATGCTTAAAATTAGATATTGTAGTAACCACAGAACCATCACACAATATAAATGTAACGAGTACTGTCAGTTGTATTTTAGACTGAATGTTTAAACCTGTCTCATGTATTACATTTACATTGTTTAACATTTATCGTATAACTATCGTATTGATAGTTAAATCATATGAAGATATTACATTCAAACAAGTGTAGACGGTCTAAAAATAAGTTATTAAGTTCAAAAAATAGATTATGTCAGACGTATAATGTTTAAATAACATCCAGATATAATGCAACATACATATTACGTTCAAATAGTTACTATTTTTAACATCTTGATACATTCGAACACATACACTAGCTTAGAATTGTGAATGTCACGTGATCAACTTTCACGGTTATTATCTCAGAAACCGGACACTTTACGAGGGTTGGTGTCATAATATTTTTTGTTGTTATTGATGTCAACTATCGATTTATAAAGGTTTCATGGCTGGCCGAGATTTTGAAAAAAAATCAAAATGGCGGCAGTAGGTATGCCACGCTCCATAGTAAAATCTTCAAACCCCTTTCGTCTACTTTCTTGAATAACTTGGAAACTATTTATTTTAAAATTACAAAAAAAAAATACATTTAAGATTGTCTCAACAAGGCCTTTTATTTGATATGTCACACGATGCAGTTTTCAAATATTTTTTTTCATTTTCCCCTTCCCCCCCAAAAATTACCTCCCACATACAGATTTCATCCATTCACGTCACACCTCTGTGCTTGGGTCACAGGAATTGATATGTGTACCAAATTTCAACCCGATCGGTCTAGTAGATTCGGAGATAATTGACTGTAAGCGACGGACAGACGGACACACGAGTGATCCTATAAGGGTTCCGTTTTTGTATTCGGACGTACGGAACCCTAAAAACAAAAAAAGAATACGTCGCAGAATTTTCTGTAAATTTCTCGTATTCTCCTTTGTTCGGTAGGTAGTCAATTTTGGAGTCGTGTGCAAAATATATTAGTTCAAGTGGAAGTATGTTCATTATGAATTTATGACGCAGTTCAAATAATTAATAATTATTAACAAGGTTAAACATTATTTTCTCAGCTTCTTTCACCATTTCCGCGTCTTTTATTACTTACCTATTTAATTATATAAATTATTGTACCTTTGAATTATTGTTTCTTTTCGTTTTCGTGTGAGGATGCGGTCAACCTCTGATTTCAGAGTTAATTAAGCCACTTCTGGGAACACCACACAAGCCTCTGACATGGCCTTCCACTTTAATGCCTATTTATTATAATAAATCCAGGTTTCCTCACGATATTTTCCGTCACCGATGTCACTAGTGATGTCTAAGAGAAACTTAGAAAGTAGCTATGAATTGAGGGTCATGGGACTGTCTCATCAGGATACCGTGACCCTGGAACGTAAAGCGCTATTGAAGGATCACCGTGGATTTTAGTCAGTACAATTCCGACAGTCCCTCCCGCCCCGCACTTGGTAGGAGGACTCATTTGATGATTTTACATTTAACCACGTGAAAAAAAAACCTACCGGAAGGAATGAAAACAAATCATTTGCCCATAAAATAGAAATTACTAACCAACAGAAACTTCTTCTATGGGACCCAATGACAGAAATAATCACAAAGACAGACATCGAAAAAAAAAGAATCATCAGAAAACTTTTTCAAAAAAATGTAACCGCCTTCAAAAACAACCACAAAAAAGGGTAAAATAACCTACAAAATAACTTTTCTTTCAGAAGTCGGTGCCTTTGTTTTTTTTCATTTCATTGTCTTTTTTGCCACCGACTTCTGAAAGAAAAGTTATTTTGTAGGTTATTTTACCCTTTTCTGTGGTTGTTTTTGAAGGCGGTTACATTTTTTTGAAACAGTTTTTTATTTTACTCTTTTTAGTTTAAATATTCAACTCAAATTCTTGTCAAATAAATCGTTCGCTTACATGTATGTGCACTAAATTTTTGTAATCCGTAGCACCGGTAACAACATCGCTCAAGTGCACAATAAGCTAATAAAATTCCCTATCTCAAAAACTACTGAACCGATTTTGATGAAACTTGCAGTATTCCGAAGTTAAACAATACTTAGTACAAAAAAAAGTATTACTCGTACTTAAATCGGACTTGTAGTTCCGGAGATATGCGACCACAAACTAAATCAGTCGATGTCTACTCCAAGCCGTTGAGGAGTTGTACCTTCCATCATCAGCTCATCCACTTGAGATGATGATTATCAGATGCAAATACTTGAACAATTTTTTTTTTGCGTGGTAATATCATCAAATGAGTCCTCCCACCCCGGGCAGGGCGAGAGGGACTGTCAGACTTGTACTGACTAAAATCCACGGTGTCCTTCAAAAGCCCTTTACGTTCCGGGGTCACGGTAGTAAGATAAGTCCCGCGACCCCGGCAGGCTTTGGCCCTCTAGAGAGGGGGCCCCACGGGGGCCCCGTCATTATGCTGACGCTCTTTGAGGCGCGCGTGGAACACAACGCGCCGTCGACCCGGGCATGGTCCATGGTCGTGCAGCGAGTTGCCGTTTACTCGCCGCCCGCATGCCCGCGCCTACGGTGGCCGGAGATCGTTTTGCGACGTCCGTCGCCGTGGGCGTCCACCACCGCGGGTGTACTTGAACAACTTTAGAAAATATATGAAAATGGTATGTGCCTATAAAATTTGAAGTTGCCCTCGATTTCCCTGGGATCCCATCATCAGATCCTGACCTGATGATCATGGGACCACTTGGGAAGTATACCCTTTCAAACAAAAGAAAAATTTTCCAAATCGGTCCTGGCGTCTTCGAGAAATCGGGGAACATACCTACATAAAAAAAAAAGATTCCGACGAATTGAGAACCTCCTCCTCCTTTTTTTGAAGTCGGTTAAAAATCGGTTCACCGAGTCATAAGTAATTGTCAGGGGTTTATTCCACTTTGTTCACCCAGGTGATATTTTTCCGTGAACAAAGTGTCCCAGGTCCGCCTGGCTCGGGACCACCATCCTGTCGGCGTCGGGTGCCAATAGTACATTGTTATCCAAGGCGTGAAAGTTACTTATTTACGTCCCGAGACGGAGTTTAGCGCCCGTAACGTAGTGAGGGCGCTAATAGTTCGAGGGACTAAATAAGTAATTTACCCGAGGTAAACACTGTGCTTTTCATTACGAATACGAGGAAAGTAAAATTAACAACATAAATTATTAGCTGAAGAAAAAATGAGGTATTCCACGAAGCACACCCAAAAGAAGCACACCCAGACGAAGCCCACCTAAAGTATTCCACTTAGGCCACCCGTAGGTGGGCTTCTTAATAAAAATTTAAAATAATTAATTTCCTATTCCACGAAGCACACCTACGAATATCGCATCGCATAGTGCGGGGACTAAGAAATAAAAATGTCGATAGGAGAAAATATTTATTATTTAAAAGACTAGCATCTTTCAGTTTCATTATAATGTGACACAATGTTTGTCGTTTTTTAACCGACTTCAAAAAGGAGGAGGTTATCAATTCGACTGTATTTTTTTTTTATGTTTGTTACCTCATAACTTGCGACTGGGTGAACCGATTTTCATGATTCTTTTTTTATTTGAAAGCTGGTGCTTCCCGTGTGGTCCCATTGTCACCATTTCAATATCTGATGATTGGATCCTGAAGAAATCGAGGGCAACCCTCAAATTTTATAGGCCCACACATCGTTTTTCGCAAATATTATGAAGTAATTTAAGTACTTGCGTATAGTAATCATCATCTCATGTAGCTGAGCTGATGATGGAAGGTTCAACAACTCCTTAACAGTAAGGAATAGGCGTCGACTGATTTAGTAAATTATTTTTTTTTTCATTAAGTATTTCAAAACACTACAATTTAATAAAGGTCTGGAGTATATCTGATGATGGAGCCGAGAGACAGTCGAGGGATCTCCTCAAAGATTCACAGCAGCTATCTTGTGTTTGAGCTTGATTAATTTGAATTGATAAGAACTTTACACCTAGATGGGTTGTAACTGTTATTAGGGGTCTGATGACGAAGACGAAGGACAGTTCAGGGAATTCCTTAATGGTTTACAGTAGCTACCTTGTGTTTGGACTTAATTCATTTATATTCATGAGAACTTTACACCTAGATGGGTTGTAACTGTCATTAGGGTTCTGATGATGAAGACGAAGAACAGTTCAGGGAACTCCTCAACGGTTTACAGCAGCTATCTAGTATTTGGACTTAATTCATTTATACTAATGACCCATATGGGTTATTGTTCGATGCAGTATAACTGCCATTTGGTCCCATAAAAAAAACATTTATTTTGGTGTTCTTGCTTATTGTGTACATGGGCGATGTTATAACCGGTGCTAAGGATAATAAAATTCTAGTGCGTAAGTAAGAAAATTATGTTTTTGACAAGAATTTCGGTTGAATATTTTACACTAAAAAGGGTAAAATAAAGTTTTTTTTTAAAAAATGTAACCGACTTCTAAAAAAAAAAAACAACCACTAAAAAGGGTAAAATAACTTAGGTACCAAAAAACTTTTTTTTCGGAAGTCGGTGGCAAATGAAATAAAAAAGAAAAGCCACCGACTTCCGAAAAAAAAAGTATTTTGGTAGGTTATTTTACCCTTTTTAGTGGTTGTTTTTTTTTTAGAAGTCGGTTGCATTTTTTTATAAAAACTTGCAACCGAATTTATTTATTTATTATGTTAGTCTACATCAGCGTCTGAACAAATGTGCCAAACAAAAGTGTATGTATGTATGTTTATATGTTTGAGTTCGCATATCTCCGGAGCTACAAGTCCGATTTAAGTAATTCTTTTTTTTGTTGTACTAGCTATTGTCCAACTTAGGGTACATTGCAAGTTTCATCAAAATCAGTTCAGTAGTTTTTGAGATAGGGAATTTTTTGCCTACTTGGGTTGTAGATTTTCGAAGTTGATTGTATGTTTGGTCGCGATTATCTCGCGTTTGTCTGAACCGATTTTGATGCGGTTTTCACAAAAGTATTTGTTACAGTCTGGGGGAAGGTTTTTGTTTATAACAATAATGGGCATCTCGTTAAGTTGCCCGCATAGATCCGTTTTTGTTGGTCACATGCATTATAGATTTCTAAAGACGGCCGATTATACGAAGATTCTTGTTGAATATCTGAACTAAAAAGGGTAAAATAAAAACTTAAAAAAAAGAACCGACTTCAAATCAAACACCAACAAGTATAAAATAACTTTTCTTTCGGAAGTCGGTGGCTTTGTTTTTTTATTTCATTGACTATTGTTAAGTGTAAGTTTTTATTGTAATTATGAAACAATGTGTGTTTTAGAGCAGTGGTGGCCCAGTGGTATCGGCCTCGACTTACGAGTTGTAGGTCGTGGGTTCGAACCCCGTCAGGCGCATTACTTTGTGTAATTTGTTTCAACACCACTGCTCTCAAAACGGTGAAGGAAAACATCGTGAGGAAACCGGCATGTACTAGCACCAAAAATTCGAAGACATGTGACATCTACCAATCCGCACTGGGCCCGCGTGGTAGATTACGGCCCACTCCCTCTCACAGAGAGAGGAGGCCTGTGTCCCAGCAGTGGGAACATTTATAGGCTGATGATGATGATGATGTGTGATTTTTATGTTAAAGTAGAGTATTTTTATTTCTCACTAAACATGTAGCTATAAGAAAACTTCAACATAGATCTCCATAGAAAACTATATTTACAATGTTTTCCAAGTTTTTATTGCATAAGTATGAAACAATCTGTGATTTCCAATCGTAAAATTACAAAAACGACAAATATTGTGTCACATTATTATAATGAAACTGAAAGATGCTAGTCTTTTAAATAATAAATATTTTCTCCTATCGATATTTTTATTTCTTAGTCCCCGCACTAAGCGATGCGATATTCGTAGGTGTGCTTCGTGGAATAGGAAATTAATTATTTTAAATTTTTATTAAGAAGCCCACCTACGGGTGGCCTAAGTGGAATACTTTAGGTGGGCTTCGTCTGGGTGTGCTTCTTTTGGGTGTGCTTCGTGGAATACCTCGAAAAAATGAGAGTAGATCGGATTGTCACTTTGCCGCTTATTTTTTTTTTGTGCTATGGTCGTCCAGCTATACAGCCAGGATTTTTCATGTTCATTATTTTAAAAAATGGCAAAGATTTTGTCGAAATATGTGATATTTTAGAGAAATAGTTGAAACTAAATTATTTTAAAGTCATTATTTATATTATTAGTACTTAACTTTATGTTATTTTAATTTTAATTCACTCTGTAATTTAGTGGCTGTATAAAAAGTTTGAACATGGTTCAATAGAAATGTCAAAACAGAACTAGTTTTTTTTTCTTAAATTTGGCAGCTGTCAGTTGAAAGCGATTTTCCCTAGGGCGGCAATGGATAACTTTCAAACTGCTAATCAGACATGTAATGACCTACTTTCAGAGTATGAGTAATGAAAAATGTTATTATTGTGTTCCATTGATGCGCAGGAGTTTAATTCGTCTGGGTGAGCAAGCTTCATCTTAAAACTTATACTTGCCACTAGGCTAGATTAAAGCCAAGAGCAAAGTCAATTTAAATAAAAAATTATGTGTTTATTATGCTATATTTCTGTTATTATCACTTTCCTCGAAAATAAGATAATTAGTGCTACTAAGGGTCAAGTCACACTGAGACACGACGCTGCACGCTCATTTCGATAGAGCTACTCAGAATCGAACTCTATTTACTACACGGAAAGATACACACCTTTCGCAAAGGCACGCAAAGGTGTATTTTTTTGCAGCACTGCGTTTTAATAGCGACGCAAAATCTAACTTTATAATTACTAGGCACACGAAAATATACACATTTGTAGTATCGTTGCGTCACGTCGCGTTGCGTCGCATCTCGGTGTGAACTGACCATTACGGAAGTATATGATACAGAAGCAATCACGGTGAAATTATTCGTAGATGCAGCGACTTACAAACGACTTACAAACCTATTCCTAGAGTGTCAGGGTTCAAATTAAAATGTTAAGTTCTGAGTAGTTTTGTTGAGGTGAGGTTTACATCGCACTTTAGAGAATTAGACGGGAGTGTTGCTTGCCAAGCTTCTGATGCCAAATTGCTCGTTATTTTAGATGCAGTTTTAGTAAATACTTATATGCGTTGAATGACTATAAAAAGTAGTCTGATTTACCTATAAAGATTACTTGCAAATAAGGTTTTAGGCGAATATAAAAAATTACATATTTAAGATTTATTTGGAGCAACACGAAGTATAGACCAGTGAAAACATCACTCTTAAATTATTCGGCTACGATCTCCGGCCACCGTAGGCGCGGGAATGCGGGCGGCGAGTAATGGGCGACTCGCTGCCCGACCATGAACCATGCCCGGGTCGACGGCGCGTTGTGTTCCACGCGTGCCTCAAAGAGCGTCAGCAAGACGACGGGGCCCCGCTCTAGAGGGCCAAAGCCTGCCGGGGTCGCGGGACTTATTCCATTACCGTGACCCTGGAACGTAAAGTGCTAATGAAGGACACCGAGATAAGCCTGCCGGGGTCGCGGGACTTATTCCATTACCGTGACCCTGGAACGTAAAGGGCTAATGAGGGACACCGTGGATTTTAGTCATTTTGATGTGTTTTTTTTTTCTTTAATAAAGACGTTACTCCACACTAGGAATTTCTTCCTGTATCGTGGGTGCGTTTACAAACATAGGAACTCCCATACACAAACACCCACACCCGAAACCACTACTCTCAGATCATACAAATATTTGTTCCGTGCGGGAATCGAACCAGCGACACGCTGCGCAGCAGTCGATAAATCAGCCACTGCGCCAACCGTATCGTTAGATTAGACCACATTAAAAAACAATGTCAATATGAACCATTAGAATGAAATATGAAGTAGTGTGAGTTTTCGTGGGCGCGCTTCTCCGCGTAACAAACTGAGGTCGCGCCTTCTCACGGGCGACATAAAGTGAGGTCTTGAAGTGATGAAGAAGTCTTCCAAAATAAAGAACATCTATTAACGCACTTAATTTCCCACATTCATCTTTCATTTATTTTCTTACAGCTCCATAAACCAGTTGGACCATTGAGTGTGGTGAAGATGCAGTTCTTTAACCACACCCGATGCGCGTGCGTCTCCCGTGGAACGTTGCAGATGACCCTCCCCGCTACAGCAGGGAAAGCAAGCTACAGTGACAGCCAAGAAGAGCTGGAAAGGCCCTCGAGGAGGGCCCTGGTGGAGAGTCAGAACGACTGGAGATCACCGACCGAAGAGCCTCATTTGGAAAAGGCTGAGGAACCTACTGCGTCCTCTCAATTGCTATGGAATAAAAAAAAGTATTGTATTGTAATGGGCATACCACACGCTCAAGCTTTACCACAGTTCTAATGGGCCTACCACACGCACAAGCTTCACCACAGTACTAATGGGCCTACCATAATTAGTGCCATAATATTCAACATAATGAGATAATATTATCAATGATAAATACAATAATTATAATGTCAAATAAGTTACTAATAAAGAGAAAATGTCCATTAAAATAACAAATAAAGTCAAAATGTAAACAGTGAAGTCATGATGATAAAAGTTATATTGTCAAAGAGCTGTCATCAAAATATTCATTGAGAGAATAGTAACATTTCTGTATTAATAAATTTCGTAGTTTATGTTTGAAATTGGCCAAATTCAGACTTTTTATCGAGCAGGGTAACTTGTTAAATATTCTTTGAGCCATACAAAAGAAGCTTTTCCTTATTAAAGCTGTGGCCGTATAAGGTATTTTAAGCTCTTAAGTCATTTTTGTCACGTAGTTTCCTATAGTGACTTTAGCTATTTCATACAAGGTTATGTTTGTTTTGACCAAGACATTAACTTCATATATATACAGTACAGTCTGATAAGACTGTCCCGCGATCTACTCGCGCCCGCCGCGGTATACCTAACACTCAGAATATCCAAAAGATATTCGCTGAAGGTCATTCAGGTATAAGCACCGACCTCGTCACACTCCGATGGAGAGAAGTGGAGACTATGTATGAGGACGTAAGTAGGGCTATACATAGTTCCAAAACACACTTCACTGTTGTTATGGGGGACTTTAACGCAAAGTTGGGCAAGAAAAGCGGTGATGAGTTGAGAGTGGGGCAATTTGGGTATGGGCAACGGAACCCTAGGGGACAGAGGCTGGCCGACTCTCTGGAGAAAGAGGAACTCATCATGATGAACTCTTTCTTCCAGAAGCCGCCTCGCAGGAAATGGACCTGGTTGAGTCCCGATGGTTTCACGAGAAACGAGATAGACTTCTTCATGAACGACAAGAAACGGATATTCAGTGATGTCTCTGTGATCAACAGGGTAAAAACAGGTAGCGATCACCGAATCGTAAGAGGCTCGCTGAATATCAATGTTAAACTTGAAAGGTCCAGCCTGATGAAGTCTACGCTCCGACCTACTCGGTCCCATATTCAAAACCCCGAAAGCTTTCAACTCGAGCTCTCTAATCGCTTTGCTTGCCTTGAGAACTTAGTTTCAGTGGACGAGATCAACAACGGGCTAGTGGAAACTGTCCGCACGGTAGGGTCTAAGTTTTTTAGACCCTGCCGTAAAGATAGACCTCAGAAATTGACCGAGCAAACATTAAACCTCATGGCTGAACGACTCTTGCTACAGCTGCAGTCTTCCGATGACGCGAAGTCATACAGGCAGCTCAATAGACGTATATCTAAGTCCTTGCGACACGATCTGCGTCTCTTTAATACGAATCGTGTTAAAGAGACCATACAGCGAAACCAAGGCTCCAAAGTGTTCGCAAAGGACAAGTCTATTGGGCAAAGCCAAATGACAAAGCTGAAACGGGAGGATGGCAGCAAGAACAACAAGGCGCCGGGCGAGGACGGAATCAGTTCAGAGCTTCTGAGAGCGGGTGGAACACCGGTACTTAAAGTCCTCCAGAAACTCTTTAATTCCGTCCTGTCCGAGGGCAAAACGCCGCAAACGTGGAGCAGTGGTGAGGCGATGTTGTTCTTCAAGAAAGGTGATAACAGTCTATTGAAGAACTACAGACCCATCACGCTTCTGAGTCATGTTTATAAGCTGTTTTCAAGGGTTATCACGAACCGTCTCGAACACAGACTTGATGACTTCCAGCCTACCGAACAAGCCGGTTTCCGAAGAGGCTGTAGTACCATAGACCACATCCATACGCTGCGGCAAGTTATACAGAAGACCGAAGAGTATAACTTGCCATTATGCTTAGCGTTTGTGAACTATGAGAAAGCCTTCGATTCGGTGGAAACATGGGCGGTACTTGAGTCACTCCAGCGATGCCGTATTGACTATCGGTACATCGAGGTGTTGAAGTGTTTGTATAATAACGCCACCATGTCGGTCCGAGTACAGGAGCAGAGCACGAAGGCGATTCCATTGAGAAGAGGCGTAAGACAGGGGGACGTTATCTCCCCGAAACTGTTTACTGCCGCAATGGAAGTCGCCTTCAAACTCCTGGAATGGCAAGGACTTGGCATCAACACCAACGGCGAATACATCACTCACCTTCGGTTTGCCGACGACATCGTAGTCATGGCAAAGTCGATGGAGGAACTCAGCATGATGCTCGATGGCCTCGATCGAGTTTCACAACGGGTGGGCTTGAAAATGAACACGGACAAGACGAAAATTATGTCAAATGCCAATGTTGTGCCCACCCCAGTCTCTGTTGGAAACTCGGTACTCGAAGTTGTTGACTCATATATCTATTTAGGACAAGTCGTCCAATTAGGTAGGTCCAATTTCGAGAAAGAGGTGAACCTCTGAATCCAACTCGGTTGGGCAGCGTTCGGGAAGCTACGCTATGTCTTTTCGTCCAACATACCTCAGTGCATCAAGACGAAAGTCTTCAACCAATGTGTGTTACCAGTGTTGACTTGCGGCACCGAAACGTGGTCTTTCACTATCGGCCTCATCTCAAAGCTCAAAGTCAGCGAGCTATGGAGAGGGCTATGCTCGGTGTTTCTCTACGTGATCGAATCCGAAATGAGGAGATCCGTAGACGAACTAAAGTCACCGATATAGCCCACCGGATTAGCAAGCTGAAGTGGCAATGGGCATGCCATATTGCTCGCAGAGCAGATGGCCGATGGGGTCGAAAAGTTCTAGAGTGGAGACCGCGGACTAGCAAGCGCAGCGTAGGACGTCCTCCAACGAGATGGACAGACGACCTTATAAAGGTCGCCGGAAGACGGTGGATGCAGGTCGCTTCCAACCGGTATATGTGGAGATCTAAAGGGGAGGCCTATGTTAAGCAGTGGACGTCCTATGACTGATATGATGATGATGATGATGATAACAGACAATGAGCCTTGTTCGTGCGTCTGCGACTGGCCGGACTCCGGCCGCCGTCGCGACTGTCTACTGCTCACCAGGAGAAGAGAACACTTTGGACTCCGAGACAGAGTATGCGTCAGAGCTGACTGTACCCCACCCTCCTGCGGGTACGGAGCCTACGACAGGAATGCTGTCAAGTGTCCTCCAAGAAGGTACAGGAGGATGAGATTCCACTCCCGAGGCAGATACCAGGAGAAAACCATGGTGGTGTGAGCGAATGGAGCAGTTCAGTTGTAGATATTCTATGGTATTATGCAAGCAGTAAGGGTTTCCGGGCAGTCTCATAGCTCTGATAAATAATTCTCCCAACTTTAGTTCTGACCAAAATTTAATAAGAACGGATCTTTAGAATTTATGGCATAAGTTGGTTTGAAAAACGATACAGTGTTGTCTAAAATATACAGATAGACACATGCTATTCTACTATAGCCAGTGACGGATTAACCCTTAATCAAATTAAGCAATTGCCTAGGGCACCACGTCTGGGGGGGCACCAGAGTAAGCACAAAAAAATCCTAAAACGAATTTTTTGTGCTTGTTCTGGTGCTACCTCCCACATACAGATTTTATCTATTCACGTCACACCTCTGTGCTTGGGTCACAGGAATTGATATGTGTACCAAATTTCAACCCAATCGGTCTAGTAGATTCGGAGATAATTGACTGTAAGCGACAGACAGACGGACACACGAGTGATCCTATAATGGTTCCGTTTCTGTATTCGGACGTACGGAACCCTAAAAATCAAATCATTTCCGTTTACGGATATTTAGTTTATTATTAATTTCTTTTACTAAAAACTGAGAATTATTAAAGAATGTGTCAATCGCCAAAACCAAACCTTTTAAATAATATTATTTAAAAGGTTTTTGAACATTGTGTTAAAATATCGATTATTTTTAACCGACTTCAAAAAAAGGAGGAGGTTCTCAATTCGGTCGGTTCTTTTATGTATGTACACCGATCACTCCGAGATTTCTTGTCGGTTTTGTTTTTATAATAATTGTAATTAGTGTGATTCTTTTTTCGTTCGAAGCAGTATACTTTCCCATTCCCGTTGACGTCCACTGCTGAACATAGGCCTCCCGTTTAGATGTCCACATATACCGGTTGGAAGCGACCTACATTCAGCGTCTTCCGGCGACCTTTACAAGGTCGTCTGTCCATCTCGTTTTGTGGACGTCCTACGCTGCGCTTGCTAGTCCGCGGTCTCCACTCTAGCAATTTTCGACCCCATCGGCCATCTGCTCTGCGAGCAATATGGTCTGCCCATTGCCACTTCAGCTTGCTAATCCGGTGGGCTATATCGGTGACTTTAGATCGTCTATACGGATCTCCTCATTTCGGATTCGATCACGTAGAGAAAATCTCTCTACTTTCCCATTGGTCCCAAAATTTCATCCAATCAAAATCAAAGCATTTATTTCAAATAAGCCAGTTACAGGCACTTTTGAATTGTCAAAGACAAATATGAAATATTATTAAAAACAAAATACAAAATTATGGTGCTACAGTCCCATGACTGTGACAATGACACATGTATCAGCACCATTCAGCTCAACCATTTTGAAGGGAGCTAAATGATCCGACACACGCGCCACCATCAGCGAGACATTTGAGTGAGCATGACATACTCTCAACCGCGAGGGTTATTCAAGTCAATAAGAGACGTAGGTACTCAGTAAATGATAGCTCCGCGGTACATAGTACTCGCACAATGCTGGCTATGAAACTATATAATACTAGGAAAATTGAATCTATACAATGCAAATACAGTTGAACAATCTTCAGCAGCTTCAAAAATGGTATTAGGTATACTTTTACTATCAATTTATTTATACATTCTCTGTCTCATGGAGCAGGACCAGCATGGAGCCAAGCATCATTATCAGCGATATAGTCGCTCAGTTTGTAAATATTACCGCTTACACAGTGGGCGTTTAATGCATACTTTGAATTTCGTTTCATTCAGTTCAAGAACGTTTTGTGGTAGCTTATTATAGCATTTTAAACAGTACCCCATGAAAGAAGAGTCTACTTTGGCGAGTCTGAAGCCCGGCTGAACTAATTGGTCCCTATTTCTAGTATGTTATTTATGTCTGTCACCTTAGAGAAAAGATGCAGATTTTTCCTAACGTACATTATATTTTCATAGATATATTGACAAGGTACCGTCATGATGTTAATTTCATTAAACCGTTCTCTTAGAGAATCGCGCCTACGGAGATATGGCTCGAATCGCTCTCTTTTGGAGAATAAAGATAGACTCGATGTCAGCCGCCCGTCCCCACAATAAAATGCCATACGAAATTATACTGTGGAAGTAACTAAAATAGACAATTCTCGCGGTATCAACGTCAGTGAATTAACGAATCTTCCAAACAGCATATGCTGCTGAACTTAATCGCCCCGCAAGAGTTGTTATATGAGGGCCCCATTGTAGCCTTGAATCAAGTGTTATCCCCAGGAAAACCGTTTTATCGACGAATTCTAGTATCTCATCATCCAACACTACTATGTCATAATTACTATTTTTAACATTTGGTAAGGCAAATCTAATGCATTTAGTCTTGTTTCCATTTAATACTAAATTGTTTGCTGTAAACCAACTATGGATTTGACGCAGGGCATTATTGACGTCGTCAAGATTCTGGGCTCGCCTATTTATCAGCAAATAACACCATATTGTGTAGTTGGTTCTTAAGTAAATAGGGTAGATCATTTATATATACAAGAAAAAGGAAAGGACCCAATATTGAGCCTTGTGGAACTCTCATTTTAACTGTTAAACCCTGTGAATTTACACCATTTATTTGAACTTGTTGTTGCCTATCACACAAATAAGATTTTACTAAACTAAGCGCAAGTTTACCTAGTCCGTAATGTTTAAGTTTCAAAAGTAATGTATCGTGATTAACGCAATCAAATGCTTTGGACAGGTCACAAAAAATTCCTATGGCGTCTTGGGCTTCCTCCCACGCAGTAAATATGTGCTTTAATAAGGTGACACCGGCGTCAGTTGTACAACGTCCCTTGGTGAAACCATACTGCTGATCGTGTAAGATTTTGTTGGTGTTAAAGTGATCGAGCATCTGATTAAGCATTACTTTTTCAAATACCTTGCTAAAGACTGGCAACACGGATACTGGTCTATAATTATCTAATATCTATTAATCCCCAGATTTAAAAAGAGGTACGACTTTACTGAACTTCATCAAATCAGGAAAAACTCCTTGATCCACACACAAATTAAAAATTAAAGCCAAATATGGCGCTACAGTTTCCACTATGGCTGTACAAACTTTGATAGACAATCCCCATAAATCTTCGGTCACTTTTATTTTATTTGCCGGAACGCTTTAATAACTGTCATAGGGTTTATATGTTTAAACTTAAATCAGCCGGGCTGCCAGATACGTTCGCCTTTAATAAATCCATTGAAATATCAGATGAGGAATTCAAAGCCTCCGTAGTCCTAACCGGTATATCAGTAAAGAAATTAACAAATTCTTAAGCTACTTCCAGATTTGAGCTTATAGGACCACATGATGTCTGCAAAGTATAGTTAGTGTTGCCCTTTTTTTCCTGCCAGTCTCGTTATTTATACCTTTCCAAACCGTTTTTATTTTATTTTCTGATGATTTAATCTTATTGCTAATATGCATGGCTTTAGCAGCCTTGCATACTTTTCTGAAAGTTTTTGAATAGCTAGAAACATACTTATTATAAGTTTGAGTGTTAATGTAAGGCTTAAGGCCATACAGTTCAAATAGTCTTTCCCTACTTTTCCTTATACCTCTAGTCGCCCAGTCACTAAATACAAATTTAGGGCAAATATTTTTTCTTTTCTTTTCAAAAGTTTTATTGAATTCAGTATGAACTATTGAAAAAAAGTATCATAGAATTTATTAACATTAATGTCATCCATATTCATTACACTTAACTTGTTCTGTAGGGAATTATTAAAGCTATTTAATTTGGTAGCCGTTATTGGTCTAAATTTAATCTCAAGTTAATAATAATAATAATCTTTTTTGCAAGGAAATTATATTTAAAAAGCGTAATTAGTTCTGTATCACTCCACATAATAGAGTTTTCTAAAGTTAATAGAAACTCGTAATAATGAAAATCCAAAACCACAAAATATTAGAAACCAAGTGTAAAAACGAATTATGACAGATGTCACGAAACGAAAAATCATATAATGAAATGAAATCGGATGAAACTGAAATGAAATGAGATGTTAACGAGAGCCGCTTCCCGACGCGCACGCCCACCATCCCCGGAGTCGCCGCTCAGTTCCGCCTCGCCGCCACCGGACATCGGATCTCCCACGTCACCGGCAGCGGCAGTTGCGTCGAGCTCGAGCGGCGAATATTTCTCCCCGCCGACGTCGCCAACACCTGTACGTCGGCAGGGGAGTCGCCGGCCACCGAGGAGCTTGGGATCTAGGGGCCAACCGGCCCCGAGCCGGGTCCCCGCTACCGGTGGTTGTGTGCAGCGCATGAGATGGACTCAGTCCATAAATGAGAATGTCATGCGCGCATACTACGGGTCTACAGAGGGGGGAACTAACCTCACTGCGTACCGTGTTAGGATGCTGTCTCTGTTCCAGGTACTTGAACCAACCCTTAACGTCTCGGCCCAACGACTTTCGGATCAGGTGCGGGTCATCCAACGTAATCACATGTTGGACGACACCGCACTTGATAGGCTGCGCTCAGAGGTACTGAGCAACCGTACCATCTTATCTCCACCACCAGCTACGACGTCATTATTTATTAACAGAGTTCCGTCGCAGCAAAATATTGCTCCTGTTGTGGAGGAGGATGACACGGTTGCCACGGTAAGTAGCCAGTGCAACGAACGATTGAGGAGCGCAGTGGAGGATGCGCTTCGTGAGTACCGCTCAACTCCCATTACACTTAGACCCCGATTACCACGGTTACCCATGCACAAAAAAAATAGGGCGCTGGTGAGTGCTTTGAACTCGCTGCTTAAGAATTTTTTCGAGAGCAGCGAGGATCTTGTCGATACACATTCAATCCTGTTTTGCGGGGCTGTTGCGGCATGTCGATTGGCTAATGTCAAGTTCCCGGATAGTGACGGAGCTAATCGACCAAAACCAGCTGTACCAGCCTGGCAATGCAGGATTGAGCGTCGTATCGGCGAGGCCAGGGTACTCATCGGCAAACTATATTGCTTCAGGGAGGGAAATACACGACCACGTGTGATGCGCTTTGTGAGACGGGCATTCTCGGGGACTGGAATTGGTCCTCAAGATTACATGTCCCGTGTCACAGAGCGCATCGACTTCCTGAAGCAAAAAGTTTGCGCATGGGCAAGCCGTATTCGGCGGTATAAGCGACGGGTTGATCGGTACTCGCAGAACCGCATGTTTCGGAGCGATGAGAGGTGGGTATATAGAGCTTGGGAGCGACCCGAACAAAACATGGCTGACCTGTGCCGTCCAGATGACGACGCCACGAGTTCATTCTGGCGCAGCATCTGGTCGGTGCCCGTCAGTCATGCTGAGGCTGACTGGATGCGAGATGTCGAACGAGTGTGTGAAAATATTCCTGAAATGGAACAAATTTCCATAACGCCATCAGATGTGGCAAGAGCAGTCCGTCCGTTACCGAACTGGAAATCACCGGGACCGGACGGACTGCATAACTTTTGGCTCAAATGGTTCAGTAGTTCACACACTTGTCTGGCATCTCAATTCCAGTCCTCCTTGGAGTCTGGGTCGCTACCACAGTTTCTAACAACAGGGGTTACCCACCTTCTCCATAAGGCTGGTAGTACCGCGGAACCCAAAAATTATAGACCGATCACGTGTTTGTCGACGGTTTATAAACTTCTTACATCCATTTTGAGAGTGAAAATTAATACACATATTGAAAGTAACTCAATAATGTCCGCCTCTCAAAATGGATGTAGGAACGGGTCCCGTGGTACTAAGGAGCTACTCCTCATTGACATGGCCATTAGCCAACAGGTTCGTCGATCCCGCAAGGATCTGTCCACATGCTGGATAGATTATAAGAAGGCCTACGACTCGGTGCCACATACATGGCTCATGAGGGTGCTGGAGTTGTACAAGATAGATGCAACCCTATGCACCTTCCTTGAGTCGTGTATGGGGCAATGGAGAACAGTCCTTCGCTATCCGGGATGTCGACAGATCCAGGCGAATGATGAACCTGTATGGATCAAGCGGGGAATATTCCAGGGCGACAGTTTGAGTCCACTTTGGTTCTGCTTAGCTCTGAATCCTTTAAGCACATTGCTGGAGGATTCAGGTCTAGGCTATCGGTTGAGGAGAGGTGGTCAGGTCATATCTCACCTCTTATACATGGACGATCTGAAACTCTTTGCCCCCAACAAATTGCGACTGATGGAGCTACTGAAGGTAACTGAAACTTTTAGTAGTGCCATCAGGATGGAATTTGGTGTGGACAAATGTGCAGTCATGCATGTAAAGCGAGGGGAGATTATGGAATCTGAAGGGATTCAGCTTTCAGATTCCATACACCTTAGATCACTTTCCTCATCCGAGACCTACAAGTATTTGGGTATGTCGGAAGCGTTAGGCATTAATGTACCGGACGTGAAACAATCGTTGAGGGACCGCTTCTTTGGACGCCTGAAAAAGGTTTTAAATAGCCTTCTTTCAGGCGGAAACAAGGTGCGCGCCTTCAACGGTTGGGTCATGCCGGTTTTAATGTACTCTTTCGGCATACTCAAATGGACTCAAACTGAACTCGACGCCTTGGATAGACGAGTCCGTACGCTGTTGACTGCAAATCGGATGCATCACCCACGATCATCGGTGATGAGGCTGTACATCCCGCGGAAATGCGGGGGTCGAGGCTTTTTAAATGCCAAGACCCTCCACAACCGTGAGGTGTGCAGTCTCAGAGAATATTTTTTGAAAATGGAAGTGGGTATGCACCGAGATGTGGTCACAGTGGACAAGGGACTCACCCCGCTGTCCATGGCTAAAGAGAACTGGCACAAACCTGTGATACTCAGTACCGAAGACCGCAGGGAGGTATGGCAAAGCAAGGAGCTACATGGACGCTTCTACCGGGCCCTTCATGGGCCCGATGTAGATTTTCTGGCGTCCATATCCTGGCTACGTTTCGGTGACCTCTTCGGGGAAACTGAAGGTTTTGTCTGTGCGATTATGGACGAAGTTATCTTGACGAACAACTACCGGAGACATATTATAAAGGATGGGACGATTGACGTGTGTCGGGCATGCCATCGTCCAGGTGAATCCATTAGACATATTATCTCTGGTTGTTCTCGTCTTGCTAACGGCGAGTACTTGCACAGGCACAACCTAGTAGCCAGAATCATCCACCAGCAACTTGCGTTGAAATACAAACTTGTGGAATCTGAGGTACCGTATTACAAGTATGTGCCCGACCCAGTTCTCGAGAAAGACCATGTCACGTTGTACTGGGATCTGCCTATCATTACTGATAGGACTATTATCGCTAATAAGCCTGACATAGTAGTGATAGACAGATCAGCGCGCCGCGCAATGATAATCGATGTTACCATCCCACATGACGAGAACCTCGTGAAGGCTGAGAAAGATAAACAAATCAAATATATCGACCTAGCGCGCGAGGTTGTCGACATGTGGAGTGTGAGCTCGGCTATCATTGTGCCGATTGTTGTAACGGCCAATGGCCTGATGGCCAAGAGCCTCGACGAACATCTGTCGAGGCTCTCGTTGGGTAGTTGGATCAAGGGCCAGATTCAGAAGGCAGTACTCCTTGATACGGCTCGTATTGTGAGGAGGTTCCTGTCTCTGGAACCCTAACCACCGGTAGCTTGGACCCTGCTCCCACGCCGGCGGACAACTATTTTTATATTTTTAAATGTTTTTTTTACTTTTTTGTTTTTATAAAATATTTAAAAATGTAAACATATGTAGAGAAATGAATAAAGGAAATAATAATAATAATAATAATATTCCACAACTATCACACAACGCCATCTAGTCCCAAGCTAAGCAGAGCTTGTGTTATGGGTACTAGACAACTGATAAACATACTTATATATTTCTAAATACATACATATTATAGATAAATTACACCCAGACACAGAACAAATGATCGTGCTCATCACACAAACATTTGTCCTGGGTGGGAATCGAACCCACGACCTCCGGCATAGCAGTCAGGGTCACTAACCACTAGACCAACAGGCCAGTCAAGTTGTTGCTTTATTGTGTTACATATAAAAGTTACCGTCTGCCCACTATGATCAGACGGCAGACAACTAAAGGCCTTATCCAAATAATCACAATTGCAGAAAACATTATCAATACAAGTAGCAGAAGATGGAGTAACTCTAGTTGGTTCTGTAAAATGTTAGTCAAATCAAATGACTTAAAAAGATTTAACAACCTACTGCTATTAGAATTTTCTTCCAAAATATTTATATTAAAATCACCACAAATTATTAAAGATTTATTCCTGACTGCAAGCTTTGCGAGTACATCTTCCATAATAGATTCAAATAAGGAAAAATTTTGATAGTTAGGGGGTCTGTACACACAAACTATTACATGCTTATCTAGCTCAACACAAGACAGTTCGATACAATGTTCAACTGAGAGACCTACTATGTCATTACGTTGGTGAAATTTTAAAGAGTTTTTAACTAATATTAGGGAACCTCAACGCAGCAAATTTTTATGATTAAAACAACTACCTACAGTATAGTTTTCATAATTAAATAGCATTTGGTAGTCCTTTAACCAATGTTCAGTAAAACAGATAGTATCAATCATGGTTTTTTTTCAAAAAAAAATTCAACTTCTAATAATTTCGAAGAGATACCTTGAATGTTCTGATGGAACAATTTCAAGGTATTCTGCTGAGGTCCTCTTTTAAAACTAACTGGTTGGTTGCAAGAAGATACATTGTCTGTAGGAGATGCTAAATTGCTAATGGTACCTTCTATTGTCTTACTTACAGGTTTAAAGAAAAATAAATACTATCCGGAGGGAGCCCCGGGACTCCCATGCCATCACCAGGCAAAAATATCCTACTACTAGTAGTCCCACCTTGAGATTGGGAATCTTCCATGGTGACACATGGATCCTCCTTCGTACGACTAATACTATTACTAAAACTACTACTAATGTACACAACAAGACGAAGACATACTATTTATGTCTGTGTGAATATTAAAACTTAATAGACTAGTATGTCTATATCTAATAGGCAGATACGCTGAATCCTGGGTCGACATAAGTTTATCAACACATTGGAAAGTTTTAAGTAAATCGAGTGAGAATTTTCATACAAATTTTAATCCCATTTTAAACCCCTTAGGGATGAATTTTAAAAATCATCAATTTAGAAGGATAAATTGACAATTGCACTGAATGGAGTGGAAGGAACTTGGTTTGCTCAAAAAACAATCTGTATTTTGAGTTGTCCTTTACTTCAGACATTTTTGCGTCTAATGCGCATTCGGTAAAACAAGTTTCACGTGTTTAATAAACGAAAAAAAAGTTGTAGGTATATGAAAATGTATTCCAAAAAAAACTACACCACCTAAGGCAAGGCAAAGCCTCTTTTTTGTCCCCATTCACTGGACTAGTCTCTGCTACGCCCAGAGTAAGCCACGGAAAGGGATAATATAACAAAAACACAACAAAATACAATGCAACATTTATATTTGAATATAGTTTTGAATAAAAATACATAGTTCTGTAAAGTTTTAGCGTTAGTGCTCATGAGTAGGTATTTCCATGACGAGAGATAGTAGTTAAATGATTTAAGTACACAAATCATGAACAAGAACATGTAAAGACAACATTGGCGTTCCCTACATAACAGCGTAAGTCCCGAGTAGATTGGAAGAGTCTAACTCCATGAAAACAGGCTGCTTGTTGAGGTTCAATGAGCAGTACTTTAGGTGAGCCGTCTTTCATGCGACTGCTTTCTGCGTCTCTGTGAAAGATATTTCTTAGGTCAAATCATGTGTCATATAAATGAGCGTACTGTCACTTTAATCAGATCGATGATGATGGCAGTACTGGTTCTCTAGGCACCATCTGTCACTTGTTTAAATAAGTGCTGCATTCCTGGAGCAGCTGCATTTCAAAGTAAATAACAACAAGGAAATAAAAATATTAAGGTCTCTGCGCTCGGTCGATGGTAAACAAAATGCGTGTATAAGGTCAGAGATTGTAATCACAGGCCTTCAAGAGACAATATAACCTTACGTTTATCCTCTTGGATCTATTAAAGGAAGTTTTTTTTATACATACCTCCCAGTTTGAGATGAAGAAGCCGTCAAGCGTTCCGTTTCTATCTTCCCAATCTTTCAAGATGATAATAAAACTGGATGCCTGACTTTAGGTATACGTTCATCTCTTGCAGTACAGTATGACGTGGTACTTGTGCTGTTTGTGACTGCCATGCGTGTACCGTTGCTGCCGTGCTTGTTGGAGTGACTTTCTTTCCCGCTGGCTGATGACAGCGGCCATGTAACTACTTAGTGTTGACCCTCGTATGGAGTAGCCGACAGTGTCATTGTTTATAAATGATGATGTTTCTGCTACATATTAGTTTGCTGATTTCAAACATAGTGCGCATACATTCCTTACAGCGCATTTGTCTTTGTCGGAGTTGTTAAGGGACTTACGAAATCATCTTAGTCTCTCCTAATCATGAGTACGCTAAGCACAGATATTAAGAAAATATGTGGTGTTGTAATAATTATAAAACCAATGCCGTGGTCAGTCGTTATTTTGAAATCGGTACTCTGTCATTGCTTCTATTTTGCTATTGCTTCTATGCAACAGATGGCTGAGATTCTTTAGTTGGCTCAGATTCTTTAGTTGGCTCGGAATCTTTAGTTGGCTCAGATTCTTGAGTTGGCTCTGGAATTAGCACTAATAGTATCATCAAACAATTACCAACACAGATAGACATTGGAAAAACCTAAAGAAAATGAAAGAGTAGCGTTTTATTAACGTCGTTTCGTCCGAGTCGGGGTGCCCTAAGTCCCGAGCTCGCTTCGCTTTCTCTTTTAATTACCAAAACAAATGTCGATATCGCAACAGTAAAGGTAAAGTAAAGTACCCAAAGATTTTTTTGTATGACAAATTTATAATTAAATAACACTCCATTAGTATTTATATATTTAGTAAAGCTATAAATAGCTTAAAAAATAGCTTTACTAAATATTTTACTACTTGAGTGTTATTTCAAATGTGTATTATAGAAAATTATCATTATATCATACAAAATTAAATTATATCAAGAATATCGTTTGATCGTTATAGTAAAAGAAAGTATATTACATGAAATTAGGTCATAATAATTATGATCATTAGAGCTTTCGTAATTACTTAAGTATAGGTATATATAATTACAAAATTTGCACACCCTAGAAGATAATTCCGTAAAAGGACATATCATATTACCCGATATGATTTGTCCTTTTACGGGATTCTCTTCTCTCAAATTGTTTACAATTAAAAAAACAATATATAATTAAAAAAGTAGGTACCTTTCTCCAGGCCTGCAATTTTGCCAATTCCTGTCACCGCACCTTTTGTTATATCATTAGCTCCGTCCAACACACCTGAAATTATCGTTTCAAGTCCGCCCAACACACCTTCGCCCGTTTTTTGTATTCCTTTGGCTGGCTCAGATTCTTTAGATGGCTCAGAATCTTTAGTTGGCTCAGATTCTTGAGTTGGCTCTGGAATTAGCAATAATAGTATCATCAAACAATTACCAACACAGATAGACATTGGAAAAACCTAAAGAAAATGAAAGAGTAGCGTTTTATTAACGTCGTTTCGTCCGAGTCGGGGTGCCCTAAGTCCCGAGCTCGCTTCGCTTTCTCTTTTAATTACCAAAACAAATGTCGATATCGCAACAGTAAAGGTAAAGTAAAGTACCCAAAGATTTTTTTGTATGACAAATTTATAATTAAATAACACTCCATTAGTATTTATATATTTAGTAAAGCTTTATATAGCTTAAAAAATAGCTTTACTAAATATTTTACTACTTGAGTGTTATTTCAAATGTGTATTATAGAAAATTATCATTATATCATACAAAATTAAATTTTATCAAGAATATCGTTTGATCGTTATAGTAAAAGAAAGTATATTACATGAAATTAGGTCATAATAATTATGATCATTAGAGCTTTCGTAATTACTTAAGTATAGGTATATATAATTACAAAAGTTGCACACCCTAGAAGATAATTCCGTAAAAGGACATATCATATTACCCGATATGATTTGTCCTTTTACGGGATTCTCTTCTCTCAAATTGTTTACAATTAAAAAAACCGGCCAAGTGCGAGTTGGACTCGCGTGAAGAGGGTTCCGTACGATATTAACTATCACGTTTTTTTTTAAATCTGACCTAAATTGGTACGCACAATATTGAGTGATTTACCATGTTATTTTAATATCATGGACTTCTTATAGGTTTTCCTATAATCTATAAGTAGAAAACTAATTTCTGTATTTAAAAAAAAAATAGGTTCAGTAGTTTCGGAGATAAGGAGGGGAATGGTCAAATTTCGTCTATTTTCTTGAATAACTTGGAAACTATTTATTTTAAAATTACAAAAAAATTAAATTTAAGATTGTCTCAACAAGACCTTTCATTTGATATGTCACACGATGCAGTTTTCAAATTTTTTTTTTAATTTTCCCCTCCCCCCCCCAAAAATTACCTCCCATATACAGATATGGACTTCTTATAGGTTATCCTATAATCTATAAGTAGAAAACTAATTCCTGTATTTTTTTCAAAATTTTAGGTTCAGTAGTTTCGGAGATAAGGGGGGGGGGGAATGGTCAAGCTTCGTCTATTTTTTTTGAATAACTTGGAATCCATTTATTTTAAAATTACAAAAAAAATACTTTTAAGTTCGGCTCAACAATACCTTTCATTTGATATGTCACACGATGCACTTTTCAAATATTTTTTTTTTAATTTTCCCCTTCCCCCCCCCAAAAATTACCTCCCATATACAGATATGGACTTCTTATAGGTTATCCTATAATCTATAAGTAGAAAACTAATTCCTGTATTTTTTTCAAAATTTTAGGTTCAGTAGTTTCGGAGATAAGGGGGGGGGGGAATGGTCAAGCTTCGTCTATTTTTTTTGAATAACTTGGAAACCATTTATTTTAAAATTACAAAAAAAATACTTTTAAGTTCGGCTCAACAATACCTTTCATTTGATATGTCACACGATGCACTTTTCAAATATTTTTTTTTTAATTTTCCCCTTCCCCCCCCAAAAATTACCTCCCATATACAGATATGGACTTCTTATAGGTTATCCTATAATCTATAAGTAGAAAACTAATTCCTGTATTTTTTTCAAAATTTTAGGTTCAGTAGTTTCGGAGATAAGGGGGGGGAATGGTCAAATTTCGTCTATTTTCTTGAATAACTTGGAAACTATTTATTTTAAAATTACAATAAAAATATATTTAAGATTGTCTCAACACGACCTTTCATTTGGTATGTCACACGATGCAGATTTCAAATATTTTTTTTTAATTTTCCCCTCCCCCCCCAAAAAATTACCTCCCATATACAGATATGGACTTCTTATAGATTTTCCTACAATCTATAAGTAGAAAACTAATTACTGTATTTTTTTCAAAATTTTAGGTTCAGTAGTTTCGGAGATAAGAGGGGAGGGGGAATGGTCAAATTTCGTCTATTTTCTTGAATAACTTGGAAACTATTTATTTTAAAATTACAAAAAAAATACATTTAAGATTGTCTCAACAAGACATTTCATATGATATGTCACACGATGCAGTTTTCAAAACTTTTTTTTTCATTTTCCCCTTCCCCCCCAAAAATTACCTCCCACATACAGATTTCATCTATTCACGTCACACCTCTGTGCTTGGGTCACAGGAATTGATATGTGTACCAAATTTCAACCCAATCGGTCTAGTAGATTCGGAGATAATTGACTGTAAGCGACAGACAGACGGACACACGAGTGATCCTATAAGGGTTCCGTTTTTGTATTCGGACGTACGGAACCCTAAAAACAATATATAATTAAAAAAGTAGGTACCTTTCTCCAGGCCTGCAATTTTGCCAATTCCTGTCACCGCACCTTTTGTTATATCCTTAGCTCCGTCCATCACACCTGAACTTATCTTTCCAATTCCGCCTAACAAACCTCCGCCCGACATCCAGGACATGCTCGCGCTCTCCTGAGCGAAGGCCAAGGCCACCTGTAACAATTAAATTGACAAGATACTTAAGGCACCTATAATATACAGGTTGATTTTTCAAATAGGCGTGGATGGCCAAATCTGAAACTAAGATAAATAGCAAAAAAATGATCAAAAGAGTCTCGAGGACATAACAATGCATTATTGGACTTTTTAAAAATCAATATTCCGGGCCAGGAATCGAACCAGCCGATTTTTTAAAAAATAACACACGCTGTATTATTACACCATTCAATACTGTCGGTACCTAATAAGGACCAAATTCTGTAAAGAATGATATTATATGGGAACCTACAGGAAAGTGCTATTTTTTGGTAAAATGTGTAATAGAACGCAAACAATTAGTAGAAAAGTCGAACAAAGTCATAGTTGACGCGAACACATGAAGTTCTAATTTAGGTATTGAACTATCATTAACAGTCAACTGATTTAGCGTTACTGGACTATCAGCTGTTCCCAGCATTCAAAAACAAAAACCTTTTCACTTCAGTAGCTCAAACATGTAGGTTTTGCTGCCTGAAATCAGTGAGCAAAATGGGATTTTGGTCACTGAGTGAGACTTTTTAATTTTTTAATTTTTAATTTTTGTTCTCAGAAAGCTGCGAATATTTTATTCAGCCTATTAGAAAGAGAGAGGGACAAAGACCAGCCCTTTCGAAATTCCGATTTTGAATTCGACCTCAAAGACAAACACGCTTGGTTTGTACTAACTAAAGAAATTTTGCAAAAAGATAATTGTCTTTTTTTTAACCGACTTCAAAAAGGAGGAGGTTCTCAATTCGGTCGGTATGTTTTTTTTTTATTTTTTTTTATGTATGTACACCGATTACTCCGAGGTTTCTGGTCCGATTAGTGTAATTCTTTTTTCGTTCGATGCAGTATACTTTCCCATTGGTCCCATAAAAATTTCATCCAATTTGGTTCAGTACTTTTTATTTTGTGAGCATTTTTATTGATGGATGATGTGATGATCTTTACTTTTTTGAGTGTTTGGTACGCGATTACTCCGCTAATTGTGGACCGATTTTCAAAATTCTTTTTTTATTGTACGAGGAATAGTTCACTTTAGGGAACACTGCAAGTTTCATCAAAATCGGTTCAGCAGTTTTTGATAGGGAATTTTATTAGCTTATTGTGTACATGAGCGATGTTAATACCGGTGCTAAGGATTACCAAATTCTAGTGCACATGTAAGAAATGATGTATTTGACAAGAATTTTGGGTTGAATATTTAAACTAAAAAGAGTAAAATAAAAAACTTTTTTCAAAAAAAATTTAACCGCCTTCAAAAACAACCACAAAAAGGGTAAAATAACCTACAAAATAACTTTTCTTTCGGAAGTCGGTGGCATAAAAGACAACGAAATAAAAAAACAAAGCCACCGACTTCCGACTTACCCTTTTTGTGGTTGTTTTTGAAGGCGGTTAAATTTTTTTTGAAAAAAGTTTTTTATTTGCGTGTTAAAGTCATCAAATGAGTCTGATGAGGACTTGTAATTATGTCTTAGTGTAATTTATTGAATTTTTAACTTATATGTATACGTAGTATTTAAACCAAAATAAGTATTTACTGATATTAACCCTGTAAATATTTATTTCTAGTTTCAATAATGTTACGTAAATATTTTGAATAATAAAATATCATGGGTGCTATAATTTCCGAACACGCCTTAATTTAAATAAAAGATCGGGAATAAAATTTCGTGGCTGGCGTAAATAGTTGAATAAGTTAACAGTTATTTCATCTATTCCTGTTTATTATTTTATCTCCTAGAGTGTTCTCGCTGCTGAAGTGAAAAGTTATGTGTGTTACACGAGAGCAAAGTTTTTTGCATCTCGTGCCTTTGAATCCCTCGCCACACTCAGGATTCAAAATCAGCACTCGCAGCAAAAAATGACTTTGCTCTCTTGTTGCACAAATAACTATTCTTTAAATTTTTCCGAAGGAAGAGGTGGTAGCTGAAACAGACTAGATTTCGAAGAGTATGAGGAATCGGTCTAGGTATAAGATATCATCATAGATAATAGAGACATCATAGGTTTAATAAGTGTATTGAGACAGTGAAAGAATATGTTGAAATGGTATTTTTTTTGTTTTCTTGGTTGGGCCGAGAACTTTTTGAACCGCCCTCGTACGTATCCGCAAACATCCCCGATGCGCTTCAGAAGCGGGGCAAGCCCACCAGCATCCTAAACGCGTTATTACATATACTGAACGCGGGTAGCGTTGTACGATCTTAGCGTATTCCTATCCTACAGGCTGCTCGTGACAAAAACATGTACAGTAGGCTCGAAAGAGCGTTATCTTAACGAGAATACACAACACTCTCCGCTCCCGTAAGTGTAACTTTACTTGGTGAGACGGAATGGGAGGCAGTCACATCCTTTTGCGAAGCAGTCATGCTAGCGAAGGAGGAGAAGGGACGCGTGAGGGACAGGACAGCATGCACCTCACTATCCAGCCGCCGCAGGAGACGCCCACGGCAACTGACGAACCAATTCCGGATAGCGGATGGCGAGTAATGGGTGCCTCACTGTCCCATAGAGGACCATGCCCGGGTCGTTGGTAACTTTTAATAGCAAAATAAAGGCGGAATAGGATCTGTGAATCTTGCGCTTTGCAGCTCGATGCTAAAAATAAATGAGCAACGAGACGCACATTATTAATTTAAAAAAACAAAATATACTTACGACCAATAATACGGCTGTCTTCATTTTGGAAGAGGATTATTTGTTACAATCTTCGGCGAAGAACGTCTTGGTAACTCAGCGAAGAGCAACTTGTAAGTATCTTCAGTCAGAGAACGCAGCCTTTTATATGATCCCAGTATTAGTTTAGACTTCAGCTTACACCTGCGCAAACAAGGAACCGACAAAAATACGTAATTAATTTTTATTCGATATTATTTGTTGTAGACTCAAGTTGTTCCATTATGTTTGTACTTAATACTTATATAATTTATTTATACCTTTATTTCAGGCGACTATGGCCCATAACATAGAATACATACCATTAATATAATAATTATAAATAAACTAATACATATGAATCACCTACAAACTAGATTTATTAACTATTGCACACGAAGAGGCGGCGGCGTCGTGTTTCGCTGACTGGTGCCGCGTAGCAGGCCTCGTACACGACACCTTTCGGCCAGAACTCATCCTTGAGGAATCTCTCGAGACAATGAGTCGGTACTCGCACCACAAAAGACTTGAAGTTGGTTTCATGGCGCGGCTCCAACCTCTCGACCCTCAAATTCCAGGAGGTCTTCACTCGCAAATACTCTATGACGTCCTCTACCTTCGTGGAGTAATGTAGCCAGGAGCGGGACACATACAAAAGCGTCGTAGGTGTTGCAGGACGCAACTAGTTCTGACTTTTCTGAGGCTACTTCTCCACCTTGATGAACCCATCCTCATCCGTTTGCCGCTGCTTCAATTCCTTATTGGAAACTAAGCGGCTCTGCTTACCCCCTTTGTCTTGTTTTTTCTGCGACTCAGCAGGCTTGCCCTCGGTTACGATAGCGGCGTAGGCACGTTTAGGAATCGGTGAACCTACGCGAGCAATCCGATCTACCTGTGACGTAGTCTCTATCGCACGTGCGGGACGATCGACGGAGTGACGCGATGCATTTTCGTCGATTCGTGCAGGTGACGACACATCCGTGTTCACATTCGTGGCGCTCAGCGGTGACCTACTTGCAGAGACAGTATTACGCAATAACAATACTTCGGCAATGATATACTTGTACATGTAGCTACTTCTCGTAACATGCCTATCCACACTGTTTTGTCAAAATTAAAATCTATAATGGATGGTTACAGAGCCTCTGATGTTAGATAAAAAGGGGTATGATTAGAATTGGTCCGGTTCAAGTTATGCCCACACAGAAAATATTAATCATTGAAAAGTTTCTTTTATGTTAACGTTAAAGTTAGAAGTATTGAGTGGTTAACTCCATGCAAACATTTTTTTTTCGATGTAAAGTAAATTCTATAGTAGTTTTCCTTTTTAATGATAATTATAGTTCATCTTTGTTGGGTTTATGAGCCGAGGCTTCAAGGGAAACTTGGCAATATTTTTTGCCCTTTGGAGCTTATTTTTGGTAGGTAGGTACAATGGGTTTTCTATATCGACGCTGGAAAGCGATTTTGTCGTATCTCACAAAATGGTTTTTTTTTTATTGCATATAAAAATTTGAATTCAGAAAAAAATACTGCGTCGGACAGTCTGATCCATGTTATCCTAGGAGGTTTTTTTTTTCAGATACGACGTGGACTTTTTCTTAACCTTTTTAAGAAAACTTACTTCAAAATGCTGTAAGTAGCATAAAATCAGCTATTTTACAAAAACAAATAGATACAACAAAATAGTAATAAGTATTTTTTGCCGATCGATGTCAAGATACACTGTCCCTGTTTTTACACTACGAAACATTTACAGCATTATGTGTACGTCCCAAATAATAATTTGTTGAGATACAGCAAATTCGCCGCCTCAGTATTTTATTCCAGCTAGAGATACTACAATTTTATCGCTCGGGTTTTGAATGTGCTTCAGACTTACTACGTTTCATTCTACACATTTTCTGACAAATATGCAGCAAACTAAAATTACTTGCGTTATAATTCTATTGGTATTTTATTAACTTTAATTATGTTTTTTAGAATTTATTGATTGTTTTATTTTGTTTTTCATGTAGGTCTAAGAAACTTGTGCCTTTTTTTTTTTTTAGCGTGGTAAAATCATCAAATGAGTCCTCCCACCCCGGGCAGGGCGGGAGGGACTGTCAGACTTGTACTGACTAAAATCCACGGTGTCCTTCAATAGCCTTTTATGTTCCGTGGTCACGGTAATGAGATAAGTCCCGTGACCCCGGCAGGCTTTGGCCCTCTTGGGCGGGGCCCCGTCATCGTGCTGACGCTCTTTGAGGCGCGCGTGGAACACAACGCGCCGTCGACCCGGGCATGGTCCATGGTCGGGCGGCGAGTTGCCCTTTACTCGCCGCCCGCATGCCCGCGCCTACGGTGGCCGGAGATCGTCTTGCGACGTCCGACGCCGTGGGCGTCTACCATTGCGGGTGGGGCGGAGGGAGGACGCTGTCCTCTCTCTCTCACGGCCCGCCTCCTCCTTAACGAGCATTACTGCTTCGCAGAAGGAGGCGACCGCGTCCCACTCCGTCTCGCCCCGCAGCATGGCCTCGACCAATGCCGGGCGCGAGAGGTCTCCGCCTATCGCTGCCGTGAGGACACGGCGGTGCTCTGCCCAAGCGGGGCAGTCTTGCACCGTATGCTCTACTGTGTCCTCCGGGCGATCTTCGCAATGGTGACAACCCGGCGTTTCTTCCTTCCCCATCCGACACAGGTACCTCCCGAAACATCCGTGTCCGGTAAGGACCTGCGTCATCCGATAGGTCAGGACGCCGTGACGCCTTTCCAGCCACTCCTCAAAGAGGGGTCTTACCGCCGCGATTGCGGCGTGCCCGAACCTCGGTTGCGACAGTCGTTCCCTCCATACTGCCCTGAGATCGCGCCGGACCTCTTCCCGCCGCGCCTCGACTTGTCGGGGCAGCGGGAATTCTCCCCGGCGCCGCGCCTCCACGCGCCACTCATAGACGCGCTGGAGGGCGGTAAGAAACTTGTGCCTAAGAAATTCATAATTATGTTATTTTAATTTTGTTATAATATAATTTTGTTAAATATTTCGTCCAAAATATCGCTTGGGATATTTTATTTAGTTGAAAATGTCGCTCTCAGTAAACTTCATTAGTTTTAATTTTGAGACTGATTACATTTTAAGTTAAATTAGTTATAACTAAACACAGGGTAAACATTAATTCCTAAATAATATTGTTCAAATAAACATACAGCATTTGAATAAACAAAATGCAAGACCTACTTCTAAAAATAATGTAAAGTACAACAAAATACGATGACTCACAAATTTACTTCATATTACATACATCATAATCGTTGTCTAACATTTTAATACTACTTTGTTGTGCCTTACATAACAACTACCAAGATACGGCAATATTGATGATTCAAGTTTGAAATACCAATTGCTGTAACTCGCAAAAACTCATGTTAGACCAACTTTAGAACACTATCTATAATGTCAACTAATAAATTTAATTATAAGAAATATATGTTCCAAAAATTACCTCTCGATTGCAGCTAGTTTACGAGTTATGAATTTTTTAAATAGTTTTTGGCTCTGGTGTAAAGTTCGACTTTTCGAGATACGACAAGATTGCTTTCTTGCGTCGATATACTCCAACGACAAGGACCTTCAATCAGATAGGTGTTGTATATTGTGCAGACAGCTCACCGGCTCTAAACTCGCGGATAACTTTAATTGTGCGATGCAGTACACTTTAGATCTTCCTTTCCTCGCATAGATGTCGCTAGTCTTCTTTTTTTGACGACTGCATTATGTCCGCTACAAGGTAACCAACCATCTCGGATGGCGGAGCACTATACCAGCGGTTTTAGCACATGCTGACTACACATAACCATAGGTAGCTAGTCCAGGAGACATGACACTGTTGCCTTGGAAGTTAGGTCTGTAATGTAAAGGGCTATTGACGGAACACCGTGGATATAGTCAATACAAGTCTGACAGTCCCTTTCACTCTACCCATTGTGGGAGGAATCTTTTGATGATTCCATCACTTAAAAAAAATAGGAGTTTGAACTCAGCATTTGAATGTGCTTAAAGAATGATTGGAGCACTAAGAGGTCACAGTTAGAACTTAAATAAACACAAGTCGTTGCAAAATACCTCTAACACCACGGTACAAAACTTACAAATAAAATAGAATGTTTCAATTTAACTATTTTGTCTCGCAAAAAACGACCATCGAAACCGAGTTGATGACACCATTTATTGTTTGTCCTTTAAATATTACTACGCAAAGCAGTTTACTGTAAATCTTAGTATCTCAGCTTACTTCTTACTAATATTATTAACATGAAAGTTTGTTTAGATGGATTGATGTTTGTTACTCTTTCACGCAAAATCTGCAGAACGGATTAGGATAAAATTTGGTACACGGATACTTTATAACCTGGATTTACATATAGGATAGTGTCCTTTATTCGCGTAATATATGAAACTCAAAATATCACATTCTTAAAATATTAGATTATCAAAATAGCAGATTCTCAATATAACCGAAATTGGACACTCATGCGAAAAATATATTTGTATTATGTAGGTAGTGTGGAAGTATGCAACTAAAACAAAGGGAGAATTAAAATAAAAATTTTAATTCTCCCTTTCGTCTCGGAATAATACCTATTTCTTAATAACATAATGACTCATACATAACATAATATACCACCTTTGATTATTATTATTTGTTATTATGTACTTAGCTAATATGATTTATGCGGGTGGTTGCTGCTGCATTTATTTTAAAGCTATGGGGATATATTCCTTTTTTTATGTTTTCAATAATAATTATGTGTTTTTGTCTCATATTAAAAAAAAAAACATTTATAAGTAATATGATGCATTTTTCCTCTTGATTGTACCTGCTTTGGCTATATTGAGAATCTGCTATTTTTATAACCTAATATTTTAAGAATGTGATATTTTGAGAATATAATATTATATGAATAAAGGGATAGTGTTTATCCCGATTTTATCTTCCCGAGGGATAATTTTCTAGTTGTAGCGAGCGAAGCCGCTCGCAATAGTTAGTATGTTTATAAGTTTCATTGAAAATTTTCAAACCTTCAACGCTGTGTGGTGTCAGCCGTATTTTTTTTTAGGTGGTAAAATCATCAAATGAGTCCTCCCGCCCTGGGTGGGCGGAAGGGACTGACAGTCCCTTTCGTACAGACTCTTACTGACTAAAATCCACCCGTGTTCCTTCGGATGCCCTTTACGTTCCGGGGCCACGGTATCCTGTGTTAAGAACAACCCGCGACCCCAGCAGGCATTTGGCCCCATAAGGGGCCCCGTCAGTTTGCTGACAACTCCCCGAAGGCACGCGCGAAACACGACACGACGCGCCATCAACCCGGGCTTGGTCCTTGGTCGGACGGCGAGCTACCCATTACTCACCGTCCACAAGCCCGCTCCGCCGCTGTGCCCTCTGCTATTCAGAGGGACACGCGTTGGTGCGTCCATCCGACAGGCTATTCGCATACGGGGAAAGAGAACCCTTAGGCACACAGTGCCTAAGAAAGAGTTTTTGCCCGCATCCCAGGGTGCACCGGCCCGAAAAACTGGTCTTCCCCCCGGACGTATCCGAGAGGGAACTCCAGTCCACGGGCGCACGTGGAGGTTTCCTGTCTTAGCACCCCACCTGGTGAGCCTTTGAAAATATAATGTCGCCAGCATTATAAATACACACATGAACATTGTTAAGCCAGAGGTCAGAGTGAAGACTTATGATGAACCGTTGTAGTGCCACATGCTGTTCAACAGCACTTAAAAAAAAAAACGTTGCCGTTAAACGTTTATGCTATTTTGGGGGTAGGAAGAACAGAGTGGAAAGTTCCTCGCTACCCGTTCAAAAGGAAGGTACCTTCCGACCAGACGGGTGTTGTGTATGGTGGGCTTCGATTAGAGACTATTTTATAGAAGTTAATAACTGATATTATATTATACTTTTACCGACTTAAAAAAAAAAGGAGGTTATCAATTCGACCCGTATGTGTGTAATATTTCCAGAACTACCCAGTTTTCGTATTATCAGGGTCTGAGCAAATGTACCAAATTTTAAAAGTGTATGTTTTTATGTTTGTGTTCGCATATCTCCGGAACTATAAGTCCGATTTCAGTTCTTTTTTGTTGTACTATGGTATTGTTCAACTTAGAGAATACTGCAAGTTTTATCAAAATCGGTTCAGTAGTTTTTGAGATAGGGAATTGTTTGCCTAATTGGATGTTTGTTACATTCTGGGGAAAGTTTTGGTATATAACAATAATGATATCATAAATATCTCGTGACGTTGCCCGCATATAATAGATCTGTTTTTGTTGTTATTTTTTTGTATTATGGAAGATGCCGAGTATACAAGATTGTTGTTGAATATCTGAACTAAACAGAGTAAAATAAAAACTTTAAAAAGAAGTTTTTTAAAAGCACCTAAGTATGTTCAGCAGTGGACGTCCTATGGCTGACCATAGGACGTCCACTGCTGAACATAGGCCTCCCCTTTAGATCTCCACATATACCGTTTGGAAGCGACCTGCATCCAGCGTCTTCCGGCGACCTTTATAAGGTCGTCTGTCCATCTTGTTGGTGGTTTTAAAAAGTACAAACACATAAAAGTTTAAAATAACTTTTCTTTCGGAAGTCGGTGGCAATATCAATGAAATTAAAACAAAGCCACCGACTTCCGAAAGAAAATTTATTTTAAACTTTTTTGTGCTTCTTTTTGAAGTCAGTACTTTGTTTTCTTATTATTTTTGTTTAGCTTTTGGTAAGAAGTTCCCTCTTCTTATCGTGCCTACGAGGTTCTCTCGTGCTTATGTAATACCAACCTGTAACAACACCTAACATTGTAAATATTTCTATAAGAGTAAACATGGAGTTTCTTGCCGGTTCTTCTCCATGGAAACGACCAACCGTGCGAATTTTTACGAGTAAGTGCCCATTGAGGCCCATGTGAAATATAGTATTTTGATTTTGAGATAATACGGGATCAGATTTTTTCGTGATGACAGACTGCAATTTTTTTCTTTTTTTTTTGATCTTTGCCACAGAATACTTAATTTGCTTTCATACTGCTGCTGGGCAAAGGCCTCCCCCAATAGCTCTTATGCTGCATCTTCTCGAACCAGCCCTCGTGGCACGTTTCCAGGTCGTCGGGCCACCTCACCCTGGTCTAGTCAGTTCATCCTCTGGCACCCTTTGTGTGGAGACTCACGCCCAGAGGAAATCCCGCATGGAACTGACATATAGACCTCACAATCACATTATAATCCCATTGGTTGACATTTGGTTGCCTTCGTGGAGAAATTATTCAAAAAAAGAATTAAAACCGTTTCAGTGCTTTTTTTGTCACTGGCTACATTTTCAAATATCAGAAGGTGAATTTAATAACATTATACTTATGTCAGTTTCCGAGGAAAAACTAAACTTTTACTGTCTAACTAAATCATCTTTGGGATTTCTTTCTAAATATTGAAAATGCTTCATTGAGTATGTACACAGTGGTAGTGCTGATATAAAAGGTGATGATTTTAACAGAAACACATTATTGTCACATATCTTTTATTTCAGACTGACATCACATCTTAGTGTTCTGTCATCACGTGACAGATTACCTAACGGCCAACAAGGGCCTACAAGGAGTATTAACAGCTTCACCACCCACCCTTAACATGCCACTGAGTGGCGGAGCTAGGGTAGAAGGGGCCCCGTATCAAAACTTGTTTGGGGCCCTTCTAATCCAAATGTAAAGTTTTGCAGAATAAAGGCAACAGCATCCTGACTCGTGTAACTAAAACCTCCTGCAGACACACGCGATTAATCGCGCTGCGACAACGAGCCAAGCTAATTTCCACTCTAAAAATACTGCGAATGGACCGCGACATGTCGCCCCGCGCGATTAATCGCGTGTGTCTGCAGGAGGCTTAATGCTATTACTGATATCATTAAGAAAATTATGAAGAGGGCTAGACAATTGAGAATGCAGATCGACTGATCATAACTTATTTATGACAAACACGTATACACCGTGTTCCGGACGATATACATAAACTTCGACCAGATGTTCAAACCACGGAAGTAAGCATTTTTCATTATGGACACATTAATAAATTCTTATTTTTTATTTTTTGTTAATTTTCATACAAACTAAATACCTAGACGTAAATAACCCGATATGCATGCCTCTTTATCCGAATTGGCAACGTCGTATTTTCATTCATAACATTTGGCGGGCTGAAACAAATGAAATGCAAATAGTATTTGATAGATTTATCTTTTAAATTGCACTAAGCGGCAACAAAGGCCAAATTAAGATACTTTCTCACTGCATAGCTCAATTAAATTTCATTAAATGAAATTACAAATATCTTTGTAACGAAGCCTTTTTAAGTACTACTTCCTTTGTTGGATTTGATTTGTAAAAGCCATAGAAGTATTTGCTAAAGTTTATGGATAACGTGAAGAACACGGTGTATAGCCTTTTTGAAAATTGAGCTATGTTAGGAATGCGATAATTGGAACTTTATGGCCGCAATAAGTTTTTATTTAAGAGCCAATTTTATTTTTATTCCAATCGTCGCATCGGAGGCCCTTGATACTTGGGCTCCCCGTATAATTGATACGGCTGATACGGCAGTCAGAAAATCTAAAAGTCTGACAATCAGTCTTACCATGGGATATCGTATTACCCAGTTACTGAATTGTGGACGTCCGATAGTCAGTCGCTCCATGTAAAATACTGATATTCAAGTGCATCTGGTTCGACTGGAAGCCGACCACAATATAGTTCGGAAAAGGCTAGGCAGATGAAGTGAATCATAAGAATAGAAAATTTCGCTGGGTTACTGCAAATACCAACTAACTCGAAAATATTGAAAATGAGTAATGGCGTTTTGAAAGTTTGGTGCCCAAAATTGCACGTAATACTTTAGAAAATGAAAGGAAATGGAAGGAACTTGATTTGCTCAAAAAACAATCTGTATTTTGAGTTGTTCTTTACTTCAGACATTTTTGCGTCTAATGCGCATTCGGTAAAACAAGTTTCACGTATTTAATAAACGATAAAAAAGTTGTAGGTATATGAAAATGTATTCCAAAAAAAAACTACACCACCTAAGGCAAGGCAAAGCCTCTTTTTTGTCCCCATTCACTGGACTAGTCTCTGCTACGCCCAGAGTAAGCCACGGAAAGGGATAATATAACAAAAACACAACAAAATACAATGCAACATTTATATTTGAATATAGTTTTTAATAAAAATACATAGTTCTGTATAGTTTTAGCGTTAGTGCTCATGAGTAGGTATTTCCATGACGAGAGATAGTAGTTAAATGCTTTAAGTACACAAATCATGAACAAGAACATGTAAAGACAACATTGGCGTTCCCTACATAACAGCGTAAGTCCCGAGTAGATTGGAAGAGTCTAACTCCATGAAAACAGGCTGCTTGTTGAGGTTCAATGAGCAGTACTTTAGGTGAGCCGTCTTTCATGCGACTGCTTTCTGCGTCTCTGTGAAAAATATTTCTTAGGTCAAATCATGTGTCATATAAATGAGCGTACTGTCACTTTAATCAGATCGATGATGATGGCAGTACTGGTTCTCTAGGCACCATCTGTCACTTGTTTAAATAAGTGCTGCATTCCTGGAGCAGCTGCATTTCAAAGTAAATAATAACAAGGCTTCGATCATTAAAATAAACTAGATACACAATGAGCGACAAAAAACGTCCTCACCAAAAGAATGACCAAATCAGAGATCGGTCATCCTTTTCTTTTAGTACTGTTCTAACGCTCGGAACGTAAACATGCCTCCGTGCTCGTTTAAAAAGTGCAAAAAACACTCTTCCAGGACCGGAAAAATGGATGGAATTTCACTTTTTCAGTAAGTACTAATATTACAAATATATAATAACTATCACTGTACTATAAATACTGATATTTCGTCCAGAAATCGCCGTAAAACATTTATTTTAAAATTTACGAAATTATCAGCGGGGTTTATAAAGCTCCTAAATTGAAAAGACTTTTACTAAACGTACAATTCGTATTGTCGCACGGCTACTTGATTTATTCGGGTAACATGTGTTGATCCTGTTCTATTTGGTGGAGACGCTATTGTTTTTTTTTTAATTTAAAATTTAATTATTTGTTTTATTAATCACAAATACAACATCACGCCTGTATTTCCGAAGGTTTAGGCAGAGGATTGGCACCACTATAGTAACTTTTATTAAATTAAACTTTTTATTATAAACATAATTTTATATGTTACGTAATTGAAAATTTGAGTGCTTTTTTGTTTTTTTTAGCTTTCCTCGAGATTCCGTGCGATGTGGAAAATGGATAGCTATTGTAGCACGTGAAAGAACCGAAGAATTCTTTAAGCCGACCCAATAGAGCGTTATATGTTCAAAGTATTAATTAGAAAGTGATGTATATCTGACCAATAAAGGCCTCAAAAGACTACCTACATAAAACAGCTTGGTTAACCTATTTTTTATAAATTTTAATTAAGATCCTTTGTCAAACTGTATTTGTATTTTAATGTGTCTTCTAGTTGCTAATAAACACAACATTAATCTGTCTATCTCAAAAACCAAGAAAAATAAATGATTATATAAATGTTATAATATAGGTATTAGTTTCATTGAAAAAAAAAATTATATAAGTACTTAAATTCAGGTAAATTATAATTATGTTCATTATGCATAACCACATGAACCCATTAAAAGCATACAACCAAAAAAAATTAAGCGATCATTAAAAATAACCGCATAAAAATATCTACAATTCGACTCCACTATTCCATGTTCGGCGGCGAGCGGCGAGACGGGCAGGCGCCGAGGCGGCAGCGAGTCGCGGTCGTAAAATCTTTCATGTCCGTTCTAAATCCGACTTTCATTCATTCGGATAAGGTTTAATTTCTTTTAGTAAATGTTGACCAGTTATGTTTCTTTCTCTTTCTATTCTACGAACCTACTTGAGGACAGTTTTAAGTTCGTTTTTGTACGGGACTGTGTATCTAGTTTATTTTAATGATCGAAGTAACAAGGGAATAAAAATATTAAGGTCTCTGCGCTCGGTCGATGGCAAACAAAATGCGTGTATAAGGTCAGAGATTGTAATCGTAGGCCTTCAAGAGAAAATGTAACCGTACTTTTATCCTCTTGAATCTATCAAAGGAAGTTTTTTTTTATACATACCTCCCAGTTTGAGATGAAGAAGCCGTCAAGCGTTCCGTTTCTATCTTCCCAAGCTTTCAAGATGATAATAAAACTGGATGCCTGACTTTAGGTATACGTTCATCTCTCGCAGTACAGTATGACGTGGTACTTGTGCTGTTTGTGACTGCCATGCGTGTACCGTTGCTGCCGTGCTTGTTGGAGTGACTTTCTTTCCCGCTGGCTGATGACAGCGGCCATGTAACTACTTAGTGTTGACCCTCGTATGGAGTAGCCGACAGTGTCATTGTTTATAAATGATGATGTTTCTGCTACATATTATTTTGCTGATTTCAAACATAGTGCGCATACATTCCTTACAGCGCATTTGTCTTTGTCGGAGTTGTTAAGGGACTTACGAAATCATCTTAGTCTCTCCTAATCATGAGTACGCTAAGCACAGATATTAAGAAAATATGTGGTGTTGTAATAATTATAAAACCAATGCCGTGGTCAGTCGTTATTTTGAAATCGGTACTCTGTCATTGCTTCTATTTTGCTATTGCTTCTATGCAACAGATGGCTGAGATTCTTTAGTTGGCTCAGATTCTTTAGATGGCTCAGAATCTTTAGTTGGCTCAGATTCTTGAGTTGGCTCTGGAATTAGCACTAATAGTATCATCAAACAATTACCAACACAGATAGACATTGGAAAAACCTAAAGAAAATGAAAGAGTAGCGTTTTATTAGCGTCGTTTCGTCCGAGTCGGGGTGCCCTAAGTCCCGAGCTCGCTTCGCTTTCTCTTTTAATTACCAAAACAAATGTCGATATCGCAACAGTAAAGGTAAAGTAAAGTACCCAAAGATTTTTTTGTATGACAAATTTATAATTAAATAACACTCCATTAGTATTTATATATTTAGTAAAGCTATAAATAGCTTAAAAAATAGCTTTACTAAATATTTTACTACTTGAGTGTTATTTCAAATGTGTATTATAGAAAATTATCATTATATCATACAAAATTAAATTATATCAAGAATATCGTTTGATCGTTATAGTAAAAGAAAGTATATTACATGAAATTAGGTCATAATAATTATGATCATTAGAGCTTTCGTAATTACTTAAGTATAGGTATATATAATTACAAAATTTGCACACCCTAGAAGATAATTCCGTAAAAGGACATATCATATTACCCGATATGATTTGTCCTTTTACGGGATTCTCTTCTCTCAAATTGTTTACAATTAAAAAAACAATATATAATTAAAAAAGTAGGTACCTTTCTCCAGGCCTGCAATTTTGCCAATTCCTGTCACCGCACCTTTTGTTATATCATTAGCTCCGTCCAACACACCTGAAATTATCGTTTCAAGTCCGCCCAACACACCTTCGCCCGTTTTTTGTATTCCTTTGGCTGGCTCAGATTCTTTAGATGGCTCAGAATCTTTAGTTGGCTCAGATTCTTGAGTTGGCTCTGGAATTAGCAATAATAGTATCATCAAACAATTACCAACACAGATAGACATTGGAAAAACCTAAAGAAAATGAAAGAGTAGCGTTTTATTAACGTCGTTTCGTCCGAGTCGGGGTGCCCTAAGTCCCGAGCTCGCTTCGCTTTCTCTTTTAATTACCAAAACAAATGTCGATATCGCAACAGTAAAGGTAAAGTAAAGTACCCAAAGATTTTTTTGTATGACAAATTTATAATTAAATAACACTCCATTAGTATTTATATATTTAGTAAAGCTATAAATAGCTTAAAAAATAGCTTTACTAAATATTTTACTACTTGAGTGTTATTTCAAATGTGTATTATAGAAAATTATCATTATATCATACAAAATTAAATTTTATCAAGAATATCGTTTGATCGTTATAGTAAAAGAAAGTATATTACATGAAATTAGGTCATAATAATTATGATCATTAGAGCTTTCGTAATTACTTAAGTATAGGTATATATAATTACAAAAGTTGCACACCCTAGAAGATAATTCCGTAAAAGGACATATCATATTACCCGATATGATTTGTCCTTTTACGGGATTCTCTTCTCTCAAATTGTTTACAATTAAAAAAACAATATATAATTAAAAAAGTAGGTACCTTTCTCCAGGCCTGCAATTTTGCCAATTCCTGTCACCGCACCTTTTGTTATATCCTTAGCTCCGTCCATCACACCTGAACTTATCTTTCCAATTCCGCCTAACAAACCTCCGCCCGACATCCAGGACATGCTCGCGCTCTCCTGAGCGAAGGCCAAGGCCACCTGTAACAATTAAATTGACAAGATACTTAAGGCACCTATAATATACAGGTTGATTTTTCAAATAGGCGTGGATGGCCAAATCTGAAACTAAGATAAATAGCAAATAATTAATAGATTTTAAAAAATCTAAAAACCCACGTTTTTAAATGTCCTAAAAATAAGAAAATAACCCTACGGGGCTGAGAGAGGGGCCACTCAAAACGTGGGGGCGTATATTATTTAAGGGATTATTTATGGGATATATTTACATGACGTGTAATAGATCGTGGGTGTAACTTGCAGATACGCCCCCACGTTTTGAGTGGTCCCTCTCTCAGCCCCGTAGGGTTATTTTCTTATTTTTAGGACATTTAAAAACGTGGGTTTTTAGATTTTTTAAAATCTATTAATTATTTTATTATTTTTATCTTTGTTCATCGGGTTTGAAGCTACCCTGAAAATTTCAGCCTGCTAGCTTATCGGGAAGTGCCTCAAAGCCTGTCCGCCATCTTGGACGTCCGCCATATTGGATTTAAGTCTCATGACTATATTTTTCGTATTCCTGACAGCAAACCCTTTCATTTGATACCCATATCATGGGGGTGGATTTCAAACAGCCAGGCTGCCATCTTGGACGTCCGCCATATTGGATTTAAGTCACGTGACTATTTTTTTTTTCGTACTCCTGAGAGCAAACCCTTTCATTTGATACCCATATCATAGGGGTGGATTTCAAACAGCCAGTCCGCCATCTTGGGGAGGCCGACATATTGGATTTTTTATGACGTTTCTTAGCTAGTCATGCATTGTCATCAGAACCCAGAGCGTGTGCAAAATTTCAGCCTGCTAGCTTATCCGGAAATGCCTCAAAATTGAGTTGCAAAAGTCCAACCGGAACGACAAACAAACAAGAAAAGTGAGTGTATAAAAACGTGGGAAAAAATGATCAAAAGAGTCTCGAGGACATAACAATGCATTATTGGACTTTTTAAAAATCAATATTCCGGGCCAGGAATCGAACCAGCCGATTTTTTAAAAAATAACACACACTGTATTATTACACCATTCAATACTGTCGGTACCTAATAAGGACCAAATTCTGTAAAGAATGATATTATATGGGAACCTACAAAAAAATGCTATTTTTTGGTAAAATGTGTAATAGAACGCAAACAATTAGTAGAAAAGTCGAACAAAGTCATAGTTGACGCGAACACATGAAGTTCTAATTTAGGTATTGAACTATCATTAACAGTCAACTGATTTAGCGTTACTGGACTATCAGCTGTTCCCAGCATTCAAAAACAAAAACCTTTTCACTTCAGTAGCTCAAACATGTAGGTTTTGCTGCCTGAAATCAGTGAGCAAAATGGGATTTTGGTCACTGAGTGAGACTTTTTAATTTTTTAATTTTTAATTTTTGTTCTCAGAAAGCTGCGAATATTTTATTCAGCCTATTAGAAAGAGAGAGGGACAAAGACCAGCCCTTTCGAAATTCCGATTTTGAATTCGACCTCAAAGACAAACACGATTGGTTTGTACTAACTAAAGAAATTTTGCAAAAAGATAATTGTATTTTTTTTTGCGTGTTAAAGTCATCAAATGAGTCTGATGAGGACTTGTAATTATGTCTTAGTGTAATTTATTGAATTTTTAACTTATATGTATACGTAGTATTTAAACGAAAATAAGTATTTGCTGCAAATAAAACTGATATTAACCCTGTAAATATTTATTTCTAGTTTCAATAATGTTACGTAAATATTTTGAATAATAAAATATCATGGGTGCTATAATTTCCGAACACGCCTTAATTTAAATAAAAGATCGGGAATAAAATTTCGTGGCTGGCGTAAATAGTTGAATAAGTTAACAGTTATTTCATCTATTCCTGTTTATTATTTTATCTCCTAGAGTGTTCTCGCTGCTGAAGTGAAAAGTTATGTGTGTTACACGAGAGCAAAGTTTTTTGCATCTCGTGCCTTTGAATCCCTCGCCACACTCAGGATTCAAAATCAGCACTCGCAGCAAAAAATGACTTTGCTCTCTTGTTGCACAAATAACTATTCTTTAAATTTTTCCGAAGGAAGAGGTGGTAGCTGAAACAGACTAGATTTCGAAGAGTATGAGGAATCGGTCTAGGTATAAGATATCATCATAGATAATAGAGACATCATAGGTTTAATAAGTGTATTGAGACAGTGAAAGAATATGTTGAAATGGTATTTTTTTTGTTTTCTTGGTTGGGCCGAGAACTTTTTGAACCGCCCTCGTACGTATCCGCAAACATCCCCGATGCGCTTCAGAAGCGGGGCAAGCCCACCAGCATCCTAAACGCGTTATTACATATACTGAACGCGGGTAGCGTTGTACGATCTTAGCGTATTCCTATCCTACAGGCTGCTCGTGACAAAAACATGTACAGTAGGCTCGAAAGAGCGTTATCTTAACGAGAATACACAACACTCTCCGCTCCCGTAAGTGTAACTTTACTTGGTGAGACGGAATGGGAGGCAGTCACATCCTTTTGCGAAGCAGTCATGCTAGCGAAGGAGGAGAAGGGACGCGTGAGGGACAGGACAGCATGCACCTCACTATCCAGCCGCCGCAGGAGACGCCCACGGCAACTGACGAACCAATTCCGGATAGCGGATGGCGAGTAATGGGTGCCTCACTGTCCCATAGAGGACCATGCCCGGGTCGTTGGTAACTTTTAATAGCAAAATAAAGGCGGAATAGGATCTGTGAATCTTGCGCTTTGCAGCTCGATGCTAAAAATAAATGAGCAACGAGACGCACATTATTAATTTAAAAAAACAAAATATACTTACGACCAATAATACGGCTGTCTTCATTTTGGAAGAGGATTATTTGTTACAATCTTCGGCGAAGAACGTCTTGGTAACTCAGCGAAGAGCAACTTGTAAGTATCTTCAGTCAGAGAACGCAGCCTTTTATATGATCCCAGTATTAGTTTAGACTTCAGCTTACACCTGCGCAAACAAGGAACCGACAAAAATACGTAATTAATTTTTATTCGATATTATTTGTTGTAGACTCAAGTTGTTCCATTATGTTTGTACTTAATACTTATATAATTTATTTATACCTTTATTTCAGGCGACTATGGCCCATAACATAGAATACATACCATTAATATAATAATTATAAATAAACTAATACATATGAATCACCTACAAACTAGATTTATTAACTATTGCACACGAAGAGGCGGCGGCGTCGTGTTTCGCTGACTGGTGCCGCGTAGCAGGCCTCGATAACGCCGGTACACGACACCTTTCGGCCAGAACTCATCCTTGAGGAATCTCTCGAGACAATGAGTCGGTACTCGCACCACAAAAGACTTGAAGTTGGTTTCATGGCGCGGCTCCAACCTCTCGACCCTCAAATTCCAGGAGGTCTTCACTCGCAAATACTCCATGACGTCCTCTACCTTCGTGGAGTAATGTAGCCAGGAGCGGGACACATACAAAGGCGTCGTAGGTATTGCAGGACGCAACTAGTTCTGACTTTTCTGAGGCTACTTCTCCACCTTGATGAACCCATCCTTATCCGTTTGCCGCTGCTTCAATTCCTTATTGGAAACTAAGCGGCTCTGCTTACCCCCTTTGTCTTGTTTTTTCTGCGACTCAGCAGGCTTGCCCTCGGTTACGATAGCGGCGTAGGCACGTTTAGGAATCGGCGAACCTACGCGAGCAATCCGATCTACCTGTGACGTAGTCTCTATCGCACGTGCGGGACGATCGACGGAGTGACGCGATGCATTTTCGTCGATTCGTGCAGGTGACGACACATCCGTGTTCACATTCGTGGCGCTCAGCGGTGACCTACTTGCAGATACAGTATTACGCAATAACAATACTTCGGCAATGATATACTTGTACATGTAGCTACTTCTCGTAACATGCCTATCCACACTGTTTTGTCAAAATTAAAATCTATAATGGATGGTTACAGAGCCTCTGATGTTAGATAAAAAGGGGTATGATTAGGATTGGTCCGGTTCAAGTTATGCCCAACAGAATTTCTAAATTAAAGATAAATTCATAAAACAGAAAATATTAATCATTGAAAAGTTTCTTTTATGTTAAACTTAAAGTTAGAAGTATTGAGTGGTTAACTCCATGCAAACTTTTTTTTTTTCGATGTAAAGTAAATTCTATAGTAGTTTTCCTTTTTAATGATAATTATAGTTCATCTTTGTTGGGTTTATGAGCCGAGGCTTCAAGGGAAACTTGGCAATATTTTTTGCCCTTTGGAGCTTATTTTTGGTAGGTAGGTACCTACAATGGGTTTTCTATATTGACGCTGGAAACCGATTTTGTCGTATCTCACAAAATGGGTTTTTTTTTATTGCATATTTGAATTCAGAAAAAAATACTGCGTCGGACAGTCTGATCCATGTTATCCTAGGAGGTTTTTTTTTTCAGATATGACGTGGAATTTTTCTTAACCTTTTTAAGAAAACTTACTTCAAAATGCTGTAAGTAGCATAAAATCAGCTATTTTACAAAAACAAATAGATACAACAAAATAGTAATAAGTATTTTTTGCCGATGTCAAGATACACTGTCCCTGTTTTTATACTACGAAACATTTACAGCATTATGTGTACGTCCCAAATAATAATTTGTTGAGATACAGCAAATTCGCCGCCTCAGTATTTTATTCCAGCTAGAGATACTACAATTTTATCGCTCGGGTTTTGAATGTGCTTCAGACTTACTACGTTTCATTCTACACATTTTCTGACAAATATGCAGCAAACTAAAATTACTTGCGTTATAATTCTATTGGTATTTTATTAACTTTAATTATGTTTTTTAGAATTTATTGATTGTTTTATTTTGTTTTTCATGTAGGTCTAAGAAACTTGTGCCTAAGAAATTCATAATTATGTTATTTTAATTTTGTTATAATATAATTTTGTTAAATATTTCGTCCAAAATATCGCTTGGTATATTTTATTTAGTTGAAAATGTCGCTCTCAGTAAACTTCATTAGTTTTAATTTTGAGACTGATTACATTTTATTTTTAAGTTAAATTAGTTATAACTAAATACAGGGTAAACATTAATTTCTAAATAATATTGTTCAAATAAACATACAGCATTTGAATAAACAAAATGCAAGACCTACTTCTAAAAATAATGTAAAGTACAACAAAATACGATGACTCACAAATTTACTTCATATTACATACATCATAATCGTTGTCTAACATTTTAATACTACTTTGTTGTGCCTTACATAACAACTACCAAGATACGGCAATATTGATGATTCAAGTTTGAAATACCAATTGCTGTAACTCGCAAAAACTCATGTTAGACCAACTTTAGAACACTATCTATAATGTCAACTAATAAATTTAATTATAAGAAATATATGTTCCAAAAATTACCTCTCGATTGCAGCTAGTTTACGAGTTATGAATTTTTTAAATAGTTTTTTGGCTCTGGTGTAAAGTTCGACTTTTCGAGATACGACAAGATTGCTTTCTTGCGTCGATATACTCCAACGACAAGGACCTTCAATCAGATAGGTGTTGTATATTGTGCAGACAGCTCACCGGCTCTAAACTCGCGGATAACTTTAATTGTGCGATGCAGTACACTTTAGATCTTCCTTTCCTCGCATAGATGTCGCTAGTCTTCTTTTTTTGACGACTGCATTATGTCCGCTACAAGGTAACCAACCATCTCGGATGGCGGAGCACTATACCAGCGGTTTTAGCACATGCTGACTACACATAACCATAGGTAGCTAGTCCAGGAGACATGACACTGTTGCCTTGGAAGTTAGGTCTGTAATGTAAAGGGCTATTGACGGAACACCGTGGATATAGTCAATACAAGTCTGACAGTCCCTTTCACTCTACCCATTGTGGGAGGAATCTTTTGATGATTCCATCACTTAAAAAAAATAGGAGTTTGAACTCAGCATTTGAATGTGCTTAAAGAATGATTGGAGCACTTTAAGAGGTCACAGTTAGAACTTAAATAAACACAAGTCGTTGCAAAATACCTCTAACACCACGGTACAAAACTTACAAATAAAATAGAATGAACGTTTCAATTTAACTATTTTGTCTCGCAAAAAACGACCATCGAAACCGAGTTGATGACACCATTTATTGTTTGTCCTTTAAATATTACTACGCAAAGCAGTTTACTGTAAATCTTAGTATCTCAGCTTACTTCTTACTAATATTATTAACATGAAAGTTTGTTTAGATGGATTGATGTTTGTTACTCTTTCACGCAAAATCTGCAGAACGGATTAGGATAAAATTTGGTACACGGATACTTTATAACCTGGATTTACATATAGGATAGTGTCCTTTATTCGCGTAATATATGATACTCAAAATATCACATTCTTAAAATATTAGATTATCAAAATAGCAGATTCTCAATATAACCGAAATTGGACACTCATGCGAAAAAATATATTTGTATTATGTAGTGTGGAAGTATGCAACTATTTTTTTTTAATTCTCCCTTTCGTCTCGGAATAATACCTATTTCTTAATAACATAATGACTCATACATAACATAATATACCACCTATTATTTGTTATTATGTACTTAGCTAATATGATTTATGCGGGTGGTTGCTGCTGCATTTATTTTAAAGCTATGGGGAAATATTCCTTTTTTTATGTTTTCAATAATAATTATGTGGTTTTGTCTCATATTAAAAAAAAAACATTTATAAGTAATATGATGCATTTTTCCTCTTGATTGTACCTGCTTTGGCTATATTGAGAATCTGCTATTTTTATAACCTAATATTTTAAGAATGTGATATTTTGAGAATATAATATTATATAAATAAAGGGATAGTGTTTATCCCGATTTTATCTTCCCGAGGGATAATTTTCTAGTTGTAGCGAGCGAAGCCGCTCGCAATAGTTAGTATGTGTATAAGTTTCATTGAAAATTTTCAAACCTTCAACGCTGTGTGGTGTCAGCCGTATTTTTTTTTAGGTGGTAAAATCATCAAATGAGTCCTCCCGCCCTGGGTGGGGCGGAAGAGACTGACAGTCCCTTCCGTACAGACTCTTACTGACTAAAATCCACCCGTGTTCCTTCGGATGCCCTTTACGTTCCGGGGCCACGGTATCCTGTGTTAAGAACAACCCGCGACCCCAGCAGGCATTTGGCCCCATAAGGGGCCCCGTCAGTTTGCTGACAACTCCCCGAAGGCACGCGCGAAACACGACACGACGCGCCACCAACCCGGGCTTGGTCCTTGGTCGGACGGCGAGCTACCCATTACTCACCGTCCACAAGCCCGCTCCACCGCTGTGCCCTCTGCTATTCAGAGGGACACGCGTTGGAGCGTCCATCCGACAGGCTATTCGCATACGGGGAAAGAGACCCCTTAGGCACACAGTGCCTAAGGAAGAGTTTTTGCCCGCATCCCAGGGTGCACCGGCCTGAAGAACTGGTCTTCCCCACGGACGTATCCGAGAGGGAACTCCAGTCCACGGGCGCACGTGGAGGTTTCCTGTCTTAGTACCCCACCTGGTGAGCCTTTGAAAATATAATGTCGCCAGCATTATAAATACACACATGAACAAGAACATTGTTAAGCCAGAGGTCAGAGTGAAGACTTATGATGAACCGTTGTAGTGCCACATGCTGTTCAACAGCACTTTAAAAAAAAACGTTGCCGTTAAACGTTTATGCTATTTTGGGGGTAGGAAGAACAGAGTGGAAAGTTCCTCGCTACCCGTTCAAAAGGAAGGTACCTTCCGACCAGACGGGTGTTGTGTATGGGCTTCGATTATTCCCACGTTTTTTCCCACGTTTTTCCCACGTTTTTATAAACTCACTTTTCTTGTTTGTTTGTTTGTTTGTTTGTCGTTCCGGTTGGACTTTTGCAACTCAATTTTGAGGCACTTTCCGATAAGCTAGCAGGCTGAAATTTTGTGCACGCTTTGAGTTCTTATGACAATACATGATTAGCTAAGAAACGTCATAACAAATCCAATATGGCGGCCTCCCCAAGATGGCGGACTGGCTGTTTGAAACCCACCCCCATGATATGGGTATCAAATGAAAGGGTTTGCTGTCAGGAATACGAAATAAATAGTCACGGGACTTAAATCTAATATGGCGGACGTCCAAGATGGCAGACAGGCTATTTGAAATGCACCCCTGTGATATGGATATCAAATGAAAGGGTTTGCTATCAGGAGTACGAAAAAAATAGTCACGTGACTTAAATCCAATATGGCGGACGTCCAAGATGGTAGACTGGCTGTTTGAAATCCACCCCCGTGATATGGGTATCAAATGAAAGGGTTTGCTGTCAGGAATACGAAAAAAATAGTCATGTGGCTTAAGCTAGGCTAGGCTATTAATCCAATATGGCGGACGTCCAAGATGGCGGACAGGCTTTGAGGCACTTCCCGATAAGCTAGCAGGCTGAAATTTTCAGGGTAGCTTCAAACCCGATGAACAATGATAAAAATAATAAAATAATTAATAGATTTAAAAAATCTAAAAACCCACGTTTTTAAATGTCCTAAAAAGAAGAAAATAACCCTACGGGGCTGAGAGAGGGGCCACTCAAAACGTGGGGGCGTATCTTTGCAAGTTACACCTACGATCTCACGTCATGTAAATATATCCCATAAATAATCCCTTATATAATATACGCCCCCACGTTTTGAGTGGCCCCTCTCTCAGCCCCGTAGGGTTATTTTCTTCTTTTTAGGACATTTAAAAACGTGGGTTTTTAGAAGTTAATAACTGATATTATATTATACTTTTACCGACTTCAAAAAAAAAGGAGGTTATCAATTCGACCCGTATGTGTGTAATATTTCCAGAACTGCCCAGTTTTCGTATTATCAGGGTCTGAGCAAATGTACCAAATTTTAAAAGTGTATGTTTTTATGTTTGTGTTCGCATATCTCCGGAACTATCAGTCCGATTTCAGTTCTTTTTTGTTGTACTATGGTATTGTTCAACTTAGAGAATACTGCAAGTTTTATCAAAATCCGTTCAGTAGTTTTTGAGATAGGGAATTGTTTGCCTAATTGGATGTTTGTTACATTCTGGGGAAAGTTTTGGTATATAACAATAATGATATCATAAATATCTCGTGAACATAGGCCTCCCCTTTAGATCTCCACATATACCGTTTGGAAGCGACCTGCATCCAGCGTCTTCCGGCGACCTTTATAAGGTCGTCTGTCCATCTTGTTGGTGGTTTTAAAAAGTACAAACACATAAAAGTTTAAAATAACTTTTCTTTCGGAAGTCGGTGGCAATATCAATGAAATTAAAACAAAGCCACCGACTTCCGAAAGAAAATTTATTCTAAACTTTTTTGTGCTTCTTTTTGAAGTCAGTACTTTGTTTTCTTATTATTTTTGTTTAGCTTTTGGTAAGAAGTTCCCTCTTCTTATCGTGCCTACGAGGTTCTCTCGTGCTTATGTAATACTAACCTGTAACAACACCTAACATTGTAAATATTTCTATAAGAGTAAACATGGAGTTTCTTGCCGGTTCTTCTCCATGGAAACGACCAACCGTGCGAATTTTTACGAGTAAGTGCCCATTGAGGCCCATGTGAAATATAGTATTTTGATTTTGAGATAATACGGGATCAGATTTTTTCGTGATGACAGACTGCAATTTTTTTCTTCTTTTTTTTTGATCTTTGCCACAGAATACTTAATTTGCTTTCTTACTGCTGCTGGGCAAAGGCCTCCCCCAATAGCTCTTATGCTGCATCTTCTCGAACCAGCCCTCGTGGCACGTTTCCAGGTCGTCGGGCCACCTCACCCTGGTCTAGCCAGTTCATCCTTTGGCACCCTTTGTGTGGAGACTCACGCCCAGAGGAAATCCCGCATGGGACTGACATATAGACCTCACAATCACATTATAATCCCATTGGTTGACATTTGGTTGCCTTCGTGGAGAAATTATTCAAAAAAAGAATTAAAACCGTTTCAGTGCTTTTTTTTGTCACTGGCTACATTTTCAAATATCAGAAGGTGAATTTAATATCATTATACTTATGTCAGTTTCCGAGAAAAAACTAAACTTTTACTGTCTAACTAAATCATCTTTGGGATTTCTTTCTAAATATTGAAAATGCTTCATTGAGTATGTACACAGTGGTAGTGCTGATAAAAAAGGTGATGATTTTAACAGAAACACATTATTGTCACATATCTTTTATTTCAGACTGACAACACATCTTAAACTAGTGTTCTGTCATCACGTGACAGATTACCTAACGGCCAACAAGGGCCTACAAGGAGTATTAACAGCTTCACCACCCACCCTTAACATGCCACTGAGTGGCGGAGCTAGGCTAGAAGGGGCCCCGTATCAAAACTTGTTTGGGGCCCTTCTAATCCAAATTTAAAGTTTTGCAGAATAAAGGCAACAGCATCCTGACTCGTGTAACTAAAGCCTCCTGCAGACACACGCGATTAATCGCGCTGCGACAACGAGCCAAGCTAATTTCCACTCTAAAAATACTGCGAATGGACCGCGACATGTCGCCCCGCGCGATTAATCGCGTGTGTCTGCAGGAGGCTTAATGCTATTACTGATATCATTAAGAAAATTATAAAGAGGGCTAGAAAATTGAGAATGCAGATCGACTGATCATAAATTATTTATGACAAACACGTATACATATATAGCCTTTTTGAAAATTGAGCTATGTTAGGAATTCGATAATTGGAACTTTATGGCCGCAATAAGTTTTTATTCAAGAGCCAATTTTATGTTTTTATTTTTATTCCAATCGTCGCATCGGAGGCCCTTGATACTTGGGCTCCCCGTATAATTGATACGGCTGATACGGCAGTCAGAAAATCTAAAAGTCTGACAGTCTTACCATGGGATATCGTATTACCCAGTTACTGAATTGTGGACGTCCGATAGTCAGTCGCTCCATGTAAAATACTGATATTCAACTGCATCTGGTTCGACTGGAAGCCGACCACAATATAGTTCGGAAAAGGCTAGGCAGATGAAGTGAATCATAAGAATAGAAAATTTCGCTGGGTTACTGCAAATACCAACTAACTCGAAAATATTGAAAATGAGTAATGGCGTTTTGAAAGTTTGGTGCCCAAAATTGCACGTAATACTTTAGAAAATGAAAGGAAATGGAAGGAACTTGATTTGCTCAAAAAACAATCTGTATTTTGAGTTGTTCTTTACTTCAGACATTTTTGCGTCTAATGCGCATTCGGTAAAACAAGTTTCACGTATTTAATAAACGAAAAAAAAGTTGTAGGTATATGAAAATGTATTCCAATAAAAACCACACCACCTAAGGCAAGGCAAAGCCTCTTTTTTGTCCCCATACACTGGACTAGTCTCTGCTACGCCCAGAGTAAGCCACGGAAAGGGATAATATAACAAAAACACAACAAAATACAATGATACATTTATATTTGAATATAGTTTTGAATAAAAATACATAGTTCTGTATCGTTTTAGCGTTAGTGCTCATGAGTAGGTATTTCCATGACGAGATAGTAGTTAAATGATTTAAGTAAACAAATCATGAACAAGAACATGTAAAGGCAACATTGGCGTTCCCTACATAACAGCGTAAGTCCCGAGTAGATTGGAAGAGTCTAACTCCATGAAAACAGGCTGCTTGTTGAGGTTCAAAGCAGTACTTTAGGTGAGCCGTCTTTCATGCGACTGCTTTCTGCGTCTCTGTGAAAGATATTTCTTAGGTCAGATCATGTGTCATATAAATGAGCGTACTGTCACTTTAATCAGATCGATGATGATGGCAGTACTGGTTCTTTAGGCACCATCTGTCACTTGTTTAAATAAGTGCTGCATTCCTGGAGCAGCTGCATTTCAAAGTAAATAATAACAAGGGAATAAAAATATTAAGGTCTCTGCGCTCGGTCGATGGCAAACAAAATGCGTGTATAAGGTCAGAGATTGTAATCATAGGCCTTCAAGAGACAATATAACCTTACGTTTATCCTCTTGGATCTATTAAAGGAAGTTTTTTCTTATACATACCTCCCAGTTTGAGATGAAGAAGCCGTCAAGCGTTCCGTTTCTATCTTCCCAAGCTTTCAAGATGATAATAAAACTGGATGACTTTGACTTTAGGTATACGTTCATCTCTCGCAGTACAGTATGACGTGGTACTTGTGCTGTTTGTGACTGCCATGCGTGTACCGTTGCTGCCGTGCTTGTTGGAGTGATTTTCTTTCCCGCTGGCTGATGACAGCGGCCATGTAACTACTTAATGTTGATCCTCGTATAGAGTAGCCGACAGTCACTGTTTGTATGATGATCCGCATGTTTCTGCTACATATTAGTTTGCTGATATCAAACATAGTGCGCATACATTCTTTACAGCGCATTTGTCTTTGTCGGACTCGTTGGGACTTACGAAGTCATCTTAGTCTCTCCCAATCATGAGTACGCTAAGCGCAGATATTAAGAAAATATGTGGTGTCGTACTTATTATAAAACCAAAGCCGTGGTCAGTAGTTATTTTGAAATCCGTACTCTGTATTATGAACTGTAGCTTCTATGCCTGTTTTGCAACAGGTTCTTGAGGTGTCTCGGGTGCCTTAGGTTCCTGAGCTTGCGGATCAACTGTAAAATAGAATTAGCACTAATAGTATCATCAAACATTGACCAACACAGATAGACATTGGAAAAACCTAGAGAAAATGAATGAGTAGCGTTGTATCAACGTCGTTCTGTCCGAGTAGGGGTGCCCTATGTCACAAGCTCGCTTCGCTCACTCTTGTGTTACTTACCAAAACTATTTAAATTTCGACATCGCAAATAGTCAAGGTAAGTAATAATACATTTTTTTTTGTATGACTATATCAAATTAATAATTAGATTTTAATCATTACAGCTGTACTAAATGTTTTACTAATTGTGTGTTATTTCAAATCTGTATCATAGAAAAGTTTCATTATACCATACAAAATTCGGTGAAATGAAGTTATATCAAGAATATTGTTTGATCGCTATAGTAAAAGAAAGAATATTACATAAAATTAGGTCTTAAATTTCAGAATAGTACTTAAATCAAAAGTAGCACACCCTAGGGTGATATGATATGTCCTTTTACGGGAGTCTCCTCCCGACACGTTGCAAATTGTTAACAATTAAAAAAGTAGCTACCTAGAATCTGGCTCACGGAGTCTAAAACACTCGCCACAGTTCCTAATGCCGCTCCAGCTGTGTTCAGCGTGCCATCGACTACCGTGTCAACTGATTTCACCGCACCATCGACTGCCGTGCCAACTAATTTCACCGTGCCGTCGACTGCCGTGCCAACTGATTTCTTCGTGCCATCGACTAGCGCGTCAACTGATTTCACCCCACCATCGACTGCCGTGCCAACTAATTTCACCGTGCCGTCGACTGCCGTGCCAACTGATTTCTTCGTGCCATCGACTAGCGCGTCAACTGATTTCACCCCACCATCGACTGCCGTGCCAACTAATTTCACCGTGCCGTCGACTGCCGTGCCAACTGATTTCTTCGTGCCATCGACTACCGCGTCAACTGATTTCACCGCACCATCGACTGCCGTGCCCACTGATTTCATCGTGCCATCGACTGCCGTGCCCACTGTTTTCATCGTGCCATCGACTGCCGTGCCCACTGTTTTCATCGTGCCATCGACTGCCGTGCCCACTGTTTTCACCGCGCCATCGACTACGTTTCCAACTGTTTTCATCACTTTGTTAGCAATTCCGAACATAGGCGTGCTCGAGCTCTCCTGAGTGAAGGCTAAGGCCACCTGTAACAATTAAATTCACAATTAACATATATAATAGGTACCCAATTAAAGATACATAATGGGTACCTATAATATACAGAGTGAATTTTCAACTGGGCGTAAATGGCCAAATCTGAAACTATGATGAACAGCAAAAAATGATCAAAAGTGTATTATTGGATTTTTGAAAAAATTATATTTCTGGCCAGGAATCGAACCTGCCGATTTTGTAAAAAAAACACACGTATTATTACACCATTCAATACTGTCGGTAATGGCGATTAGATGGCGTTGTGTGATAGTTGTGGAATATAATTATTATTATAATAAGGATCAAATTCTGTAATGATACTACGGAAACTACAGGAAAGTGCTAATTTTTGGTAAAATGCGTAACAGAACGCAAACAATTAGTAAAAAAGTCGATCAAAGTCACAGTTGACGCCAATTCACATGAAGTTCTAATTTCAATCATTCTTAAGTCCGAATTTAGGTATTGAACTATCATTAACAGTCGCCTCATTTAGCGCTACTGGACTATCAGCTGTTCCCTAATAACAAACAAAAACCTTTCTTTAGGTAATTTTTCCCGAACGAAGAGGTGGTAGCTGAAACGGTCTAGATTTCGAAGAGTATGAGGAATCGGTCAAGATATCATCATAGATCATAGAGACATCATAGGTTTAGTACGACACAGTTGGCGCAGTGGCTGAGCGATCGACTGCTGCGTAGCGTGTCGCGGGTTCGATCCCCGCACGGAGCAAATATTTGTATGATCTGCAAGTAGTTGTTCCGGGTCTGGGTGTTTGTGTATGTGAGTTTCTATGTTTGTAAACGCACCCACGATACAGGAAGAAATTACTAGTGTGGGGAAACGTTTTTTTTGTGTATTGAGATTATGTTGAAATGGTATTTTTTTTGTGGTGCCTCGCTGTCCCGTAATGGATCACGCCCAGGTCGTTGGTAACTTTTCATAGCAAAATGAAAGCATAACAGGATCTGTGAATCTTGCGCAGCTCGATGCTTAAAGGATTTAAGCAACGAGTCGCACATTATTAATTAAAAAACAAAATATACTTACGACCAATAATACAGCTGTCTTCATTTTGGAAGAGGATTATTTGTTACAATGTTCGGCGAAGCACGTCTTGGTAACTCAGCGAAGAGCAACTTGTAAGTATCTTCAGTCAGAGAACGCAGCCTTTTATATGATCCCAGTATTAGTTTAGCTTTCAGCTTACACCTGCGCAAACAAGGAACTGAAAAAAGTGCGTAATTATTTAATATTAGATACAATTTGTTGTAGACTCAGGTTGTTTCATTATGTTTATACTAAATGCGTAATGATATAGTCATGTAGCTACTTCTTGTAACATGTTTACCCACACTGTTTTGTCAAAATTGAAATCTAAAATGGATGGTTACAGAGCCTGTGATGTTAGAGAAAAATTGGCCCTTTGGATCTTATTTTGGTAGGTAGAATGGGGTTTCTATACTCCAACGACAAGGGCCTTCAATCAGATGGGTGTTGTCTGGTGGGCTTTTTTTTTGCGTGGTAAAATCATCAAATGAGTCCTCCCACCCCGGGCAGGGCGGGAGGGACTGTCAGAATTGTACTGACTAAAATCCACGGTGTCCTTCAATAGCCCTTTATATTCCGGGGTCACGGTAATGAGATAAGTCCCGCGACCCCGGCAGGCTTTAGCCCTCTAGAGGGGCGCCCCGTCATTATGCTGACGCTCTTTGAGGCGCGCGTGGAACACAACGCGCCGTCGACCCGGGCATGGTCCATGGTCGGGCAGCGAGTTGCCCTTTACTCGCCGCCCGCATACCAGCGCCTACGATGGCCGGAGATCATCTTGCGACGTCCGTCGCCGTGGGCGTCCACAGCCGCAGGTGGGGCGGAGGGAGGACATTGTCCTCTCCCTCACGCGGCCCGCCTCCTCCTTCGCGAGCATGACTGCTTCGCAGAAGAAGGCGACCGCTTCCCACTCCATCTCGCCCCGCTGCATGGCCTCGACCAATGCCGGCCGCGAGAGGTCTCCGCCTATGGCCGCCGAGAGGACACTTCGGTGCTCTGTCCAAGCGGGGCAGTCCTGCACCGTATGCTCCACCATGTCCTCCGGGGATCCTCGCAGTGGTGACACCCAGGCGTTTCTTCCCTCTTTATCAGACACAGGTACCTCCCGAAACTTCCGTGTCCGGTGAGGACCTGCGTCATGCGCTATGTCAGGACGACCTGACCTACCGGGTCAGGTCGCCGTGACGCCTATCCAGCCACTCCTCAAAGAGGGGTCTTACCGCCGCGATTGCGGCTAGGGACACGATATCGCAACCATAAGTAGCGATATCGATATAGTATCGGTATCGAAACAAAAGTATCAAATTAGTAATAGAATCGAAACGAAAGTATCGATATGAGTAAGTATCGAATGAATTTGGAGTTTCCCTACTACTTTTTTTTTAGCTTTGTAATTATAGTCATCAAATGAGTCCTCCCACCCAGGGCAGGACGGGAGGGACTGTCAGACTTGTACTGACTAAAATCCACGCTGTCATTCAATAGCTCTTTACGTTCCAGGGTCATGGTAATTTGATAAGTCCCGCGACCCCGGCAGGCTTTGGCCCTCTAAAGGGGGGTCCTGTCATCATCCTGACGCTCTTTGAGGCGCGCGTGGAACACAACGCGCCGTCGACCCGGGCATGGTCCATGGTCGGACAGCGAGTCGCCCATTACTCGCCACATGCATGCCCGCGCCATAGTTTCTCTACTACTTTAAATTAATTCACAGCCATATGATCCACAACAGAGATGAGCAGATCATGAATGTGACTTGTTGTGATTTATTAATGGACCACAATTAAAATAAAATAACAAACAATTTAGATAGGTACAAAAAAAGGTTTGATAGGTACAAAAATAAAAGCTATGTATAGCTATCTTACTCATATCTGACAGTACACTGCACACAAGAGTGAGTGAAACAAAAGTACCGCACAGTTCTTATTATTTTCGAATGAGTCACGAGTTAAAATGTCAAGTGGTTCTACTTGGTTGTAATAATGCTACTAAATTAAAAGTACGTACTGCGCGATGATCTTTTTCATAAAGTCAGACCAACTGAAAATAGTATACGTCTTATGCCGACCATCCACGGTACCAGTATACTTATGCAAATCTAGACTTGCACAAACACAGGACAGTGACTATGTTAGAAATTTGTACAAGTATACTGTAACGTGTGTGGCCGGCATTAGTGTGGAAGGTTTAGTGAATTTGTGTGTGTGTTAAACATAACTTTTACAACACACGCATATAGAAAACTATTGGCAACGTTATAAATCACGAATGTTGAGATGTATAGTTATGCATCCCTTTCTTACGCCTTCACAATGCAGAGACAAAAACAGTCTGTTGCTATTTTAGTTAAGATTTCTATTGTTTTAGTTATTATTCTGAGGATCAGAATACCTATCTAAGTACGTTAAGCTGATGCGTTAAATTGGTATTTATGAGTTAGTTGTTATTTTTTTTATGGAATCGATACTTGATGCTAAGTACTGATATTAGTACTAGTATCGAAAGAAAGTATCGAATATCTGAATACTAGTATCGAATCAAAAAGTAGCGATATGAGTAAAGTATCGGATTCGATATCGTGTCCCTAATTGCGGCGTGCCCGAACAAGGAAAACTTGGATCGAAAAACATTATTCCCAATTTGCGTTGAAATGCTAGTCCAGTCTACGGGCAGTAGTTCAGTTCAGTAGTTCAGTCTTCGCGCGAACTCGGTAACGTTCGTAAAGGGCTATTGAATTGGCTTTTAGTCGGTACAAGTCTGACAGTCCCTCCTACCCTGCCTGGGTGGCATTTGATGAATTTAACACGCTAAAAAAAGATGCTCACTAAGACGCGACTTTGTTCTTGATAGTTAGGAGTTTCAAATTTTGCTTAGGGGTTTGTTTTAGTACGTAGGTGCTATCTCAGGCGGGATTTTGCGAAATTTGAACCCACGAGGGGTTGTTTTTGATTTGATAGAATGTTTTTTGGATATTGATTTAGATTTTCCAAAAGTATCCCATAAGGAGGTGGCCGGGAGTAGAAATTCACAGATAAAAAGTTCGAAATACGCCCAGACGAAGTCACGGGCGAACTGCTAGTTTGTTATATGTATGTTTCAATAGAAAAACTCAGCGAAAAACGCGGAAAATGTCACGCGGCTCTCGTTAAGGTAAAGTTCTGCTGTACTTAAGCAAACTGTGTCGAATTCGCCTTTTTTTCTTATTGGCTAAAATTCGTGAAGAGAACAAGAAAGAAGAAACACTAAGAAGAAAGAATAAACTTCAAGACATCTTCAAGCCATCAGTGTTTTATTCCTCACCAATCCAGCGTTAGTAAATGTGCCCCGCACAGTATTGACATTATGAACTTAGTATTGACACTCACTCCGCGCACGGCGCCCTGCTTGTGTGCACGTACGCGTAGTATTCTCATAACCCCACCGCGTTAATTGTTTAACATCTCTAATGATGCTTCGCTACAATATCGATACTATAACGATAGTGGAGCTTCTTCAAAAATGGATAAATTCTTAAAAAAGTCTGATTCCACCGGCAGCCTCAACTCCAAAAGACCTGGCGATGACCTCGTTGGCCCTTGGCAGTTTGCTAAACGTCCTGCTGTCACGCGAAATTCGGAATAGTTTGATGAAACACTAGCTGTGCCCGCGACTTCGTTCGCGTGGATGTCGTTTTTTAGTGCATAGCGCTGTTGGAGGATACCGATTAAAATCATTTTTTTTATCATCATAAAATCGTCAAATGAGTCCTCCCACCTAGGGCAGGGCAGAAGGGGACTGTTAGACTTGTACTGACTAAAATCCACGGTGGCTGTCAATAGCCCTTTACGTTCCGGGGTCATGGTTACTCATAAGTCCCACGACCGCGGCATTGTGCTGACACTCTTTGAGGCGCGCGTGGAACACAACGGGCCGTCCGCGTCGACCCGGTCATGGTCCATGATCAGACAGCGAGTAGCCCATCATTACTCGCTGCCGCATGCCCGTGTCTGTTGGCCGAAGATCGTCCTGCGACGTCTATCGCCGTGGGCATCTACCACTGCGACTGGGTCGTGGGGTGGATGCTGTCCTCTCCCTCGCGCCTCCTGCCTCCTTCGCTAGCATGACTGCTTTGCAGAAGGAGGCGACCGCTTCCCACTCTATCTCGCCCCGCAGCATGGCCTCGACCAATGCCGGGCGCGAGAGGTCGCCGCCTACCTAGCCACTCCTCAAAAAGAGGTACGTCTTACCGCGGCCATTGCGGCGTGGCCGAAGATTCGCCGACTGTGATTCTTTAAAAAACTTAAAAAAAAAAAATTAACCCCCTTCAAAAACAACCACAAAAAAGGGTAAAATAACCTACAAAATAACTTTTCTTTCGGAAGTAGGTGGCTTTGTTTTTTTTATTTCGTTGTCTTTTATGCCACCGACTTCCGAAAGAAAAGTTATTTTGTAGGTTATTTTACCCTTTTTTGTGGTTGTTTTTGAAGGCGGTTAAATTTTTTTTTAAGTTTTTTGTTTTACTCTTTATAGTTTAAATATTCAACCCAAATTCTTGTCAAATACATCATTTCTTACATGTGCACTAGAATTTGGTAATCTTTAGCACCGGTATTAACATCGCTCATGTATACAATAAGCTAATAAAATTCCCTTTTCAAAAACTGCTAAACCGATTTTGATGAAACTTGCAGTGTTCCCTAAAGTGAACTATTTCTCGTACAACAAAAAAAGAATTTTGAAAATCGGTCCACAATTGGCGGAGTAATCGCGTAACAAACACTCAAAAAAGTAAAGATCATCACATCATCCATCAATAAAAATGCTCACAAAATAAAAAGTACTGAACCAAATTGGATGAATTTTTTATGGGACCAAACTGCAAGTATACTGCATCGAACGAAAAAAAAAAAAGAAAAACATACCGACCGAATTGAGAACCTCCTCCTTTTTTTGAAGTCGGTTAATAAACAACATTAGCTGTGGAACCATCTGGAGCGTACACAAAAGGGTTATTCGGGTTCAGAAAATGATGTCCTACGCACAACGCCATCTAATGAATAGCTATATTCAATACTGCAGTAGATTTTTGTTTAGATGAACACAAGATATTTTATACCATTCCTACTCTAAAAAGTTACTTTTACTCACTGAAAACAGTGAATAAAAAGCTCTTTTACTCACTGTTTTGGTGTTTGAATTTAGAACACATTGATGCGGTCGACCCCCGTGTTATTAGGAAAACATTACTATTAATTTAAGTCATTGTTCCGATTTTAATGTTAATTTGTTGACTGAGCGATTGGACTACTTCGTTACATGAAGCGGGTTCGATTCCCGCACGGAGCAAATATTCGTACTATGATCTACAATTATTTGTTTCGGGTGTGGGTGTTTGTGTATTGTGAATTTAGATGTTTGGAAACGCACCCACGTGTGTGTGGAGCAGTATTAATAAAAAAAAAAACTTTTTTTTTCGTTACTATATATTATCGCTCAAATCTTTCTTTTTCTCGTAGTCATAGTATAAAGTATCGTTTGCAACTCTTGAATAAAACGGATTTAAATCGAGGGCCTGAATCACTCGCGTCGCTCAGGATTTAAATATTTGAATCACTCGCTCCGCTCGTGATTCAATCATCATGAATCACTCCCTACGGTCGTGATTCAGTCATTAAAATCCTTCGCTTGCTCGTGATTCATATAATGGCCCTCGCTTTAAATCCGCTCTTTATTCACTAGTTGCAAAATATACTATTTAAAAGACTATATTATTATAAGGTTTTAAATGTTAATGTTACTTGACAATATACTCGTACAACACTATCACTACATCATCATCACTATCACTATCACTACATAGTATAAAACAAAGTCGCTTCCCGATTCCTGTCCCCCTGTATGCTTAGATCTTTAAAACTAAGCAACGGATTTTGATGCGGTTTTTTTTAGAAGATAGAGTGGCTCAAGAGGAAGGTTTTTATGTATAATACGTGTATAATATCGTAAAGAAACTCTGATAATTTTAGAGGTTTTGGAAGGTCGTAAATAAACTTTTTTTTGCGCTTACATTGCAAACGCTGGCTGAACCCTACGAGATAGATCAAAATGATGTACTACAATATTATACACCTTAAAAAGTTCTACAATAAAGTCCGCGATGGTATATGTCTATCTCTTAGGGATAACCCACAATAACTATTTTTTATCCTTTACTTTACTAAAATAATGGCTTATTTACGATAAAGAGATTTTAAGAAATACAGCATTAATCCTTATCAAATTAAGTACCTTAGATAAATTATGCATGTAATATAGATCAATATGGCCCTTTGCAGCATGTAATTTAAATGAATATTTTCGAAGATATTGCAGATTTAAAATGCAGGGACATAGCGGTTGCGGCGGCAGCGGCGGCGGTACACAATTTCATTTATTATACATTCGTCTTAGCAAGAGTTGTTCAGCCTGATGAGCACTCTCTGTTGACGTATAAAAATTGAAGATCTGGAACACCTGTTGTGGAATTCCAAGCGCCCAGCGACACTTTAGCAAATATAGGAATGACGAAACGAATTTTTTAACGTGGTAAATTCATCAAATGAGTCCTCCCACCCACGGTAGGGCGTGAGGGACTGTCAGACTCGCACTGATTAAAATCCACGGTGTCCTTCAATAACCCTTCACGTTCCAGGGTCACGGTAATGGGATAAGTCCCGCGACCCCAGCAGGCTTTGGCCCTCTAGAGGGGTGCCCCGTCATAATGCTGACACACTTTGAGGCGCACCTGGAACACAACGGGCCGTCGACCTGGGCATGGTCCACGGTCGGACAGCGAGTCGCTCATTACTCGCCGCCCGCATGCCCGCGCCTACGGTGGCCGCAGATCGTCTGCCAACGTCCGCAGCCGTGGGCGTCTACCACTGCGGCTAGGGTGGAGCGGCTAGAGAGGTTTCCGTCTATCACCGCCGTGAGGACACGGCGGCGCTCTGCCCAAGCGGGGCAGTCTTGCACCGTTTGCTCCACCGTGTCCTTCGGGCGATCCTCGCAGTGGTGTCACCCAGGCGTTTCTTCCTTCCTTATCAGACACAGGTACCTGGGGTACCTCCTGAAACTTCCGTGTCCGGTGAGGACCTGCGTCATGCGGTAGGTCAGGACGCCGTGTTGCCTACCCAGTCACTCCTCAAAGAGGGGTCTTACCACCGCAATTGCGGCGTGCCCGAACCTCGATTGCGACAGTCGTTCCCTCCATACTGCCCTGAGATCGCGCCGGAGCTCTTCCTCCGGATTCATCCCGGCGCGGGCGCTGCGCCTCCACGCGCCACTCATAGACGTGCTGGAGGGCAGCCGCCTTCAGATCCCAGGGCAGCAATCTGGCAAGGAGGTTGACCGATTCACCGGCGATCGTGCGGTATCCTCGGATCATCCGGATAGCCATAATATGACCCTCTGGCATGTGACCAGCTTTAGTGGTCGCATCCGGATGCTCAGGGCCCACACGCGGGCCCCGTAGAGGCCCATGGACCGCACGACACCGGCGTACAGCCTCCGGCAGGAGGCGTTTGACCCGCTGAGATTGGGCAGGAGTCGTCTGAGGGCGGCTGTTGCCCGTTTCAGCTTAGGGGCCAAACTCAGATAATGGTCCCTGAAGTTCCACCGGCTGTCGAGGACGAGTCCCAGTTACTTCATCGTCCTCCCGACGCCGATGCGAACCCCTCCCACCGTTATGTGGGACTCTAAACGGGCCGCGTTGAGACGGCCATGAAAACACATGGCCTCTGTTTTGTGCAGCGCCACGTCGAGCCCCAACTGCCGTATCCTATCAACGACCGTCACAACCGCTTGCGTCGCCAGGTCGGCCGCCGCCTGGAGCGACTATCCCTCCGCCAGGACGAGCGGCGTAATATGTTACGCCGACGCCGTCAGGGAGGTCACCGAGTAAAAGTTCCGAACACCTGATGTGGAACTCCAAGAGCCTAGCAGCTAGGCTCTTGGAGTTCCACATCAGGTGTTCCAGATCTTCAATTTTTATAAGTCAACAGCAGCTACACTATAACATACATGTTATAGTGTAGCTGCTACACTATAACATGTATAGGAATGACGTCTTAGCAAGAGTTGTTCAGCTTGATGAGCACTCTCTGTTGTCGTATAAAAATTGAAGATTTGGAACACCTGATGTGGAACTCCCAACTACACAGTAGTAGTAGTTAGTAGCCCAGCTACACTATAACATATATGTATAGGAATGGCGTCTTAGCAAAAGCTGTTTAGTCTGAAGGACATTTCCTGTTGACTTACAAAAATGATAGATCTGGAACGGTTACCTATCATAAGATCGAAAAAAGTTTGACCGAATTTCATTGGACCTAAAACTTTTCAACTATTATCGATTGTTTTTGTTTTACTTCATCGAAGTCACGTTTGCCACTGTTTCAGTTAACCTATTATCTATTCGTTTTTTTTCGTTACTCCAACACTTCATTTGGCCGAAAAACTTTTTACCGATGTTACACTTATTCGAAATGACGGTTAATCGAAGTATTATGTTTCCAAACATTCATTATACCACTGTTTTAATTGCCATATTTTCATTTCACCAAACACCTTTTATAGAAATTTGTGCACACTAATTATTGCAGTTACATTTTTAGCAGGCGCCATTGAAATGTAGGTAGACAATACAAAACAATTGTACAAAAGTCATATACGAAAATATAACTCTGACGGGTATTGTATTATCATTAATGACATTTGCTGTTAATTACATAGTTGGACTACAAAGGTGAAACCGCACTAGGCGGAACTGCACTGCAGCGGAACTTCGCGACACGACGCTTTTCTTTGCCACGCAGTTCGTTTGCAGTGTAGTTCCGTTGCCTCTTAGTGCGTGATGTCTTGTCTGATAATTTAATATTATAAAGAATATTTTGACGCGTCGTGTCGCGCAGTTCCGCTACAGTACAGTTCCGCCTAGTGCGGTTTCACCTTTAGGGGTGTTCTGGCTAGCACGTGTGTCCGAATCTTTTTGCGGATTTTGTGTGATTCTTGATAATCTTTTGTTATTGTGTTGTTCTTGTGTTTGTAAAAAGGTTTGTATTGTGATACACTTGCATACAGCATAAAAACAGATATGCAACATGCAAACAAGCACCACAAAAACATGAAAGCAAGCATGTAGCATGCAAGCAAGCTTGCAGCGTGCAAGCAAGCATGCAACATGCAGCAAGCATGCAGCATGCAACATTCAGCAAACACGCAGCATTCAAGCAAGCATGCAACATGCAACAAGCATTGTTTCTGTCATGGCTCCGGCGCTGCGGGGTTTTGGGTGGCCCCACGCGAGCTTATCGTCGCAGATGATTTGAACGCTCACCACCGCAGCTTCGGTTTACTGGCCGGCTCCGCCGGCCAGCCTCAGCCGCGGCGGCGGCCGTTCGAACCACCTGCTCCTCAGCTCGCGGGCCACCCCACCCCTCCGCGCCTACGCGATTTTAAATTACACTCTAGGGGTAGGGCAGACAAGACTACGTAAAGTCGGCTTTGCAGCATTTCGTTTCCGCCACAAAGTTTTGTAGCACAATATATTCAATTTTTATGACAGTAATTTAATTTTTCGGTAAAATGTTGTTTCGGTATGGTGAAAATATGGCAAATAAATCATTTGGCAATTGAAAAAAGTCTAAAAGAGGCTTCGGTCAATAGTAAAAAATCATTTTGTTAATCGGCGGAACATACTTCGGTAAAATAATACTTATGGCTAATGATACTTCGATGAACTAAAAATATGTCTAATAATGCATATAGCAAAAGAGATGTCGGTCAATAGTTTTCGGTGTAATGAAATTCGAACAAACAAAATTCGGTAAATTGATCGGTTCCCATCTGGAACACCTGATGTGGAACTCCAAGAGCCCAGCTTCACTATAACATGTAGGTATAGGAATGACGTCTTAGCAAGAGTTGTTCAGCCTGATGAGTACTTTCTGTTGCTGTCTCTCGCATCCCGTTGATTTCCTGTCCCCGGGCTCTTAGAATTCGACATCAGACGTTTCAGATCTTCGATTTTAACGATCCCGTTGTCGCTGGCATAAGCAACAGGATCCGCGAACGAAGTCGCGGGCAGAAGCTAGTTTTTAGTATATGCGAAACCTGAATATAGTTTGTTCAGAATCAGTAACTGATTCGATTCCAATTATTTTCACACCATATTATAATTTTTTTTCAAAAATATTTTAATTAAATTTTATTACCAGTTAATTACAATACAATCCCCGCACGGTTAGGTACCTATTGCCAAACTATTATCATGAGTGTATAATACAGTAGACGCGGCACAGTGTGGTAAGATCCCGGTTTTTGAGCCATCGTGTTTTTATTGAATTAATCGATAGACTCTATATACAATTCTGAGAATTAGAGTAAAACTCCGGGTTCGCTAAGACTTGTACTTTTTTTAATCAGGGTTGGCATGATTAAAACAAGTTGTTTTAAAACATCTGCTTAAAACAGTGTTTAAAACAGTTTGAAAGTAAACAGTGTTTTTTATTACCCGTTTCAACTACTTTTCAAGGCGGATGAATGCATATAAAATGAAAATAAATTTATATTCAGGAGTCCAAATAGCTTGACATAAAACCATTTCAGTCTATAATATGCCATTGCTATGTCATATTTTTAACTTTTATTGGAAATCTAATGAAATAATTCTTAAAAATATTAGAAAAAAAACATGTATTTTCCATTGATCATTTTTCGTAAAAAAATTCATTACAAAGAGCAAATTTGAAAAGGTGTAGTCTAGAAATGAAAAATAATTGATTTATATGTTTAGACATCGACAAATAAAGTGGAATTAATTTGAAAAAAAAGCCAGAATAAAAAAAAAACTTGTTTAAAACAATTTAAACTGTTTGTTTTATAAATTTGAAAAAAAAACTGTTTTTTTTTCCAACCCTGGGTGGGGTCGTAGTGAGCGAGCGAACACGGACCCCGCCATCTCCTTCGAGGTTATTTTTTTTAAACCACCAAGAAGTAGGAGCCCCGCACGGTCACCGGGCGGGGCTCCGTCGAGCTATCTTGGCAGGTAGGGAAGTAAAATTCATTATATAATGATGCAAGTAAAAGTATATTTAAAGTATATAAAAGTATATATTGTTATAAGTATTTTTTTATATTTTAATAAGTTTCTGTATAACCACTCAGAATATTATTTTCAGTATAATGTTACAGTTAAAATAGCACAACAGTCTATAAAATATGAAAGGTAATTTATGAATTAATAGTAGGCAAGTAATGATAAAAATTGCAAAGCATAGTTTTCAGTAAAACGTAATTTATGCTGGTAGAAAAGTATTAAAGCAAACCAGCAAGGCAAGTCACGTTTATTTTTCGAAGTTTTAAGTATTTCATTCGATCATTTCGTCATTTTTATTCGGGCAAACGTAGTCGGTAAGTCAGTATTTTAGGCAGTAAATTTAGTATTTTGAGTAAGTTAAATTCTTAATTTTTGTCGGAGCTTTTATTACTACCCACATTGTAAATCGATTGAATGTAGCCAGACTCAGAACATTAACAATGCTTGTTTTGGAAACAAATTATTATTTAATTAGTACAGTTATTGTAGTAAGAGTAAAAACCAAAATATCAAAATAATATACATATATCAAAATGATATTATTTACTTAAAAAATTGTTTCGACCATTAAAAACAAATGTTAATAACCAATTAAAACTCGTTAAATTGCATTTCCCTAACAAACGTAGATTGTAAATACATACGTAGTTTCATCTGTATTGTTTTCATTGGAAATTGACTTTAATATAATAATAATATCTTCTTTTCTTTTGTTTTCGAGTATTTTTTTTATATGTTCGCTTAGACCAGCACCCGTCAACTACGATGTCTATGATTACTAATTATTCACATAGTATTTGTACATTAATACAAAATATTTACATAAACGTCCAAGCGCAAACGAAAGTTCCGAATTTTAAATAACTCAACCTTACTTCTGTACCAAACGTACTATCTGTACTGTTTAATCTTTAAAGCAAATTTTACAAAGCGGGGCGCGCTAACATGCGACACAGCCTTCCCGTGCGAACGCTAGGAAAAGACTGGCGTTCGCGTCTGAGTGAGCGCGAACGCCGGGCGCGAATGTAATAATATGATATTATTGATTTAATTAATAATTTTGTGTAATGTTGAACTTAAATTTAATAAAGCAATAAATTGTCTATAATATTGTGAAAAAAATATCTAAATCGCTTCAGTCGTTTGAAAGCAGTAAGCAAATTATTGCAAATATAAAGAGGTTATATTCGATTTTTTTCCGACTAAAGTATAAAAGATAATAAAAAAATTAAACTTAAAATTTAAAGTCAAATATGTTATGCGTATTAGGTATTTTTTTTATATTATTTGGTCCATCCGTTTAGTAGTAGTAGTCTTTCAAAGAGAGGTCAATTTTGTAGTTTGTCGTATGGTATCGCCTTAAGTCTAAGTTCATAGATGGCGCTGTTTTAATATTTTACTTCGAAAACACTATTACATTTTTTTTTGTTTTTATGTAATGTGAACTGATTACGATGAAACAAAAAAAAATAATGTTGCTTCAATTTAGGCACATATTGTTGTAATATAAAAGTTACGTGAAGTTGTGAGTTCACATAACCCTAATTTTTACGGTATATTCCTAACCTGACCCGCAATCCTAACCCGGGTGCGGGTTAGGTTAAGAATTTGAAAAAAAAAAAGAATTTTTGTTATTAACGTAACCCTATTCCTAACCTGACCCGACATCAACCCGACGGATTGTTCCTAACCTGACCCGTAATCCTGACCCGGTTGTGGGTTAGGTTAGGAACTTGAAAAAAATTATATTATTTGTTCCTAACGTAACCCTCTTCTTCCTAAACTGACCCAACGTATTGTTCCTATCATAACCCGAATTGCAATATGGTAGGTTTCTTAGAATAAAAGGTACATACTGGGTGTAAGTGACAGCCCTCCGCAAACTTTCAGGGCTTGCTCAATAGACAAAACTGAACAATTAATCCACAATATTTCCACATTTTTTTTTTTCAGGAAATGAAAAAAAAATCAGCCTCACCATATAAAATTATAAACTTGGTTGAACAGTTTGTATGGAGAGGCTGATTTTTTTTCATTTCCTGAAAAAAAAAAATGTGGAAGAGGGCTGTCCCTTACACCCAGTATATGTCGATCGGGAGTGATATGAAGTTTCGAAAGACGTTATTTCGACGCACGCTATTTCGAAGAAAAATAAGAGCGGTACGCCTGTTCGAAAACACATTAAGTCGAAAACCGCTATAGGTATCGAATGACTTTGTCGCGAACACTCTGATTCGAAAAACACTTTGAATGATACGCTAGTTCAAAAGTCTTGGTATCGAAATCCACTGTTGCGAATAGCATATTCCGATCTGAATTTGTCTGGGGATCGAACTCGCGACGGACGGGACGTTAACTCAAAATAGTACTTCTCACTGCCTTATTTAACAAACCCAATACAAAGATAAGTTTTAATCGGGGTCGCGATTTCGATCCCCAGACGTGACGTGGACTTCCACGTCACATTACCGTGCCGTGCCACGTTGCGTCATCGTAACGTGTTTATGTGTTTGAGCCCTTAATCCATAACCAAATAAATACGTTAATCATTACAAGCATTTAATTTAAACAAAATTGCCCTTGACATCATTTGATTTCAATGAATATGATCTGACAGATATCGTAGTTTCTTCAGCGACAGGTGATGGGGAGCAGTCGGAATACGGACGGCTGTCTCAGAGTACATTCAGCTCTGTCATCTGTCAATTTCGAATCAATCTAGCAGACATGTCCCTAGGCAATGATATTATAAATAATTGTCCCTAGGTAGGTATTTTTTATAATCGTATTATTCCGCCAGAAAAAATAGGTAACAGCAGTTGTTGTAAAAAAATGATTCTGCAACCATTCACCGACGACCGTTTCATCATTGGACGTTTCGCCGACAGGACGATTCATTTATGGCCGTTTCACCGATAGAATCTTTCACCTTTGGACTTTTCGCCGATAGGACGATTCATTTATGTCCGGTTCATCGATAGAACTTTTCACCTAGGGACTTTTCGCCGACAGGACGATTCGTTTATATCCGTCTCATCAATAGACTCTTTCAACAACGAACTTTTTGCCAACACGACGGTTAACCTATAACTCTTTAAACTCTTTTAAACTTATCATCTTCATCATCGAAAAGTCCGTTGTTGAAAGAGTCTATTGATAAACAAATCGTCTTGTCGGCGAAAAGTCCCTAGGTGAAAGAGTCTATCGGTACGTGAAACGGCCATAAATGAATCGTCCTGTCGGTGAAACGTCCAATGATGAACCGGTCGTCGGTGAATGGTTGCAGAATCATTAACATGAAAGTTTGCTTGGATGGATTGATGTTGGTTACCTACTCTTTCACGCAAAATCTGCAGAACGGATTAGGATTTTTGGTACACGGATCACACGGATACTTTATAACCTGGATTTACACATAGGATAGTGTCCTTTATTTGCGTAATATAAGATACTTACTCAAAATATCACATTATTAAAATATTAGATTATCAAAATAGCAGACTCTCAATATAACCGAAATTGGACACTCATGCGAAAATATATAGGTATGTAGTGTGGAAGAATGCAACTATTTTTTTTTTTAATTCTCCCTTTCGTCTCGGAATAATACCTATTTCTTAATAACATAATGACTCATACATAACATAATAGGTATACCACCTATTATTTGTTATTATGTACTTAGCTAATATTATTTATGCGGGTGGTTGCTGCTGCATTTATTTTAAAGCTATGGGGATATATTTTTTTTGTTTTCAATAATAATTATGTGTTTTTGTCTCATATTAAAAAAAAAAAAACATTTATAAGTAATATGATGCATTTTTCCTCTTGATTGTACCTGCTTTGGCTATATTGAGAATCTGCTATTTTCCCACGTTTTTATACACTCACTTTTCTTGTTTGTTTTTTATAACCTAATATTTTAAGAATGTGATATTTTCTAGTTGTAGCGAGCGAAGCCGCTCGCAATAGTTAGTATGTTTATAAGTTTCATTGAAAATTTTCAAACCTTCAACGTTGTGTGGTGTTAGTCGATTTTTTTTTTAGGTGGTAAAATCATCAAATGAGTCCTCCCGCCCTGGGTGGGGCGGAAGGGATTGTCAGACTCTTACTGACTAAAATCCACCCGTGTCCCTTCGGATGCCCTTTACGTTCCGGGGCCACGGTATCCTGTGTTAAGAACAACCTGCGACCCCAGCAGGCATTTGGCCCCATAAGGGGCCCCGTCAGTTTGCTGACAACTCCCCGAATGCACGAACGAAACACGACACGACGCGCCACCAACCCGGGCTTGGTCCTTGTTCGGACGGCGAGCTACCCATTACTCACCGTCCACAAGCCCGCTCCGCCGCTGTGCCCTCTGCTATTCAGAGGGACACGCGTTGGAGCGTCCATCCGACAGGCTATTCGCATACGGGGAAAGAGACCCCTTAGGCACACAGTGCCTAAGGAAGAGTTTTTGCCCGCATCCCAGGGTGCACCGGCCTGAAGAACTGGTCTTCCCCACGGACGTATCCGAGAGGGAACTCCAGTCCACGGGCGCACGTGGAGGTTTCCTGTCTTAGTACCCCACCTGGTGAGCCTTTGAAAATATAATGTCGCCAGCCAGTGGCGGATTTACCAATAGGCTAAGTAGGCTGGAGCCTAGGGCGGCAGATTTAGAGGGGCGGCAAATTTAGCCCAAATAATAAAAAAAAACGAATTTAAAATCTCGCAAAAAGATGAAGAAAACAAACATGTAAATTGATTATTTGGAATGAAGAATAGTTGTAGCTAGGTTGATCTTCGTTCATTGTTTCTTTGGCGCTGCCTCAAAATTTATTTTATGCTTTTCAGTTCGATGTTTCGTCGGTTTAATTTTTTTGTTAAAAAGCTTTTATTTTTAGCTTTTCAATTTAATACCATGCTCAGAGTGTTTTACACATAAGAAACCCGTTTTCACTTTTATCATTTTCAACGTCACCGTCACAGTAACTACTGCATTAACAGTTAAGGACCTGTTGGAACTGAAGTTTGCACTCTCAGATTGTCGACGACTGTCAAATCCCAGCTATGTCTAAAGTTCTCATCATGATGAATGAAATAAGCCTAAATACGATATAGTTGCTGTTAACTGTTGAGGATTTTGCTACTGCCTTCCGTCTCCATCCTCAAACCCTCAATGACAATAATAATATTATAATGATTTTCTTCGGAAAGAAAAATTCGAACCACGGACAGGATTCGAACCTGCGACCTTCGGATTCAGTACATCCGACGCTCATTTCCAACCGAGCCACCGAGATTCTCACCTGCCGCGGCGAATTCTTCCTTCCATTTCTAACGTCTCAAGGTGACGTGTAATAATATTATACCCCAGCTAGAACTAAAGTTCTCATCAAGACTAGTGAAATGAGCCCAAGCACGATAAAGATGCTGTTAATTGTTTAGGACCTCTTGCTCTTGCCTTCCGTTTCCATCTTCAGACCCTGGATGCCAATAATAAGGTCTAAAGTTGTCATCAAGATGAGTGAAATGAGCCCAAACACGAAATAGCTGGTGTTAACTGTTGAGTACTTGTACCACTTGAAACTGACGGCACAACATAACAAGGATCTGGAGTTGATCTGATGATAGGGACGACATCATTTTATCTTCTCCACTTCATTTCAACAGAATCGACTCACAACTGAAAACTCTGTAGGAAAATTGAAAATTAATTGCTTTTTTTTACCCTTAGAGGACGACTTTGCTTTTGAAATTTAAATGGGACCAACTTTGAGTTAAACTCTTTCTAATAAAAAAAGATTTTTTGGACCACGCTAGGTAAAGTTATGAGTGGTCATACATATAAAAAATATACATGTCGAATTGAGAACCTCCTGCTTTCAATTCGTCGGTTAAAAAATAATCTAGTAACTGACAGAAATATCACCTAGTTAGTACACAATCATACTATCATACTCATCTCATAATGATGGGAATGGTTCTATCGTCCTCATTACATCGGCTTTGATGTAATGAGGACGATGCAATTTCTGAATAAATGTAATTAATATGATCGTGAACTAAACTAACGTATTGAATTTCAAAAGTCAGTAGGGGCGGCAAAAATTGAATAGCCTACTAGCGGCAAATTTGTAAATCCGCCACTGTCGCCAGCATTATAAATACACACATGAACATTGTTAAGCCAGAGGTCAGAGTGAAGACTTATGATGAACCGTTGTAGTGCCACATGCTGTTCAACAGCACTTAAAAAAAAAACGTTGCCGTTAAACGTTTATGCTATTTTGGGGGTAGGAAGAACAGAGTGGAAAGTTCCTCGCTACCCGTTCAAAAGGAAGGTACCTTCCGACCAGACGGGTGTTGTGTATGGGCTTCGATTATTTTCCCACGTTTTTTTTTATAAACTCACTTTTCTTGTTTGTTTGTTTGTTTGTTTGTCGTTCCGGTTGGACTTTTGCAACTCAATTTTGAGGCACTTTCCGATAAGCTAGCAGGCTGAAATTTTGTGCACGCTTTGAGTTCTGATGACAATACATGATTAGCTAAGAAACGTCATAACAAATCCAATATGGCGGCCTCCCCAAGATGGCGGACTGGCTGTTTGAAACCCACCCCCATGATATGGGTATCAAATGAAAGGGTTTGCTGTCAGGAATACGAAAAAAATAGTCACGGGACTTAAATCCAATATGGCGGACGTCCAAGATGGCAGACAGGCTATTTGAAATGCACCCCTGTGATATGGATATCAAATGAAAGGGTTTGCTATCAGGAGTACGAAAAAAATAGTCACGTAACTTAAATCCAATATGGCGGACGTCCAAGATGGTAGACTGGCTGTTTGAAATCCACCCCCGTGATATGGGTATCAAATGAAAGGGTTTGCTGTCAGGAATACGAAAAAAATAGTCATGTGGCTTAAGCTAGGCTAGGCTATTAATCCAATATGGCGGACGTCCAAGATGGCGGACAGGCTTTGAGGCACTTCCCGATAAGCTAGCAGGCTGAAATTTTCAGGGTAGCTTCAAACCCGATGAACAATGATAAAAATAATAAAATAATTAATAGATTTAAAAAATCTAAAAACCCACGTTTTTAAATGTCCTAAAAAGAAGAAAATAACCCTACGGGGCTGAGAGAGGGGCCACTCAAAACGTGGGGGCGTATCTTTGCAAGTTACACCTACGATCTCACGTCATGTAAATATATCCCATAAATAATCCCTTATATAATATACACCCCCACGTTTTGAGTGGCCCCTCTCTCAGCCCCGTAGGGTTATTTTCTTCTTTTTAGGACATTTAAAAACGTGGGTTTTTAGAAGTTAATAACTGATATTATATTATACTTTTACCGACTTCAAAAAAAAAGGAGGTTATCAATTCGACCCGTATGTGTGTAATATTTCCAGAACTGCCCAGTTTTCGTATTATCAGGGTCTGAGCAAATGTACCAAATTTTAAAAGTGTATGTTTTTATGTTTGTGTTCGCATATCTCCGGAACTATCAGTCCGATTTCAGTTCTTTTTTGTTGTACTATGGTATTGTTCAACTTAGAGAATACTGCAAGTTTTATCAAAATCCGTTCAGTAGTTTTTGAGATAGGGAATTGTTTGCCTAATTGGATGTTTGTTACATTCTGGGGAAAGTTTTGGTATATAACAATAATGATATCATAAATATCTCGTGACGTTGCCCGCATATAATAGATCTGTTTTTGTTGTTATTTTTAACCGACTTCAAAAAAAGGAGGAGGTTCTCAATTCGTCGGAATCTTTTTTTTTTTTTTTTTTTTTTTTTTTTTTTTTTTTTTTTTTTTTTTTTTTTTATGTATGTTCCCCGATTTCTCGAAGACGCCTGGGCCGATTTGGAAAATTTTTCTTTTGTTTGAAAGGGTATACTTCCCAAGTGGTCCCATAATCATCAGGTCAGGATCTGATGATGGGATCCCGGGGAAATCGAGGGCAACCCTCAAATTTTATAGGCCCGCACATCGTTTTTCGCAAATTTTATGAAGGAATTTAAGTACTTGCGTATGATAATCATCATCTCATGTAGCTGAGCTGATGATGGAAGGTCCAACTCCTTAACAGTAAGGAGTAAGCATCGACTGATTTAGTTTGTGTTCGCATATCTTCGGAACTACAAGTCCGATTTAAGTAATTCTTTTTTTGTTGTACTAGGTATTGTTTAACTTACGGAATACTGCAAGTTTCATCAAAATCGGGTCAGTAGTTTTTGAGATACTTAGGGAATTTTATTAGCTTATTGTGCACGTGAGCGATGTTGTTACCGGTGCTACGGATTACAAAATTTTTGTGCACATGTAAGAGAATGATTTATTTGACAAGAATTTGGGTTGAATATTTAAACTAAAAAGAGTAAAATAAAAAAACTTTTTCAAAAAAAATGTAACCGCCTTCAAAAACAACCACAAAAAAGGGTAAAATAACCTACAAAATAACTTTTCTTTCAGAAGTCGGTGGCAAAAAAGACAATAAAATGATAAAAAATAAAGGCACCGACTTCTGAAAGAAAAGTTATTTTGTAGGTTATTTTACCCTTTTTTGTGGTTGTTTTTGAAGGCGGTTACATTTTTTTTGAAAAAGTTTTTTTTTTGTATTATGGAAGACGCCGAGTATACAAGATTGTTGTTGAATATCTGAACTAAACAGAGTAAAATAAAAACTTTAAAAAAAAGTTTTTTAAAAGCACCTAAGTATGTTCAGCAGTGGACGTCCTATGGCTGACCATAGGACGTCCACTGCTGAACATAGGCCTCCCCTTTAGATCTCCACATATACCGTTTGGAAGCGACCTGCATCCAGCGTCTTCCGGCGACCTTTATAAGGTCGTCTGTCCATCTTGTTGGTGGTTTTAAAAAGTACAAACACATAAAAGTTTAAAATAACTTTTCTTTCGGAAGTCGGTGGCAATATCAATGAAATTAAAACAAAGCCACCGACTTCCGAAAGAAAATTTATTTTAAACTTTTTTGTGCTTCTTTTTGAAGTCAGTACTTTGTTTTCTTATTATTTTTGTTTAGCTTTTGGTAAGAAGTTCCCTCTTCTTATAGTGCCTACGAGGTTCTCTCGTGATTATGTAATACCAACCTGTAACAACACCTAACATTGTAAATATTTCTATAAGAGTAAACATGGAGTTTCTTGCCGGTTCTTCTCCATGGAAACGACCAACCGTGCGAATTTTTACGAGTAAGTGCCCATTGAGGCCCATGTGAAATATAGTATTTTGATTTTGAGATAATACGGGATCAGATTTTTTCGTGATGACAGACTGCAATTTTTTTCTTTTTTTTTTTTGATCTTTGCCACAGAATACTTAATTTGCTTTCTTACTGCTGCTGGGCAAAGGCCTCCCCCAATAGCTCTTATGCTGCATCTTCTCGAACCAGCCCTCGTGGCACGTTTCCAGGTCGTCGGGCCACCTCACCCTGGTCTAGCCAGTTCATCCTTTGGCACCCTTTGTGTGGAGACTCACGCCCAGAGGAAATCCCGCATGGGACTGACATATAGACCTCACAATCACATTATAATCCCATTGGTTGACATTTGGTTGCCTTCGTGCAGAAATTATCCAAAAAAAGAATTAAAACCGTTTCAGTGCTTTTTTTTGTCACTGGCTACATTTTCAAATATCAGAAGGTGAATTTAATATCATTATACTTATGTCAGTTTCCGAGAAAAAAACTAAACTTTTACTGTCTAACTAAATCATCTTTGGGATTTCTTTCTAAATATTGAAAATGCTTCATTGAGTATGTACACAGTGGTAGTGCTGATAAAAAAAGGTGATGATTTTAACAGAAACACATCATTGTCACATGCATTTTATTTCAGACTGACAACAAATCTTAAACTAGTGTTCTGTCATCATGTGACAGATTACCTAACGGCCAACAAGGGCCTACAAGGAGTATTAACAGCTTCACCACCCACCCTTAACATGCCACTGAGTGGCGGAGCTAGGCTAGAAGGGGCCCCGTATCAAAACTTGTTTGGGGCCCTTCTAATCCAAATGTAAAATTTTGCAGAATAAAGGCAACAGCATCCTGACTCGTGTAACTAAAGCCTCCTGCAGACATACGCGATTAATCGCGCTGCGACAACGAGCCAAGCTAATTTCCACTCTAAAAATACTGCGAATGGACCGCGACATGTCGCCCCGCGCGATTAATCGCGTGTGTCTGCACTGATATCATTAAGAAAATTTTGAAGAGAGCTAGAAAATTGAGAATGCAGATCGACTGATCATAACTTATTTATGACAAACACATATATAGCCTTTTTGAAAATTAAGCTATGTTAGGAGTTCGATAATTGGAACTTTATGGCCGCAATAAGTTTTTATTTAAGAGCAAATTTTATGTTTTTATTTTTATTCCAATCGTCGAATCGGAGGCCCTTGGTATTTGGGCTCCCCGTATAATTGATACGGCTGATACGGCGGCAGCTACGCCTCTGATACAACTAGTACATCTATACGCACCCTGAAGATCACCAAGTGCGCATTCATATTTTAATCGCGAGTTTAAAACGGCTACTCATGATTCACTTCGCACATTTCCAGCAACGCCATTGGCTGTTCTTGTAATATTTATTTACAAAGGCTCGAGGCTACATAATTACAGCCGCACAGGCCTATATTCCGTTGTCTGTGGATGGGTGACCATCTGTCATAGGTAGTAGGTAGTAATTTCCTCCGTGCCTCGGAAAGCACGTAAAGCCGTTGGTCCAGGCTGTCATTAGTAGATCTTTGACAGTCGTTACTATTAGTCAGAAGCTCTAAAAGTCTGACAATCAGCCTTACCATGGGGTATCGTATTACCGTACTCAGTTACTGGGTTGTTGTGGAGGTCCGATAGGCAGTCGCTCCATGTATAATACTGATATTCAACGGCATCTGGTTCGACTGAAGCCGACCTCTAGTCGGGTCATAAGTTCTGTCACATAGGCAAAATTTCGAATTTAGAATGCAAGTCGAAAAAATATGATGGGCATTCGAAATTCGAACATTTATAGAATATAAAAACTGTTCTGTTTCTGGAATTTGCTTCATTTTCTAAAATTGAGTGGACGCGCAAAGAAGACGAGAGTCGCAGTAATTGCATTGCATCGTTGCGGTCACGCGCCAACTGAGATTTTCAAATTGCTCAAAAATTTGAAAATTCCAATTAGATTTATTTATCGTACTCTCAAACGATTCAGGGAAGATTCAAGATTAGAAGACAAAGAAAGGAGCGGTCGACCTCGAACTGTTCGGACTCCAGCGATCATCAAAGCAGTAAAGGCGCGAATCCAACGAAATCCTGTCCGCAAGCAAAAAATGTTGGCTCTGCAAATGGGACTAAGCAGAACTACTGTTAAAAGGATGTTGAATGAAGATCTTGGACTGCATGCGTACAGAAAAAAAACAGCACATCTTCTTAACGCGCGGCTGAAGAAAATCAGACTCGAAAGATCCCGAGTGTTGTTAAAGCGGTACGCGGGAAAAAAATTCCGCGAAATACTCTTTTCGGATGAAAAAAAAATTAATTTTGAGGAGAGTTTCAACAAACAAAATGATAAAGTGTATGCACACTCTAGTGAAGAAGCGAGCAGACGTGTGCCTCGTGTTCAGCGTGGTCATCATCCTTCGGCATTCATGGTTTGGCTTGGGGTGTCCTATTTGGGTCCAAGAGAGGTGCTTTTTTGGGAAAAAGGAGTGAAAACCAGTGCTCTCGTATATCAAAACACAGTCCTAACAAACATTGTGGAACCTCTTTCACAAACAATGTTCGAAAACAGGCACTGGGTATTCCAGCAGGATTCTGCGCCGGCTCATAAGGCGAAAAGTACCCAAGACTGGCTCACGACCCGTGAAATCGACTTTATCAGGCATGAGGATTGGCCTTCCTCTAGCCCAGACTTGAATCCCTTGGATTACAAAATATGGCAGCACTTAGAGGAGAAGGTTTGCGCTAAACCCCATCGCAATTTGGAGTCACTTAAAGCATCCCTAATTAAAGCAGTCGCCGATATTGACATGAACGTCGTGCGTGCTTCGATTGATGACTGGCCTTACAGATTGAAGAGTTGTATCGAAGCAAGAGGAGGACATTTCGAATAATTTTAATGTAGTTTAAATCTGTATTTTATACCCTTTCATTTGATATATAAATGGTTGTAGTACGAAACTTATTGTGTCATTTATTTAACTTTCCATATGTGACAAAACTTATGACCAGACTCTAGTATATAGTTGGGAAAAGGCTAGGCAGATGAAGTGAATCATAAGAATAGAAAATTTATTATTTATTTGCACAGAATGTACTCGTAGTTTCTACAATAAGATGGATGAATGGTTTTGTTACTAAGTGGCCGTTTTAGACCTGCAGGTCACACGTACCTGAATACAGCATGATTATTTATGTCGTCAGTCGATCGTTGAATATCGTGAACAACATAAGAACGAATATCGTCAAGCGTCCAGATCCACATCGTGAACGACGCCGGCACTTCATGAAAATAATGATGTGCCCACTAAAAATTCGGGCGGATGAGAACAACTTAAGGATTTTTTTTAAAACGATACAGAAGAGCCTCGCGAAGCAAGCCTCCCGTCGATAGTGCTCCTTTTTAGGGTTCCGTAGCCAAATGGCAAAAACGGAACCCTTATAGATTCGTCATGTCTGTCTGTCTGTCCGTCCGTATGTCACAGCCACTTTTTGTTGAAAGTATAAGAGCTATCCTGTTGAAACTTGGTAGGTAGATGTATTATGTGAACCGCATTAGGAATACTTAGTATTGAAACTCAATTTTTTTTTTTCACCAAACCCATATTTGTGGGTTATCTATGGATAGGTCTTTAAAAATTGAAGTTACTAATATATTTTTTTTTCTAAACTGAACAGTTTGCACGGGAGACACTTCCAAAGTGGTAAAATGTGTGCCCCCCTGTAACTTCTAAAATAAGAGAATGATAAAACTAAAATAAAAATATAATGTAGACCTCAACAAAAACTTCCAACGAAAATTGGTTTAGATGAGATACAGTTAGCAGTTTTAGAGATATTATAGTACATTTTCAAAAACCGCAAATATAACTTTGCCATTCATACAAACACTATGAAAAACAAAGTTATTTTTATTGTTTGTGTATATTACTTACTAATCTCAATATAATTATATTCCTAATATATGCTTGCTACTGCGGAAGCCTTCATGGGCGAGTCCAACTCGCACTTGGCCGGTTTTTTTGTTTCCAGTGAGCCTAAGTGCCCGAAATAGTATTTAGTACAAAAATTACGTTGTTCTCGTCGATCTGCCTGACTTTCTATTAGATCCATCATAAGTACTTACCTGCCTAGGCATATCACGATGCTTATTCAACGATCGGTCGACGACATACCTTTGAACAATTGGAGTACACAGTTAAGCCTCCTGCAGACACACGCGATTAATCGCGCGGGGCGACATGTCGCGGTCCATTCGCAGTACATTTAGAGTGGAAATTAGCTTGGCTCGTTGTCGCAGCGCGATTAATCGCGTGTGTCTGCAGGAGGCTTTAAACGGCTCAGTGATCTTTTGCCTTTACATTTATTTTCAATATCTAGATACATGTATTTTGTTGATGAAAAAATAACATCTAAGATTGGGTTCGAAGAGTAGATTACCTGTTACTTATATTTTTTTTAACATCAGTAGGTTGCTTTTATTTAATTCAGTGGGTTACTCTTGCGAACTAGCTTTATTATTTTATGTTGTCGAATAAAATTTTCTAATAAATAACTAAATACGATGGAGAAAATGTAAGTAATTGAAAATATATGAATTGGTACCGTGAATGCAACCAGCACACGTTACAAGTACATAACACGAATACATACCTAGTATTTAACTATAAAGTAGACAAATTATAAAACAGTCGCATTTACTGATCCACTTGCGTAAACAGAGGTCTCAAATAATAAAATACATTGTTAAATTTGATATTTATTCATCAGGTATTAAAGTAACAATACCTATTAAAATCGTCAGATCATTTTGTTCTGCATTAAAAATCGAGGCATGATACTCCTGATAGTATTGTGTTATGCTATAATTGAATAGCATGTGCCTATCAGTACATTTAAGACAACACTGTAGGTACCGTTTTTCTAACCAATTAATGCCATACATTCTAAAGATCCGTTCTTATTTAATTTTGGTCAGAACTAAAGTTGGTACAACTATTTATCGAAGCTATGAGACTGCCCGGAAACCCTTACTGCTTGCATAATACCATAGAATATCTACAATTGAACTGCTCCATTCGCTCACACCACCATGGTTTTCTCTTGGTATCTGCCTCGGGAGTGGAATCTCATCCTCCTGTACCTTCTTGGAGGACACTTGCCAGCATTCCTGTCGTAGGCTCCGTACTCGCAGGAGGGTGGGGTACAGTCACCTCTGTCCACGCATACTCTGTCTCGGAGACCAAAGTGTTCTCTTCCCCTGGAGAGTAGTAGACAGTCGCGACGGCGGCCGGCGTCCGGCCAGTCGCAGACGCACGAACAAGGCTCATTGTCTGTCATACTTGCCAGGAATAGGGCTGGACACGTGCATCTGTAAGAGGTAATAAATTGTTACATATCACCACGAAAGCGCACCGCAGCGTGTCGCGGGTTCGATTCCCTCACGGAACAAATATTTGTATGATCTATAAGTAGATGTTCCGGGTCTGGGTATTTGTTTATATAACATTCTATATTTGTAAGCTAATCCACGACAAAGGAGAAATTCCAAGTGTGGAGTAAAATTTAACCGAGAAAAAACTCCAAATAGGATAGCAGAAAGGTCTCATTAACACTTTTTTAGGGTTCCGTATCCAAAAAGTAAAACGGGCCTCTGTCTGTCTGTCCGTCTGTCTGTCACCAGGTTGTATGTCTTGAACCGTAACAGTTACACAGATAAATTTTCACAGATAATAATATTTCTGTTGCCGCTGTAACAACAAACTAAAAAAAAGAAGTAAATATTTAAAGGGGCTCGTTTAGCGTCGCGGGACAGTCTCATCAGGTAACCGTAACCCTGGAACGTAAAGGGCTATTGAAGGATCAACGTGGATTTTAGTCAGTACGATTGTGACAGTCCCTCCCGTCCCGGCCTCAGGACTCATTTGATGATTTTACTACGATAAAAAAGGGGCTCGTATACAACTTAGGATACAATACTTGGCGGTTTTTTTTTAATTCCCTACCTGCGTAATTGAGAGGACGCAGTAGGTTCCTCAGCCTTTTCCAAATGAGGCTCTTCGGTCGGTGACCTCCAGTCGTTCTGACTCTCCACCAGGGCTCTCCTCGATGGCCTTTCCAGCTCTTCTTGGCTGTCACTGTAGCTTGCTTTCCCTGCTGTAGCGGGGAGGGTCATCTGCAATGTTCCACGGGAGACGCACGCGCATCGGGTGTGGTTAAAGAACTGCATCTTCACCACACTCATTGGTCCAATTGCTTTATGGAGCTGTAAGAAAATAAATGAAAGATGAATGTGGGAAATTAAGTGCATTAATAGATTTTTTAATTCATTATCTTGGAAGACTTCTTCATCACTTCAAGACCTCACTTTATGTAGCCCGTGAGAAAGCGCGACCTCAGTTTGTTACGCGGAGAAGCGCGCCCACGAAAACTTACACTACTTCATACTTCATTCTTAGTTAGTGACCGCTTAAGGCGCTGCCCATAGCGAACACTCTGTAAACGACTAGTTTTTCGTCGCAAAGTTAGCCGTATCTGTACATGCCACAAGCCAGGAAAAAATACAGTGTATAGTCAAATGTATAAAGTAAAAACTTTAACAAAAACAATTCACAAAAGTGGTCTAGAACTACGAAAAAAAAATTGTCAATATGACCACGAAAAAAAATTTTTCGTCTCGAAATTCTCAATTTTTTCAGCGGTAACCATTATATTTTTTGTAACTATAACAGGAGAAATTTCATATACTAAAGACATATCTAATTTTTTTTTAAATCAGACCTGTAATTGTTTAAATATTAAGTCAAAACTGCAAAATTTCTTACATTTTTCTTACAATTTGGCCCCGCGCGCAGCCGCTTCACCCCCGCGACTACCTTAGCTACATAGAGCTTGGGTACAGCGCCTTAAGAAAATTAATCTGGATCTTCAAGATGTTAAGACATGTTGCATCAGCGATTTTAAGTAAGCAAATATACACTGCTCTAGCCCAATCTGTCCTAACATATTGTATTCCAATCTGGGGAGGTGCCTCTAAGACGAAATTCCTAGATGTTGAAAGATCACAGCGCGCCCTTCTCAAAACTATACATTTTAAACCGTATCGTTTTCCTACGCACGAGCTTTATAAATTATCTGATCTCTTAAGTGTCCGAAAGTTATATATTCTTATTTCTACTCTAAAACGGCATAAAACAACGGTCTTTGACCCTAGTATTCTTAGAAAAAGAAGAATACACGATTGTATAATTGGGGTTAGGACTCATACTGCATTTGCAAGACGACAATATACTGCTCTGACCGCTTTTGTGTACAATGCCATTAACAAAAAACTGGTCATCTATCAAAAATCACATCATGAATGCAAAAAAACCCTGACTATATGGCTAAAGACCCTTACATATGAAGAAACTGAGGCCCTTCTACATCCGGTTATATAAAAAAACACCTGTTAGAAACTTCTTAGCTTAAGGGGAATGCTCCAACCAGCCCGCGAAATTCAAAATTTCTTGGGTTTTTTGCAATTTGCAGGCCAGTGCTAGGTTGTATGTTGATTAAAATATTGATCGCGCTTGTAAGACGTATGTAGTTACAGAACTATAATCAACAAAATCATCAATATAACGCTCTAAATTCATAAAGCTTCAGGAATGACTTTTTATGTTATTTTTTTGTTCCTGAAGCTTTATGAACTTGGAGGGTTGTATTGGTAATTTCGATGATAATAATTCTGTAACTACATACGTCTTACAAGCGCGATCAATATTTTAATCAACATACAACCTAGCACTGGCCTGCAAATTGCAAAAAACCCAAGAAATTTTGAATTTCGCGGGCTACCCTTGAGCATCAACCTTAATGTTAACGCCGACAAATTAATAAATGGATGACCATTTACTTCACGCCGATAATATGCTTTTGGTTTCTACTTCTCTTTCACATAATTATTAGACTTATTCGCTCTCACATGCACACACAAACACACTCTCACTTAAACACACACACACACAAAATTATAATTTCTCTAGTTTTTATTTTTTGGTTTATATCTAGTTTGTTTTAATTATTTAACAGGCTCTGTAAACTGTTTTTCATATAAATATGGAAGAGGGTGGTCTTCTGTCACAGGTATTTCCATACTTAAAAGAAGGCCTCTAAAATGTATTTGTTAAAACCTGTTTGCTTACGAAATAAACTTATTATTATTACTTATTATTATTATTATTCTACTGCTTAAGTTATTTTCACAAACTTTCGCATATAAAATAATTATAATCAGTAAGATAAAGTTAGGTTTAGGATTGTGCACAGTGTTATTATACCCCACGGCAGCGGACGTCGCAGGACGATCTCCGGCCACCGTAGCGGCGCTTGCATGCGGACGGCGAGTAATGGGCGACTCGCTGTCCGTTCATGGACCTGTCAGCACAATGACGGGGCCCCCAGCTTGCCGAGGTCGCGGTATTTACGAGCTACTGTGACCCCAGAACATAAATGGCTATTGGAGGACATCGTGGATTTTAATCAGTATAAGTCTGTCAGTCTCTCCTGCCCTGCCTTGGGTGGAAGGACTCATTAATTAGATGATTTTACCACGCTAAAAAAATGTAAAATGTTGGTAAGGTAAGGGTCGACACTTACGTAGAATGGTAGAACAACTGTCTTGCCTTCTATCGGTGCACAGACCTCGCTTTCATTGACGCAGCAGCCGGAGTCCGGAGCACAGCGATGTAGCTGAACGCATGGCGGTAAATATCTGGAAAAAGGAAAAAAGGAATTTCAACAGAGGACATTTTACTGAGCAAGTCTGAGCATAACCATACTTACACTCTCTTCCACTTTTTTTTGTTTTTTTTTTTTAATTATTTACTCTGCTCCACCCTACGAATTCCTACCGTGTCATGGGTGCATTAATAGTGTCCGTTACTCCAGCAAGAAAATTTCTTCTACAAGGAATTAAGTTTTGCCATTAATTAGTGCGTAATAAACTGTAAATGTGCGCCACATAAAAAATATGTGCGCTGTGTTTTAGGAATAACATCGAAATAACGATCTTGCTGGGGTAACGTTCTTCTGGCAAGAAATTCTGAACGAGTGACCGGAGCCAATATGCGCTGAAAATAAAATTTTTGGGGCTTAAGGTTTTGTAGAAATTTCATTTCTTGCTACGGTAACGTTTTGCAGAATCTGGTTTTTCAAAATCAATTATTGTGAATCTAACGTACGAGTAACGGACACCATTTACAAATATACACCGTGTTCTTCACGTTATCCATAAACTTTAGCAAATACTTCTATGGCTTTTACAAATCAAATCCAACAAAGGAAGTAGTACTTAAAAAGGCTTCGTTACAAAGATATTTGTAATTTCATTTAATGAAATTTAATTGAGCTATGCAGTGAGAAAGTATCTTAATTTGAAATCTATCAAATACTATTTGCATTTCATTTGTTTCAGCCCGCCAAATGTTATGAATGAAAATACGACGTTGCCAATTCGGATAAAGAGGCATGCATATCGGGTTATTTACGTCTAGGTATTTAGTTTGTATGAAAATTAACAAAAAATAAAAAATAAGAATTTATTAATGTGTCCATAATGAAAAATGCTTACTTCCGTGGTTTGAACATCTGGTCGAAGTTTATGTATATCGTCCGGAACACGGTGTATAAGCTGGAAGCCAACTCCAACATAGTTGGGAAACGGCTGGGCAGATGATGATGCTTGTAATTTTACCATCAGGATGGTAATGATAAGGTGAGGGTAAGGAAGTACCTGGTGTCGGCGGCGGGAGCCAGCTGCCTCACGATGAGCCAGCGAGGCTGCGGGTCCACACACTTGCCGTTCTTGAGCAGGTCACTCATGCTGCTCATAGCTGCCCGACGAAGAGCCGCGCGCTCCACCGGTGTGATGGCTGGAAACGCAGACGTTTTATTTTCATTGCAGATAGAAAGAACAAAAACTGGACAAGTGCGTATCGGACCACACACAATGAGGGTTTCGTACCGTACATGTACTTAATAAAATAAATCCCCGAAACAAACCTACCAATCGTAGCTGAATAATAAAGTTGCCAACTTTTTGCAGGCGTGGCATTCATTTTGTATGAAACTACTTTAAGATCGTTTGTACGTCTTCTTTCTCCTGTAACTTGGGTGCGTTTACAAACATAGAAACAGTTTATAACACACTAGCGGCCCGCCCCGTGCTTCGCTACGTTTTACAAAAAATGTGATAATAAATGAAGAACCGCTCGACTAATTTTGTACAAACTTCACATAAAATAATCTACAAAATAGTCCGAACAAAGCCTAAATGTTTGGTTTGGATAGATGAGCCCGTTCTTGAGTTATAAAGTTACAACGAAAAGTGGCATTGATTTTTATAGATGTAGATATCGTACTGTATCAACAGATACTGTCAATGATATTATAAGTCATAGATATGTTATACACGTACAAAACAACAGAAAAAAGCGTACCGCGCAGAGAGGCAGCACACATACACATTTTTTATTCACACACGTTACATTTCACTACAAGTAAAAAGGATAGCTTGATAAAACCAATAAGAAAAAAAGTGACAGCTAGATGGTGTCGCTCTCTCTTTTGTCTCACTCGCACTCTCACTCGCACTCTTTCTTTTACGACGCCATATTATAGAAACGTAATGTTTTATTTGTGAAAATATTAAGATAAATAGTATATTTACGAATGATAAGTGATTCTTTGACTTTTAGAAGTCTTGCTTGTATAATTTGTACTATATTTCATCACACACGACGGCATTTTCAGTGGTTTTGAGTCACTTTTACTTTTGATTCACTCTGTAGTACGTGAAGTGCATCCCGTGACGCTGGCAACGTCGGACTGAGGTCAAGGTTTGTGAATCAACCACATTTGAGCGTGTATGTTTTTGAGCGCGTATAACGTATCTACTACTACTTTTTTACTTATAATATCATTGGATACTGTTATAACCTCATCTTACTCAAATGATCTAGCAATATGTCCAACAATAAAGGGGATCTGGAGTTTAGGACCTCGGTGAATCGACTCGGCTTGGCTCCTAAAGGGTGGTTTAAAAAAAATAACCACAAAGGTGATGGCGGGGTCTTAGCCCCTTTGTACATAAGGCGACGCAATCCCCGAATGTCCATTTCAACCGCGCGGCCTACTCATAAAACTTGATGAAACTTTGCCAGGAATTAGTAACAATTTGTTACAACACACTCCTCATTTCCTGTATTTGTTGCAAAAAAAAACTAAGACGCTATGACCAAAAATAGTTGGACGCTAGTACCGCCACTTACCGTAGTCACCGTCTGTGATTACACAGAAACTTGATAATGCAGATAGGCGAATGATGTATCAATAGATAGGTCTTAATCACTTGTATTTGTTGCAATAATAAAAATCAAAACATAATTAAACAAAAAGTTATACTATGTTAAGTTTCCAGGTTTTGGGTAGGTAGGTATTTTACCATAAATATCAAATAAATAGAGGTTTATGTGTATGGACGGTTAGTTGCTGGTTTGTTGCAGCCAATAAACAAGAAAAAAATACAAAAAAATTGGTCCAATATTTTTTTATGATCGATTTTATTTGGCCGCTCGGACGGCAAGGCCGCGCGGTTGAAATGGACATATCCCCGATATCTTACTACTTTGGTATCCAGAAGATAAACGCAATACAAATCCACAGAAGTTCGTACAAAGAGACGCGTCAATGGATTGGCTTAAGACGCAGGCCAGACAGAAGAGACTTAAAACGAGGTCCCGTCGTTGTGGACAGGCGCAGATGTATGAGCGTTGCGCCCGCGACGCGTCTTTTCTGTATGTTTTCGTCGCGACGCTTCTATACATTTTGTATGAAAGGGACACTGATGGCTTCACAGTTCCCGTCTGACCAATTGATCATGAAAAAGCTACTTACGGTCATCCAAGATCCTGGGCCTAGCGTTGGTAGCTGCGATGGACTCCGCAGCAGACACCACCTCAGTCTTCACTGGCCCTGTTCTGATGATCGCCGAGGGAGTTACCCCCAGGATCTGAGGCTTGGACGTGGAACTGGAGTCAGTCAGGTCATCGGAGTCCATCGGGTAGTCGTCGTTACCGTCCATGGGGTATTCTCCTTCAGCAAATTCCTGGAGAAAAATAAAGGGGGAATTAAGCAAACGCACATCATTTCGCGGTGAAGGAAAACATCGTGAGGAAACCGGCATGTCCTAGAACGAAAAATTCGAAGACATGTGATATCTACCAATCCGCACTGGGCCCGCGTGGTAGATTACGGCCCATTCCCTCCCACAGAGAGGAGGCCTGTGTCCCAGCAGTGGGAACATTTATAGGCTGATGATGATGATGATGACATCATTTCGCCAGCTATAGGTTTAACGTCTAAGATTCGGTTGAGGAAAAATATGCTCTGATCTATTATTAATTGATAATGGTTCATATTGACATTGTTTTTTAATGTGGTATAATCTAACGATACGGTTGGCGCAGTGGCTGATTGATCGACTGCTGCGCAGCGTGTCGCTGGTTCGATTCCCGCACGGAACAAATATTTGTAAGATCTGAGAGTACCTAGTGGTTTCGGGTGTGGGTTTTTGTGTATGGGAGTTCCTATATTAGTAAAAGCACCCACGATACAGGAAGAAATTCCTAGTGTTATCAAAGAAAAAAAAAACAAAAAACAGACAGTCCCAGTCAGTGACTGTCCCTCCCTGGGCGGGTCAGTCCTCCCGCCCAGGGAGGGACTGTCAGACTCATACTGACAATAACCCACAGTGATCCTTTAATAGCCCTTTAAGTTCCAGGGTCACGGTTGCCTGATTAGACGGTCCCGCGACCCCGGCAGGCCTTGGCCCTGTGAGGAGGGCCCCGTCAGATTGCTGATTGATTTAAGGCGCACGTTTAACAACACGCGCCGTCGACCCGGGCATGGTCCACGATTGGATGGCGAGTCACCCGTTACTCGCCGTCGACATATCAGCGCCTATATGGTGGCCGGAAACGTCCCACAACATCGAAATGTGCCCACAACACTGGCTGTGGCTACCACATTGAATGGCAGTGCTGATTCTTTGACCAACAAATAAGCCAGCCCTCTGGTCACTAAAAATACCGAATAACATGTCATTAGATTAAAGTCTAGCCTATTATTTCAAATCATAAATTGAACTATTAAAACACAGAGTTACAATATCGGAAAGCAATAAATCCACTTGTTGTGTACACATCAATTTGTTCTCACAAATATGAACATAAGTGCTCATACAATTCGTATAAATGCATAGAAATTACAAGATAAAGCTATAAAAGGCAACGCATGCCATGCAGCCATAACTCGAGTCAATTTGTGTTGTCACATAGTTTTCAAATTCGGTGTCCTAGATCTGTGGAGTGGCTGAATAAATAGTGTAGGCAGACATTTCTATGTAATGGTATTAAACAGTTAAATACATGGCGTTTGAATGAACCTAGAGCCAAACTAAATAAATTGACGATATGAAAACATGCTACGCCAGAGAATATAACCGATCTCTAAAAACAAACGCGAAAACGTGTAATAGTACATTGTTATCCAAGGCGTGAAAGTTACTTATTTACGGCCCGAGACGGGGTTTGGCGCCCGTAACGTAGTGAGGGCGCTAATAGTCGAGGGACTAAATAAGTAATTTACCCGAGGTAAACACTGTGCTTTTCATTACGAATACGAGGAAAGAAAATAAAATTAACAACATGAATAGCTAAAGAAAAAATTAGTGTAGATCGGATTGTCACTTTGCCGCTTGTTTTTTTTTTTAATTTTTGTGCTGTGGTCGTCCAGCTATACAGCCAGGATTTTTCATGTTCACTATTTAAAAAAAAACGTGGGAAAGTGGCAAAGATTTTGTCGAAATCTGTGATATTTTAGAGAAATAGTTGAAACTAAATTATTTTAAAGTCATTATTTATATTCTTAATACTTAACTTTATGTTATTTTAATTTTAAGTTGCTCTGTAATTTCGTGGCTCTATAGAAGTTTTGAACATGGTTCAATAGAAATGTCAAAATAGAACTAGTTTTTTTTCTTAAATTTGGCAGCTGTCAGTTGAAAGCGATTTTCCCTAGGGCGGCAATGGATAACTTTCAAACGGCTAATCAGACATGTAATGACCTACTTTCAGAGTATGAGTAATGAAAAATTACTTTTTCATCCCCCATCTCGGAAAGAGTATATTTACTATTCGATATCTGAGCGCAAAAGCCGTTTTTATCCTCAAGAGGATTAAAGTAAATTGAATTTAGAACATCGTGTGCACGAAGTTTGTGAATTCGAATCATTATTAAACCTTTTTACTTCTATCTCTATGGTGCTCTATTGTTCGGAATTTGATTCGGAAATTAAAAAAAATGCTTTATGCGTTTTTCTTTTCACGTTGATCATATTTATTGTTAAAACAAACCAAGTTAAAAATAAACTTGAAAACCAGTATAAAACCAAAAATAAGTGATTCAAGCGACGAGGAAGTTTATTTGACGCCTACAGAATTGATTGAAACTGTTAACTATGAGCAAACGAGTTTTCTCCCTCAACAATCACGTGAGAAGTACTCGTATTTAAAACAGTACGATATGTTTAACACGTGGCGACTAGCTAAAGAAAACTAAATATTTTATTGAATTATCCGTCCAAGAAGTCAAGCACTCTATGGTCCCGCAACTTCGTCATTCGCAAGGAATATGTAACAATTGTCGAGAAATATCAAGCCTTACGCCCGCCTAACACTCCAATCAATCGATTTTTTCTACAATACCGCAACGGAAAGTGTATAAGACAGCCTATGGGTGCCAATAAAATTGGCAGTATACGAGACATAGCAACATTTCAACACATGTTTTACACGGGTCATTGTTTACGACGAACTTCAGCCACACTTTGAGCTGATTCAGGAGCTGATCTCCTGTCCCTTAAGCGCCATGGAGGCTGGAAGTCCAATGCGGTTGTAGAGGGATACATAGAGGATTCCATCCAAAATAAGTCTAAAATATGTGAAGACATCGTAGGAGCCATTACACTGAAAGAGCCTCAGTCAGATCCTTGGACTGGTCCTTCTACATCAAAAAAGATCCGTTACGAAACACCTAGCGATCGCCCTCTTTCGCCAACATTTACGCCATACCGCACGATCGCCGGCGACTCGGCCAACTTGCTTGCCGGATTACTGCCCTGGGATCTGGAGGCGACTGCCCTCCAGCGCGTCTATGAGTGGCGCGTGGAGGCGCAGCGCCGGGGAGAATTCCCGCTGCCCCGACAAGTCGAGGCGCGGCGGGAAGAGGTCCGGCGCGATCTCAGGGCAGTATGGAGGGGACGATTGTCGCAACCGACGGCCGGGCACGCCGCAATCGCGGCGGTAAGACCCCTCTTTGAGGAGTGGCTGGATAGGAGTCACGGCGTCCTGACCTACCGCATGACGCAGGTCTTCACCGGACACGGAAGTTTCGGGAGGTACCTGTGTCTAAGGAGAAAGGAGGAAACGCCTGGGTGTCACCACTGCGAAGATCGCCCGGAGGACACAGTAGAGCATACGGTGCAAGACTGCCCAGCTTGGGCAGAGCACCGACGTGTCCTCACGGCGGCGATAGGCGGAGACCTCTCGCGCCCGGCATTGGTTGCGGCCATGCTGCGGGGCGAGACGGAGTGGGAAGCGGTCGCCTCCTTCTGCGAAGCAGTAATGCTCGCGAAGGAAGAGGCGGGCCGCGTGAGAGAGAGGACAGTGTCCTCCCTCCGCCCCAACCGCAGTGGTGGACGCCCACGGCGACGGACGTCGCAAGACAATCTCCGGCCACCGTAGGCGCGGGCATGCGGGCGGCGAGTAAAGGGCAACTCGCTGCCCGACCATGGACCATGCCCGGGTCGACGGCGCGTTGTGTTCCACGCGCGCCTCAAAGAGCGTCAGCAAGATGACGGGGCCCCCCTCTAGAGGGCCAAAGCCTGCCGGGGTCGCGGGACTTATCTCATTACCGTGACCCCGGAACATAAAGGGCTATCGAAGGACACCGTGGATTTTAGTCAGTACAAGTCTGACAGTCCCTCCCGCCCTGCCCGGGGTGGGAGGACTTGATTATTTTACCACGCAAAAAAAAAAAAAAAAAGGGAAACCAATGAATTAGTACAACTATTATGTATGACAGATATTTTTCCTAAAAATAGTACAAAAGTAGATGAAAAGTTACGTGGTGCACTCGAGTGCAAAGATTTTTACCTTGTGCTCTTTTGATTCCGTCGCTAACGCCGTCGCTAATCCTTCGCTTGCTCGGTCATCAAAATTGAGCACGCAGTTAAAAATCAATTTTGCACTCTTGTATAACAAATAACTATTATGTGTGTAACTGAAGTCAGTGGCAAACAAATCAGGTACCTAAATAAAAATGAAGTCACCGTTTTCCGAAAGAAAAGTTACTTATTCGGTTAAGTCAAAAAATGGTTTATTTTCATATATTTAATAAATGTAGTACGAAATTGGCACATTGTAAAACATTTCACATGCCTAATAAACTCTGTAGATTAAACCGAATTCCAATTAACTAAATGTGTTAAAATAATAAAGAACTTATACTAAAAAACTTATAAATATTACGAACTAAATGTTTACAAAAAAGATACTGTATTAAATCCAAAAACTAAACTCGTCGATGGTCGAGTAAACTGTTCGTGTAAACGTACCTTAGAAGTGATTTCTCCAAAAAAACCGGCCAAGTGCGAGTTGGACTCGCCCATGAAGGGTTCCGTAGTAGCAAGCATAAATTAGGAACATAATCATATTGAGATTAGTAAGTAATATACACAAACAATAAAAATAACTTTGTTTTTCATAGTGTTTGTATGAATGGCAAAGTTGTATTTGCGGTTTTTGAAAATGTACTATATCTCAAAAACTGCTAACTATATCTCATCCAAACCAATTTTCGTTGGAAGTTTTTGTTTAGGTCTACATTATAATTTTTTTTAGTTTTATCATTCTCTTATTTTAGAAGTTACGGGGGGGGGGACACATTTCACCACTTTGGAAGTGTCTCTCGTGCAAACTGTTCAGTTTTGAAAAAAATGATATTAGTAACCTCAATATCATTTTTAAAGACCTATCCATCACCCCCACACGTATAGGTTTGGTGAAAAAAAAAATTTAGTTTCAATTCTAAGTATGGGGGGCACCCCCAAAATTTGTTTTGTTTTTATTTTTGTGTGAAAATCCTAATGCGGTTCACATAATACATCTACCTACCAGGTACCAGGTTTCAACAGGATAGCTCATATACTTTCGACAAAAAGTGGCTGTGACATACGGACGGACAGACAGACAAACAGACAGCCATGACGAATCTATAAGGGTTCCGTTTTTGCCATTTGACTACGGAACCCTAAAAACGAACACACTAAAAGGCAATAAGACATTTAGACGTCAAAATACTCCTTAGCATCGCTTACATTCGGGAACATGCCCTGAAGACTGGCAGCATTGCCACGTTTAACGGAAATGTTGCGGTCGCCGAGCCCACTCAACCGAATGGGAAGTGTGGCGTGATGAGCTCAGTCGTCTAGGCCCTTAAGGATTTAAGTAAGGGTGCTTCTGACAATATGGTCGACCTTTCCTAAAAGTTGTTGTATGTTTCCAAAGATGGGATGAGTGAAGGTTGGTGAATTTCGATCCAAAACAGCAGTATTAGTATACCTACACCGTGACTTTTTAGTCGTCTTACAAAAGTGGTCCACTTAATGTAACCGACCTAAAATACCTCCAGGCGAGTTTTTTTTAATCGTTAATAATAATGTTTATGATGTCCAGCAAGCTCACGAACGGCTAGCGTTCGTCGCCGAATCTCTGGATGCTTTTTCAGGTTCGAATTAGTGGATTAAATAATATTCAGGATTCCAGTCAATAAAACATGCCTTTCATTCGAGTGTGACATTTTTATTATTTTCTTTTTAAAAACAACATGACAACTGACGTTTCGTTCACAATAAAACCTCAACATCCTCCGAACACAAGAAAGGTAAATAAACTTAACAAACGAAACGTTATACCACTTAAAATTAGTTAATTAAAAAAACAAATCTAAAATTGTTGTTGAGGCAGATATTACAAATATTTTTAGTTAGTAGTCGTACTTAATAATAACAATAACTGAATTATGAGTGTCCAGCAAGCTCACGAACGGCCGAATCTGTGGTCCGACTGTCAAAAGTGACTGACGTAAAAAATTTTCTTCCTAATTTTACATTTTAATTTTATTTTATTTGCCGCAAAAACCAACGTAAAAATATGATTCTTGGCTCAATAATAACAAACAAAAATGAAAAATCAACAACAACTACAACAATGCAGTAAAAATAACGGAAAAAAGAAGAAAATGAATCCAGTACTTTTGCGATGATAACCAGAAGTCGAACCAAACCACAGCCAGCACACCCAACATCTCCGGGCTCGTCGCTGAGCTCCGCCTCGCAGCCGCCGGGACGCGCCTCATCAGTGGACGTCGTGTCATCGAGCGCTGCAGCCGCGTCGAGCTCCAGCGACGAGTTTTTCTCCCCGCCGTCGACGCCACCACCGCCGCCACGACGAGGAAGAGGACGGCCACCAGCGGGCTTGGGACCTCGAGGCCAACAGGCCCCGAACAGGGTCCCCGCTGCCGGTGGAAATGTGTCGCGCATTCGTTGGACTCAGTCCATTAACGAAAATGTGATGCGCGCATATTATGGGGCTACAGAGGGAGGAATTAACCTTACGGCGTACCGAACCAGGATGCTCTCTCTGTTTCAGGTGCTTGAGCCCGCTGTCAACGTTTCGGCCCAACGATTGTCGGATCAGGTGCGCGTGATTCAACGTAGTCATAGGTTGGATGATGCTACACTTGATCGGCTGCGCTCGGAAGTGCAGAGAAACCCTGTCGACAACCCTCTCGCAACACAGATAAACACCCATTCACCTGTCACTGCGCGAGTTAACCAGGATGTTGAAGAGGAGGCCGACAGGGTTATATCTGCAGATAACCAATGCAATGTGGAAATAAGGAGTGCTTTGGAGGATGCGATTCGTGAGTATCGGTTCACATCACCTGATCTTAGACCGCGGCTACCCCGTTTGCCCATGAATAAAAAAAACAGAGCCCTAGTGTGTGCCCTGGATGCGCTGCTACCAGATTTTATTGAGAGCAGCGCAAACCTTTGCGATACACACTCAATCTTGTATTGTACGGCTGTCGCGGCATGTCGTGTAGCTCATGTCAAATTTCCGAACACAGAAAGAGCTGCACGACCGAAACTTGCCGTGCCAGCCTGGCAGTGCAGGATTGAGCGTCGTATCAATGAGGCCAGGGTGCTCATTGGGAAGCTCATCTGCTTCAGGGAGGGAAATACACGCCCAAGGGTGATGCGCTTTGTGAGGCGGGCGTTCTCGGGAACTGGAATCAGTTCTCGAGATTATATGTCCCGTCTCACAGAGCGCATTGACTTCCTGAAGCAGAAAGTTTATGCATGGGCAAACCGTATCCGCCGGTATAGGAGAAGAGTGGATCGATATACTCAGAATCGCATGTTCCAAAGTGATGAAAGGTGGGTATATAGAACATGGGAGCGACCCATTCTCAATCAGGGTGTTACTGACGGGCACTTGCCAGATAATGAAGCTATGAGTGCTTTTTGGCGAAGTATTTGGTCGGTGCCCGTTGGTCACACTGAGGGTGACTGGATGCGTGTGGTTGAGCGAGCGTGTGACTCAATCCCAGAAATGGAAGAAATCTCTATAACCGCACTTGACGTGGCCCATGCAGTCCGTCCGTTACCTAATTGGAAATCTCCAGGGCCGGACGGACTGCATAATTTTTGGATAAAATGGCTACGAAGGTCGCACGCTTGTTTAGCTTCACAATTTCAGTCATCTTTAGAGACAGGGTCGCTACCAATGTTTTTTACCACAGGTGTTACCCACCTGCTCTATAAATCAGGTGGTACCGCGGAACCAAAAAACTATAGACCAATTACGTGTCTACCGACGATCTATAAAGTTCTAACATCCATTCTGAGAGCAAAAATTGCTTATCATATTGATAGTAATTCAATTATGTCTGCCTCTCAGAATGGATGTAGGAATTGGTCCCGCGGTACTAAAGAGCTGCTCCTTATTGACATGGCCGTAAGCCAACAGGTTCGTCGATCCCGGAGGGATCTGTCGACGTGTTGGATAGATTATAAGAAGGCCTATGACTCTGTGCCGCATGCGTGGCTCCTGAGGGTGCTAGAGTTGTATAAAATAAATGCAACACTTCGCACCTTCTTGTTGTCATGTATGCGGCAATGGAGGACGTTCCTTCTCTATCCGGGACGTCGGCAGATTCTCGGGAGCGATGAACCGATTAGGATTGAGCGAGGAATATTTCAGGGTGACAGTTTGAGTCCGCTTTGGTTTTGCTTAGCCCTGAATCCTCTTAGCACACTGCTGGAGGATTCAGGTCTAGGCTATCGGTTGAGGAGAGGCGGTCAGGTTATATCTCACCTCCTTTATATGGATGACCTGAAACTTTTTGCCCCCACCAATTCTCAGCTGATGGGGCTACTGAAGATCACTGAAACCTTCAGTAGCGCCATTATGATGGAATTTGGTGTGGAGAAATGTGCGGTCATGCATGTAAGGCGAGGGGAGATTATGGAGTCTGAGAGCACCCAACTCTCAGATTCCATAAACCTTAGATCCCTTTCAGCAACCGAAACCTATAAGTATTTGGGTATGTCGGAATCATTGGGCATCAATGTTGCTGGCATGAAGCAATCGTTGAGGGAGCGCTTCTTTGGCCGCCTGAACAAAGTGTTAAATAGTCTTTTATCAGGCGGAAATAAGGTGCGCGCCTTCAATAGTTGGGTCATGCCGGTTCTTATGTATTCTTTCGGCATACTCAAATGGACTCAAACGGAACTTGACGCCTTAGATAGAAAGGTCCGTACACTGCTGACTGCAAATCGGATGCATCACCCACGGTCATCGGTGATGAGACTGTATATCCCGCGGAAGTGTGGAGGCCGTGGCTTACTTAATGCTAAGACCTTGCACAACCGCGAGGTATGCAGTCTCAGGGAATACTTCCTTGACGCCGACGTGGGGATGCATCGAGATGTAGTTTCAGTGGACAAAGGCCTTACCCCGCTCTCCTTGGCTAACGAGAACTGGCGCAAACCTGTGGTATTGGATACTAATGGCCGCAGGGAGGTATGGCAGAGCAAGGAGCTACACGGACGGTTCTACAAGGCCCTTCACGGGCCTGATGTAGACTTTTTGGCATCTGTAGCCTGGCTACGTTTCGGTGACCTCTTCGGAGAAACCGAAGGTTTTGTCTGTGCGATTATGGATGAAGTTATCATGACGAACAATTACCGGAAATATATTGTCAAGGACGGTACGGTTGACATCTGTCGGGCATGCCACCGTCCCGGTGAGTCGATCAGACACATTGTTTCCGGTTGTTCTCGTCTTGCTAACGGCGAGTACTTGCACAGACACAATCTAGTAGCTAGGATTATCCACCAGCAACTTGCTCTGCAATACAACCTTGTGGATTCTGAAGTACCATACTACAGGTATGTGCCCGACCCAGTTCTTGAAAACGGTCATGCCATATTGTATTGGGATCAATCTATCATCACTGACAGGACTATTGTAGCCAATAAGCCTGATATAGTGGTGGTAGATCGCCGAGAGCGCCGTGCAATGATTGTTGATATCACCGTCCCTCATGACGAAAATCTCGTGAAAGCTGAAAATGATAAAAAAATCAAGTATCTTGATTTAGCACACGAGATTGTCGACATGTGGGACGTGGACTCAGCAGTCATTGTACCGATAGTCGTTTCGGTCAATGGGCTAATTGCGAAGAGCCTCGACCAACATCTTAAGAGGCTCTCATTGTGCAGCTGGCTCAAGGGCTTGATGCAGAAAGCAGTTCTCTTGGACACGGCGCGCATTGTGAGGAGGTTCCTCTCTCTAGAGTCCTAACCACCGGCACCTTGGACCCTGTTCCCGATGCTAGTGGGCCACTATTTTTTATATTTTTAAATGTTTTTTAATTTTTTTTTTTTAATATTTAAAAATGTAAAGAAATATGAAAAATAATGAATAAAGAGAATGTTTATCATTATTAAATACCTAGTACATAAGAAATATGAATATGAATGTTTACGTATCAAGCTGTAGAGTATACCTACCCTGCGCAATAGTCGGGCAGATCATTCCATCTCCATTTTCTATGAGACAAGGGTGTTTCTAACTACGCCTTGCGTCATAATAACGAATTAAAATTTTATTTTAAAAATTGTCAATACTTATTTTTTTATTATAAACGTGTTCTCGTCATTGGATACATGAACTGGGCTGCCGTTGTAAGACGACTAAAAAGTCACGGTGTATATTTTAATTCAGTAATAAAAATTCTATGATTTTGATCTGACTTACAAGTTGTGCGAACTGTTTCAAACAATTTAATAGCGAGTTTAGTGGTGACGAAAAAGAAGATGGCGAAAGGTAACGAAACTTACAATCAAGTTAGCTCAATGTAATAATCTCATTACTTTGTTGCATCTTATACCTAACTTAAGTAAGTACAAAAGCATGTAGTCACAGCCCAGGAATGCACCGCGCGGGCTTGAACCCGCTACCCAGAATAGCAACAGTATTTATAGTAGCCATCTGTTTCTTTTCACTGTTCCTCGCCGACGCAATCGATGGAGTTCAAAGAAAATAATCAATAAAAAATGTTTGATCTCTAAAATATTAAGATGATTCAGTTTACTTTCATCCACCATAACCTTAACCATCGACCATGGAAACCCCTAAAAGTTTCCATGTTCAATCTCTGGGGGGTCTAACATTTTTTTTTCCTGATATAATTATCAAATTAGTCCTCCCACCCAGGGCAGGGCGGGAGGGACTGTCAGACTTGTACTGACTAAAATCCACGGTGTCCTTCAATAGCCCTTTACGTTCCAGAGTCACGGTAAAGGAATAAGTCCCGCGACCCCGGCAGGCTTTGGCCCTCTAGAGCGGGGCCCCGTCATCTTGCTGACGCTCTTTGAGGCGCGCGTGGAACACAACGCACCGTCGCGTCGCGTCGACCCGGGCTTGGTCCCGCTTGGTCCATGGTCGGGCAGCGAGTCACCCATTACTCGCCGCCCGCATGCCCGCGCCTACGGTGGCCGAAGATCGTAGCCGAATAGTTTAAGAGTGATGATTTCACTGGTCTATACTTCGTCAAATAAATCTTAAGACATTTTTAGGGTTCCGTAGCCAAATGGCAAAAACGGAACCCTTATAGATTCGTCATGTCTGTCTGTCTGTCTGTCTGTCCGTGTATGTCACAGCCACTTTTTGTCGAAAGTATAAGAGCTATCCTGTTGAAACTTGGTAGAAAGATGTATTATGTGAACCGCATTAGGATTTTCACACAAAAATCAAAACAAAACAAATTTTGGGGGTGCCCCCCATACTTAGAATTGAAACTCAAAAAAATTTTTTTCACCAAACCCATACGTGTGGGGTATCTATGAATAGGTCTTTAAAAATGATATTGAGGTTACTAACATCATTTTTTTCTAAACTGAACAGTTTGCGCGAGAGACACTTCCAAAGTGGTAAAAAGTGTGTCCTCCCCCCCGTAACTTCTAAAATAAGAGAATGATAAAACTAAAAAAAATATGTAATGTAGACCTCAACCAAAACTACCAACGAAAATTGGTTTGGATGAGATACAGTTAGCAGTTTTTGAGATATAGTACATTTTCAGAAACCGCAAATATAACTTTGCCATTCATACAAATACTATGAAAAACAAAGTTATTTTTATTGTTTGTGTATATTACTTACTAATCTTAATATAATTATATCTCTAATCTATGCTTGCTGCTACGGAACCCTTCATGGGCGAGTCCAACTCGCACTTGGCCGGTTTTTTTTTTATATTCGCCTAAAACCTTCTTTGTAATCTTTATAGGTAAATCAGACTACATTTTATAGTCATTCAACGTATATATTTACTAAAACTGCATCTAAAATAACGAGCAATTTGGCATCAGAAGCTTGGCAAGCAACAGTCCCGTCTAATTCTCTAAAGTGCGATGTAAACCTCACCTCAACAAAACTACTCAGAACTTAACATTTTAATTTGAACCCTGAAACTCTAGGAATAGGTTTGTAAGTCGCTGCATCTACGAATAATTTCACCGTGATTACTTCTGTATCATATACTTCCGTAACGGTCCGTTCACACCGAGACGCGACGCAACGCGGCGTGACGCAGAGATAGGTACTGCAAATGTGTATCTTTTCATGCAGTAAATAAAGTTAAATTTTGAGTCGGTATGAAAACGCAGCGCTGTGAAAAGATACGTCTTTCGCAGCGTTGCGAAATGTGTATCTTTCCGTGAAGTGAATAGAGTTTGATTTTGAGTAGCTCTATCGAAATGTGCGTGCAGCGTCGTGTCTCGGCGTGACTTGACCCTTAGTAGCATCTTATCTTATTTTCGAAGAAAGTGATAATATCAGAAATATAGCATAATAAACACATCTTTTTATTTAAATTGATTTTGCTCTTGGCTTTAATCTAGCCTAGTGGCAAGTATAAGTTTTAAGATGAAGCTTGCTCACCCAGACGAATTAAACTCCTGCGCATCAATGGAACACAATAATAACATTTTGGCTCCCGACGCCGACAGGATGGTGGTCACGAGCCAGGCGGACCTGGTGAATCCTACCACCGCCATAGTTTATAGTTAAATCAGAGGAAAAACCATTGCAATAGGTTTTTGCAACTTTTTTAGCCGACTTCGACTTCAACTTTGACTGTAGTTTTTTTTGTTTGTTACCTCACAACGGTTTATTCCACTTTGTTCACTCAGTGATATTACTGAGGTGAATTGAGGACACCAAAGTTGTCCACTTTGTTCACCTAGGAAAAATATCACCTGGGTGAACAAAGTGGAATAAACCCTCACAGTTACTTATGACTCGGTGAACCGATTTTGATGATTCTTTTTTTTTTTCGATGCCTGTCTTTGTGCTTCTGTCATTGGGTCCCATTAAAAATGTTTTTGTTGATTAGTAACTTTTATTTTATGGGTAATGGTTTGTTTTCATTCCTTCCGGTAGGTTTTTTTTTCACGTGGTTAAATGTAAAATCATCAAATGAGTCCTCCTACCAAGTGTGGGACGGGACAGGATAGCGCTTTACGGTCCAGGGTCACGGTATCCTGATGAGACAGTCTTACGACCCTCAATTCATAGCTACTTTCTAAGTTTCTCTTAGACATCACTAGTGACATCGGTGACGGAAAATATTGTGAGGAAACCTGGATTTATTATAATAAATAGACGTCGAAGGCCATGTCAGAGGCTTGTGTGGTGTTCCCAGAAGTGGCTTAATTAACTCTGAAATCAGAGGTTGACCGCATCCTCACACGAAAACGAAAAGAAACAATAATTCGAAGAAACAATAATTTATATAATTAAATAGGTAAGTAATAAAAGACGCGGAAATGGTGAAAGAAGCTGAGAAAATAATGTTTAACCTTGTTAATATTAATTATTTGAACTGCGTCATAAATTCATAATGTACTTACTTCATTTCCTTAAATGCTGTGAAACACTTGTACTAATATATTTTGCACACGACTCCAAAATTTACTACCTACCGAATAAAGTTGAATACAACGAATTTACAGAAAATTCTGGGACGTTTTTTTTACCCGACTGCGCGACGCAAAGGAGGGTAATGTGTTTATCAGTCTATGTATGTATGTATGTATGTATGTATGTATGTTTGTTTCTATGTGGCGTTCTAGAGACCAAACGCGTAGGCCGATTTTGATAATTCTTACGTCAATCGATTCGTCTTAACCTTGCGAGTGTCACTAAAGACATGACAGTAATCAAAATTCACCACAGCGACAACCAGACGCCATATTGTCAAAATGAAAAAAATAAAAGTCGATGAACTATATCAAGTGGGGTGTCGTTGAATAGGTATTTTAAAACCATCTTTAGGTTTCTTTCATCATTTTTCATTTTAAGTAATAGTTTAGGATATATAACGATTTAAAGTTGTTTAACAAAACAATCATTCTCGCTAATTTTCTTACTTATTGATTTAAGTTTTTATTTCAAGTATAAACGATATAATATATACAAACAAAAAAAAACAGTGAATAATGAATCGTAACTAAAAAGTGTAAAATAAAAAAATAATTTAAAGAAAAACAAAAAACCCGACTGCGTAAAAACTAATTTTGAAAAATACGTGAAAACTTAACTTAAAAAAACCGGCCAAGTGCGAGTTGGACTCGCCCATGAAGGGTTCCGTAGTAGCAAGCATAGATTAGGGATGTAATTATATTTAGATTAGCAAGTAATATACACAAACAACAAAAATAACTTTGTTTTTCATAGTGTTTGTATGAATGGCAAAGTTATATTTGCGGTTTTTTAAAATGTACTATATCTCAAAAACTGCTAACTGTATCTCATCCAAACCAATTTTCGTTGGAAGTTTTTGTTGAGGTCTACATTATATTTTTTTTTTAGTTTCATCATTCTCTTATTTTAGAAGTTACGGGGGGGGGGGACCAACTTTTTACCACTTTGGAAGTGTCTCTCGCGCAAACTGTTCAGTTTAGAAAAAAATGATATTAGTAACCTCAATATAATTTTTGAAGACCTATCCATAGATACCCCACACGTATATGTTTGGTGAAAAAAAAAATTTTGAGTTTCTATTCCAAGTATGGGGGGCACCCCCAAAATTTGTTTTGTTTTTATTTTTGTGCGAAAATCCTAATGCGGTTCACATAATACATCTACTTACCAAGTTTCAACAGGATAGCTCATATACTTTGGACAAAAAGTGGCTGTGATATACACGGACAGACAGACAGACATGACGAATCTATAAGGGTTCCGTTTTTGCCATTTGGCTACGGAACCCTAATAAAAACTAAAAAGAAAGAAACAAGCCCAACAGAACAGCAGGAAGAAGCAGAACAGAACGACTCACAGTCGGGGCCCCTTGGGAAGATTTGATTGGTAAAATTTGAATGGGCCCCAACTGTGAGTCGTTCTGTTCTGCTTCTTCCTGCTGTTCTGTTGGGCTTGTTTCTTTCTTTTTAGTTTTTATTTAAGTTAAGTTTTCACGTATTTTTCAAAATTAGTTTTTACGCAGTCGGGTTTTTTGTTTTTCTTTAAATTATTTTTTAAAACAAATAAAAATACCTTATAAAAAATATCACTAATTAGAAATTTTGTACCTTTCAATTATCGTAGATATGCAGGTCGTGCGGTCTAGATTCCTTCCCAACACGACCACGCTAGAATTTTATAGGCAGAAAATTTGTAATTTTTTTTTTTTTGCATTTAATTTTTCTAACTATTTACGATAATTTACTAGTAATTAAATAGGGGAAGGAATCTTGCCAGCACGACTTGTATGTCTACGATAATTGAGAAGTACAAAATTTCTAATTTGTGGTATAATTATAATAGTACCAATTAAAAGGAATTTATTACTATCTAAAAGTTATAATGTGAATATGTTCACGGTCGTGCTACGAAGTAACACGATAAATTTAACCTATGAACATAGACAAACTGACATTCAATAAATGTTACTAATTCATGACGAAGGAAACGTTAAAAGGTTATAGTTATGAAGAAATTAGTCAAAAAATATGAGGATTCCATCCTCCCAAGATTAACCTTCAATTAATCCTTCCCTTATGGTAGGTACTTGGTACCACTCCCTGCTCTAAACTGAATGACAAGTTATGGTGTTACCAGGTCCGGCTTTTTATATTTAAGTACTTCTAGAATCTAAAAAATCGTGTCGAAGGGCAAGAGAAGATGGCTCCTGCCTAGTAGTGCTTACATTTCATTTAATTCTACATTACCTCTGCGTACAAATGAATATAATCCGTACATTCGCAAATAATTCTCTACCAATTAGTGTTGTGTTGGGAAAGCTAAAAGTTTCACACAAACCGATCGTACAAGCGAATTGCAAGGTGTTTGTTATGTATGTCTGTCGAGGTGTCATGTAATGTACACGTTTATTAAAAAACTAGCTTCCGCCCGCGACTCCGTCCGCGCGGATGTTGGTCTTCGCGTGGATGGTTCATTTCTCCATTTTGAGTAACTCTGACAATGACATCTTATAAATATCCATTGGACCCAAATACGGCTAAGCCGTAATAATAATTAGGCACAACGCCATCTAGTGGTGAGTGGTGGAACCTTTTTAGAAATCAATGGAGGCAGGCGTGGCGTAATGTTCTACTTTGATAATAGGTGTCGCCAGTGGTTCCATAATAAGGTTTGATACAGATTTTTTTTCTACGTATTTTTCCAGGATAAAAAGTATCCTATTTTATGCCCAGGATAATAAGGTATAATTATACCAAGTTTCATCGAAATCGAACCGTTAGTTTTCACGTGATGCCTGCACATACAGACAGACAGACAGACAGACAGACAAAATTTTTTTAAATCACATATTTGGGTTTGGTATCGATCCAGCAACACCCCCCGCTATTTATTTTTTCAATATTTTCAATGTACAGAATTGACCCTTCTACTGTATGTATAGATACTAGCTGTTTGGAGAGGTTTCATCCGCTACAACTCAAAAATTATCCTAGGAACAAAAAATCCGTATAAACACTATCCTATGTTTTAACCCAGGTTTTAACTGAGTACTAAATTTCAGCCAAATCCGTTCAGCAATAATAATAATAATACATTTACATTTTTTTATAATATATTTATATTTTTTAAAGAGTACCCTTGGTTTCTTGCCGGTACTTCTCCATGAGAACGAACAAGCCGAACCGTACCAATTTTTCAACGTTTTAAAAGTGCCCATTCATTTTTCCGGGTTCGCGGGACTGTGTTATCAGCTAACCGTGACCCTGGAACATAAAAGGCTATTGAAAGAGCAACGTGGGTTTTAGTCAGTACGAGTCTGACAGTCCGCCCCGTCCCGCCCTTGGCGGAAGGATTCATTTGAAGATTTTGCCACGATAAAAAATAATTTGTGCCCATGTGAAATTAAATATTTTGATTTTTTTTCATTGTTTCAGCGAGAAGTGTTACTAGAAAATTGATTTATGACCACATTTTCCTAATGACCACATTATGACATTTTTGTCTAATTTGAAATATCTTTACAGGATGTCACTTGAAGTATGGGCCAAATAGGGACGTGGGAGACGGCATTTCCAATCATTTTAACTCTGAGTATGTTGATGCAATTTTTAATGGTTCAAAAGTCATAACCACTTCGTGCCCAGAAAGGCAACAAATGCCTAGAGATTGAAATTAAATTAATTTCTCTAACTGTAAAAGTAACTAAAATATCCGAATGAATAATAACCTCTAAAGAATCTCTATGCCTTGTGAAAGATTCTCCAATTACGTGCTCAACATTCGCTAGTGTTACTTTTTCTTATAAAACTAATAATTTCATGATTTAATTTATTACTGAAAGTGAAAATCTTGCAGACATACAAGTACCTCAAAAAAAAAACATGTGGCACTCGGAGACTCCCGCGGTGAAGCTATTGCATAATATTTTTTTTTTTATTTTAAAAGAAAAAAATCGCTTACCACGTATATTTAATGAGAATATTATTGGAATTAGAACATAAACCTAATAAACAAAACGCATCAATGCATGGCCGCGTTTCGTTATTCTACGAGCGATCCGCGCGCCTCTGTGTTCATAAAACCTGTACTATCCATCTGTCAGCTGTGGTCGTAAATGTCGTTGTTTAATTGTGTCTTGTAACGTTTTTCCTAATATAAATCTGTTAATTACTTTAAATCTAGTTTTTCTTCACAATAGGTTATGGGCATATGACCCGTTAGTCATAAAAGTAAAGTAAACTCCGTTAGTTTAAAGTACAGTAAAGTTCCGCGAGTGATTCTGATTTTTAGGTAGCCACCGTTACAAAGCAATTTTCGAATTTGCTCCGGTAAAAATGGCTATGTCTAATGTACAAATAGACAAATTACTCGGAAGAGATAACTATTGCACATGGAAATTCGCCGTACAAACATATTTACAACACGAAGACCTGTGGGACTGTGTTGAACCTGCCGATGACAAAGCAGTAAATGCGAAGCAAGACCTGAAGGCGAAGTCTAAAATAATCTTGCTTGTGGACCCTGTAAACTACATACATGTCCAAGATGCAAAGAGTGCTAAAGAGGTCTGGCAAAATTTACGAAATGCCTTTGAAGATTCAGGCTTAACTAGAAAAGTGGGGTTACTCCGAGACTTGGTAAATACCACATTAGATGGATGTTCAAACATTGAGGATTATGTGAATAAAATAGTAACCACCGCCCACAAACTGAGAAATGTAGGTTTCCACGTTGACGATGAATGGTTGGGAACACTAATGTTAGCTGGTTTGCCGGAACAATACAAACCAATGATCATGGGACTGGAAAGCTCCGGTATAAAGATAAGTACAGACTCAATAAAAACTAAACTTTTGCAAGAGGTTAAAGAGTCAAATGTCTCCGTTCTTTACACAAAGCATAAATCTACCAACCAACAAAATGTTAATAATAAACAGCATAAAAAACCATCAGGACCGCGTTGCTACAACTGCAATAAGTATGGACACATGAGTAAGTTCTGCAACAAGAAGAAAAATGAAAATAAAGGTTTTGCAGCAGTTTTTTCAGCAGTTCATGAACACATTGACAGTGTGGAATGGTATGTGGATTCTGGAGCGTCTTTACATATGACCAACTTATCTGACTGTATGTATGATGTACGCTCACCACCGATACAACATATTAAGGTTGCCAACAATACATCCGTCTCCGTAGAAAAAATGGGTAATGTAAACTTGGACTTAATTGGAAAAAATGGTGAGATCAATCACATACAGGTGAGAGATATTTTATATGTACCACAATTGAGCACCAACTTATTGTCAGTAAGTCAGTTAACAAAAAATGGCTGCCAAGTAATATTCAGTAAAACTGGCTGTAAAATATACAATACCAAGAAACAATTAATTGCAACAGCAAGGCTAATTAATAACATGTATAAGTTAAATATTGCCAAAGGAAATGCATTCATGTCCACTGTAGATAGCCAAAACATAGATGTTTGGCATCGTAGAATGGGTCATTTAAATTACAATGATGTTAGTAGACTACCATTATGTACTGTAGGTGTCAAATTAACAAATACAGAAACATTGAATAATAATTGCATTTCATGTTTGCAAGGCAAACAGACAAGGCTTCCCTTTAAGAATATTGGCTCACGGGCCACTGCACCACTGGAACTGATACACTCAGACCTGTGTGGTCCTATGGAGACGCCATCTATGGGAGGAGCCAGGTATTTCATCACTTTTATAGACGACTACTCTAGAAAGGTGTCTGTTTATTTCCTGAAAAATAAAATGAATATCAGAGAAGTATTTGACATGTACAAGAAGGAGATGGAGAACCAATTGGATTGTAAAATAAAAATTCTACGCACCGATAATGGCTTAGAATATATTAATAATCAATTGTCTCAATATTTGGCAGGAACAGGTATCAAGCATCAAACGTCTGCATCGTACACGCCCGAGCAAAACGGACTTGCCGAGCGGATGAATCGCACTCTAGTGGAGCGTGCGAGATGCATGCTGTTCGATGCTGGACTTTCAAAACAGTATTGGGCAGAGGCAGTGGAGACAGCTGCGCACATAGTAAATCGCTCTCCGAGTCGAGTTCTTGACTACGTGACACCACTTCAAAAATTAACAGGTATTAAACCAAACATATCACATCTTAGAATATTTGGTTGTAAAGCCATGGTTCACGTGCCGAAAGAAAAGAGACTAAAGTGGGATCCAAAATCTACTGAAATGATATTTCTTGGATACTGTGAAAATACCAAAGCATATAGATTATTGAATCCAAATACAAAGAAGATTACTAAAAGTAGAAATGTCACATTTTTAGAAGACTGCCACTGCAATGAAAGTTTAAGCACAAAAAATATTAACAATAATAATAAATTACAGATACCTGTGCCATTAACAGAGACTGTAGAAATTCCGAGTAATGAAGAAAACTCCGGCTCCGTACACAATGGCCAGAACATAGAGATAAGCTGTTCAACACCTATATCAGATGAGAGTTATATGGATCCATGTAATCAGGATACAACTTATGAACCTAGCACTGAATGTTCATTTGAATCTCCAAACCGATTTATAAATCTGAGACCACGTAGAAAGCAGCCCGATTTGGAAGATGAAGAAAATTTACATGCTGCATGTTTGGCTCTAAGTCAGGATCCTGTGACAATTGAGGAAGCAATGTCCTGCTCAGAATCCAGTCATTGGAAGAAAGCCATGGAGGAAGAGTATAAGTCATTAATGAAAAATGACACTTGGCTTTTATGTGACTTGCCGACTGGGAAGAAGGCTATACCTTGCAAATGGGTTTTTAAGACAAAAAGAGATGAGAAAGGAAACATAGCAAAATATAAGGCGAGATTAGTAATTAAAGGATGCGCTCAGAAGAAAGGAATGGACTACAATGAAGTATATTCACCGGTAATCAGATATTCATCCCTCCGCTATTTGTTCGCATTGGCAGTAAAATATAATTTGAATATTGATCAAATGGATGCTGTGTCTGCCTTTCTACAGGGTGATGTAGAAGAAAATATTTATATGAAACAGCCCCCAAGCTTTGAAGAAAATAATACACAAGTGTGTTTATTGAAAAAGTCACTTTATGGATTAAAGCAAGCCAGTAGACAATGGAACAAGAAATTAGATAACAAATTGAAAGAAATTGGTTTGACACAGTCATTGCTTGATCCCTGTATTTATTACAGAATAGAAAAAGAAAACATAACATTCTTAGCTGTGTATGTCGACGATTTATTATTATTTACAAGTTCCATGGAAACGAAAAATTACATAAAGGAAAAATTATTTTCTAACTTTGAAATGAAAGACTTGGGAGAGTTAAAATACTGTTTGGGTTTGCATGTACATAGAGACAGGAAAAATGGCATTTTATATATAAATCAGAAGCAATATATTCAGGACATACTGACTAAATATGGAATGTCAAATTGTAAAGGTGTGAAAACGCCTATTGATCCGAAGACTAAGTTTAATACGAGTCAGACTCAGACTACTGTTGACGTGACTTCATATCAGGAAATGATTGGATCATTACTGTATTTATCACAAGGAACCCGCCCAGATATAGCATATGCTGTGAATACTCTAAGTAGATTTAACTCAAGACCGGAAATGCAGCATTTGTTGGCGCTGAAACGAGTTCTAAGATATTTGAATTATACCGAAAATTATGCATTAACTTATAAACAAAATAAAGAAGAAAATTCAATACATGGCTATTGTGATGCTGATTGGGCTAGCAATGAAGATGACCGAAGATCATGTACCGGCTATGTATTTATCTTTCAGGGTGGCGCAATAACGTGGAACTCACGCCGACAACAAACAGTTGCGCTATCCACAACCGAAGCTGAATACATGTCGCTCTCTAGCTGTACTCAAGAGGCGATGTGGCTTAGGCAAATGCAAGAAGAGTTCTGGCCACACTTGGCCAGTATACCAGTCACCATTTTATGTGATAACCAAAGTGCTATTAAACTTGCAGGTACTGAAAACTATCATTCCAGGTCTAAGCACATAGACATACGACACCACTTTGTACGTGACAAAGTGCAATTGAAGAAGATTGTTATTGAGTACATTCAGTCAAGTGAGATGGTGGCGGACTCGCTGACTAAAGGGACTCCGCAATTGAAGCTGGACTACTGCTCTGCACAAATGGGTTTATGTCCAAGGGAGGATATTGGAATTAGAACATAAACCTAATAAACAAAACGCATCAATGCATGGCCGCGTTTCGTTATTCTACGAGCGATCCGCGCGCCTCTGTGTTCATAAAACCTGTAAGCTATCCATCTGTCAGCTGTGGTCGTAAATGTCGTTGTTTAATTGTGTCTTGTAACGTTTTTCCTAATATAAATCTGTTAATTACTTTAAATCTAGTTTTTCTTCACAATAAATATAATTTATTTAAAATGTTTGTGGTGCACTACAAAAAACTTCTTTGTTGTAGGAGAATTTTATAAGTAGGTTTCATTGTGAAAACTCCTTTTGTAGCTGGCCGTTTAGAATCAGTAATAAAAAGTAAATCCCTCTTCGTACCTTTATGAGCACGTCTGTCCGTACCTTTATGATTGCCGAAGTCTCCCGAACTGAAACGACGTGCTGTCAAATATGGTCAAGTTTTTTCGTTAGGTTTTTCGCGCCCGCCGCGCTCAGAGCCTGCGATAAAAGCTACCTTTGCAATAGCTTAAAAACTATAATTGAGCCCTAGCATCGTAGCGATTACACATACCAGAGCGAGTTCGATTGATACAAAACGCACAAAACATTTGTCGTTTGCCTAGTGATGCCAGGAATCCGGTAACAGGACGTTCTCAACAGTCGCATCACTGACTGTTGTGTTGTCCTTTTATTACGACATGCGACATATCGACGCAGTGCAACGACCAGAGGATAGGGTAGTTCACTGCAAAAATTAACTGAAAATCTGTTCAGTCCGTCCGTATTGAAAAATAATGACAATGTACCAAGTTTTTTCTTTTTTTTTAAATCAATGAATATTGACAAAGAAAAACGATATGATCTGGAGTCCAGCTTGTGACGTCATAACGCCTGTAAAATTATACCGACCGAGTGAAGTTTTGTGAATTCTGACAGGCCTGTTGGTCTAGTGGTTAGTGACCCTGACTGCTATGCCGGAGGTCGTGGGTTCGATTCCCACCCAGGACAAATGTTTGTGTGATGAGCACGATCATTTATCTGTGTCTCGGTGTAATTTATCTATAATATTTATGTATTTAAAAATATATAAGTATGTTTATCAGTTGTCTAGTACCCATAACACAAGCTCTGCTTAGCTTGGGACTAGATGGCGTTGTGTGATAGTTGTGGAATATCATTATATTATTATTCTTCGTCAGTTTTGGTTTACGTAACAAAATAAAAAACACAGCTCTAATATTTTTTGTTGATCTTTCTTTCGTACTCATTCATTTTTTGTCTAAAATAGCCTATTTAATGTATGAGTATGTATTTGTAAGTAACAAACTGTTCACTACCTCAGGGCTTGCGCTAAAACTTGCGGAATGTGCCCGGCCTGCTGTCAATTTTTTTACAGATAACCAGTCACACGCGCCTGTATCTGCACGCATGTAAGGCGCCGATCATAAGGTACTAATATTCAACAGGGATGCAATCATCGTCATCATACATCCAACTTTTTTTACTGACTTCAAAAAAAAGGAGGTTATCAATTCGACCCGTATGTATGTAATATTATCAGAACTGCCTAGTTTTCATATATGTTAGTCTATGTCAGCGTCTGAACAAATGTGCCAAATTTCATAAGTGTATGTATGTATGTATGTATGTTTTTATGTTTGTGCACGCATATCTCCGGAACTATAAGTTCGATTGAAGTAATTCTTTTTTTGTTGTACTAGGTATTGTTCAACTTAGGGTACACTGCAAGTTTCATCAAAATCGGTTCAGTAGTTTTAGAGATATGGATTTTTTTATGTTGTGACGGATTACAAGATTATTAGTGCATAATGTAAGAAAATTTTGTATTTTACAAGAATTTGGGTTGAATATGTAATAAGTAAACTAATAGTCGGTGGCAATAGTCAATGACACAACAAAACAAAGCCACCGACTTCCGAAAGAAAAGTTATTTTAAACTTTTTTGTATTTGTTTTGAAGTCGGTACTTTTTTTTAAAAAAAGTTTTTTTTTGTATTTGTTTTGAGGTCGGTACTTTTTTTAAAAAAAGTACCAAAATTACCATCATATTCAGATTTCGTCCATTCTTTGCATATGGGTCGCAGGAATTGATAATTATGTAAGTACTTACCTCTTAATATAGTAGATTCGGAGAAAATTGCCTGCGTTCCGTTTTTTCATTCGGACATTAATATGCTCGGAGTCTCTCTGCGCGATCGACTCAGAAATGAGGAGATACGTAGACGAACCAAAGTTACCGACATAGCCCAAAAAATTAGCCAGTTGAAATGGCAGTGGGCAGGCCATATAGCACGCTGAACTAACCGGCCCCCCTTAAAGGGCCAAATCCTGCCGGGGTCGCGGGACTGTCTTATCAAGTACCTAACCGTGGCCCCGGAACTTAAAGGGCTATTGAAGAACACCGAGGACTTTAGTCAGACATGTCTGACGATCCCGTCCCGTCATTTAATGATATTACAACGTAAAATAAGGGGTAGTTGTTTTGGGTTGACTATTTGCTTATTTTTTTTTAATTTACGCACACACTTACATGAAAAATCAACAATGTTTAAAAAAAAACGGCGTAATCAGGAAACGTTTATAATTTTGCTTTTAAATATGTTGTTATGTTTGCCTGAATGGTTTGTTTAAAATAGAAATACGATACACAAATAATTTAGCACAACTTGATATAATAATGTTACAATACCTTTATCATCTTTCTGTCCTTATCACATTCTACTTGTGGTCGGCGCAACACGTTTTCTTCTTCCATTCTCCCCTATCAGACGTCACAGTATCATTTACTCCTTTTTCATTCATATCATTCCTTAGACAATCCATCCATCTTTTCTTTGGCCTTCCTCGTCCTCTCCATCCATCAACATTCATACTCATCACTCTCTTAGTCACATGGGTGTCATCCCTCCTCATTACATGTCCATACCAAGACAGACGATTCCATTTCATTTTTAGGGTTCCGTAGCCAAATGGCAAAAACGAATGAACGAATCTATAGGGGTTCCCTTATAGATTCGTCATTTCTGTCTGTCTGTCTGTCCGTCCGTATGTCACAGCCACTTTTTGTCGAAAGTATAAGAGCTATCCTGTTGAAACTTGGTAGGTAGATGTATTATGTGAACCGCATTAGGATTTTCACACAAAAATAAAAACAAAACAAATTTTGGGGGTGCCCCCCATACTTAGAATTGAAACTCAAACATATTTTTTTCACCAAACCCTTACGTGTTTGGTATATATGGATAGGTCTTTAAAAATTATATTGAAGTTAGTAGTATATTTTTTTTCTAAACTGAACAGTTTGCACGAGAGACACTTCCAAAGTGGTAAAATGTGTCCCCCCCCCCCCCAGTAACTTCTAAAATAAGAGAATGATAAAACTAAAAAAATATATATAATGTAGACTTCAACAAAAACTTCCAACGAAAATTGGTTTGGATGAAATACAGTTAGCAGTTTTTGAGATACTTATAGTACATTTTTAAAAACCGCAAATATAACTTTGCCATTCGTACAAACACTATGAAAAACAAAGTTATTTTTATTGTTTGTGTATATTACTTACTAATCTCAATATAATTATATCCCTAATCTATGCTTGCTACTACGGAACCCTTCATGGGCGAGTCCAACTCGCACTTGGCCGGTTTTTTCTGTAACAGGAGTCACTCTCAAACTTCCTCTTATAAGCTCATTCCTTACTTTATCAATACCTTACAATGTTGTAAATAAAATATGTTAACACAAATGACGTTATCTAGTGAGCATTCACCAACTGAGCGGTCTGGTTTAGGGGTCGTGCGCCCGCGCAGATTGTGAGCCCATTCACTAAGGAGCTGAGAGGTTATCAGCTATACGTGTTTACTAGTTGCGAGCCTACCTACCTACATACTAGAGATCTTACGAATATTCGCAATCGCATCCGCATATATTCGCATATTTTTTTAGATATTCGCATTCGCAAAATTTATGCAAATACGAACGAGTGAATAAGATCAATATTTAGAACTCCTTTTTCGACACACTCATTCATTCTTATCTTTCGACTTCCTCTCCATTCATTTTTTTTTTAAGTATTCAGTCTGCCTTTGTCTCGTCATTCATCAAATCAAATCAATCACAAACATCAATCATAAAAACTTTTTAAAAAAAAATGTAACCGCCTTTAAAAACAACCACAAAAAAGGGTAAAATAACCTACAAAATAACTTTTCTTTCAGAAGTCGGTGCCTTTGTTTTTTTCATTTCATTGTCTTTTTTGCCACCGACTTATGAAAGAAAAGTTATTTTGTAGGTTATTTTACCCTTTTTTGTGGTTGTTTTTGAAGGCAGTTACATTTTTTTTGAAAAAGTTTTTTATTTTACTCTTTTTAGGGCTGATTTTTCAATAGTCAGATAACTTTTATCTGAGGAATAAAAATGGCGGTTTGACAGCTTATCTATAGAAAATAATGTCAAACCGGTATTTTTATTCCTCAGATAAAAGTTATCTGACTATTGAAAAATCAGCCCTTAGTTTAAATATTCAACCCAAATTCTTGTCAAATAAATCATTCTCTTACATGTGCACTAAAATTTTGTAATCCGTAGCACCGGTAACAACATCGCTCAAGTGCACAGCACAATAAGCTAATAAATGTCCCTATCTCAAAAACTCCTGAACCGATTTCGATGAAACTTGCAGTATTTTTATTCCGTAAATTAAACAATACCTAGTACAACAAAAAAAGAATTACTTAAATTGGACTTGCAGTTCCGGAGATATTATGCGAACACAAACTAAATCAGTCGATGCCTACTCCTTACTGTTAAGGAGTTGTACCTTCCATCATCAGCTCAGCTACATTAGATGATGATTATCATACGCAAGTACTTAAATTACTTCATAAAATTTGCGAAAAACGATGTGCGGGCCTATAAAATATGAGGGTTGCCCTCGATTTCCCTGGGATCCCATCATCAGATCCTGACCTGATGATCATGGGACAACTTGGGAAGTATACCCTTTCAAACAAAAGAAAAAATATCCAAATCGGTCTAGGCGTCTTCGAGAAATCGGGGAACATACATAAAAAAACCGGCCAAGTGCGAGTTGAACTCGCGTGAAGAGGGTTCCGTACGATGTTACCTATCACGTTTTTTTTTAAATCTGACCCAAATTGGTACGCACAATATTGAGTGATTTACCATGTTATTTTAATATCATGGACTTCTTATAGGTTTTCCTATAATCTATAAGTAGAAAACTAATTTCTGTATTTTTTTCAAAATTTTAGGTTCAGCAGTTTCGGAGATAAGGGGGGGGAATGGTCAATTTTCGTCTATTTTCTTGAATAACTTGGAAACTATTTATTTTAAAATTACAAAAAAAAAAATATATTTAAGCTTGTCTCAACAAGACCTTTCATTTGATATGTCACACGATGCAGTTTCAAATTTTTTTTCAATTTTCCCCTTCCCCCCAAAAATTACCTCCCACATACAGATATGGACTTCTTATAGGTTTTCCTATAATCTATAAGTAGAAAACTAATTTCTGTATTTTTTTCAAAATTTTAGGTTCAGTAGTTTCGGAGATGAGGGGGGGGGGGAATGGTCAAATTTCGTCTATTTTCTTAAATAACTTGGAAACTATGCGGGTGTCCCCAGATAGGCCTTCGACAAAATGCTACCCACCTCAAAAACGTTCAAGATTTACCCTCAAGTTTTAATCATTTCCGTCATCTTGCTTTATCGTCTCTTAGAAGTCAACACGTCTTTAAAATTATCATCTCAGACATTTCCTTCATAGCCACATCATCTTTCACCTAGTACAAATATATTTTGTAAAGTCTGTCTCCTGTCTTCACCTGTATCCACTTACTAAATTCGACCTCGAGACATTCTACAGTAGGTAATGAATTTGGGATGTCTTACAAAGATGATAATAAAGCATATTATTGCTTGCACTTGCATTGAATTTAATTTATACCAGACATGTGACAAGGTGCACAGTCACAATTAGTTCAAGTGTTTCTTTATGAGAATGGTGGCTATGTTTGCTTATTGAAAATTACTGTTTTAATATGCGAAATGTGAAATGCAATGTAGCTCTTTAGGTAATTGGCACAGCTGGTCGAAGAACACGTAATAAAATTAATACAAGTACACTAAATAAAATTTAATTTTGCAAAGGTATCATCATCATCATATCAAATTCAAATTTCAAATTCATTTATTCATTTTGAGAACATAGGTGATTACAGGTGTTTTTCAATAGATTAATGTACAAACCATGTCCCGCCGATAGGCATATCAGCCGCTGGACGTCCACTGCTGAACATAGGCCTCCCCATAGATTTCCAATATTCCACCTTGCAGGTCGACGTCTAACGCTGCGCTTGCCGGTGCGAGGTCTCTATTCTAATACCTTAAGGCCCCATCGGCCATCAGTTCTGCGTGCTATGTGGCCTGCCCACTGCCACTTCAACTTGCTAATTCGCCGGGCCATGTCGGCAACTTTAGTTCGTCTACGAATCTCCTCATTTAGAGACACTCCGAGCTGATAGCCCTCTCCATAGCTCGTTGGGCTATCTTGTGAGCTTTTTAATGAGGCCCATAGTAAGAGACCACTTTTCGGAGTCATAAGCCATTGTAAAGGTATATATCCTGGTAGGTAAATTCAAACTTATATTATCCACTAACTTGTACTAGGACCAGTATAAAAGTGTAATAATCATTATCGGCCTGTCATTTGCCCAACTATGTTTGTGTCGGCTTCCAGTCGAACTGCAGCTGAATGTTAGTTTTTTACACATGGAGCGGCTGCCTATATTTCACAACCCAGTAAATGGTTTATAATAAGATACCTACCCTTGGTAGGACTGACTGTGTCACGGTTTCCTGATAAGTACTCCCGCGACCCTGGCAGGCTTTGGCCCTCTAAGGGGGGCCCCGTCAGCATCAGTAGGCACATCGTTTGATACGTATTTTCACAACAGTAACTATATCGCCAAGTTTCGAATCTTAGTCATTGAAACAGGACAGCTCAGGAAATACACACTAATCTAAAGAAAAATGAATACCGTAAATTTGCACAAAGACTTCACACCTACAATCGGCTTTCGATTAAACTGTCAAACTATAAATAAAAAGAGCAAGTTTGTGATCGATCTGCGCGCACGCAGCGGGTTATTTTTTGTTTATTTTTGCAAAACAAGTTATTTCTGTGCATGGTGTGCAATGACTTTATTTCTGTGGTCAGTTCATCAGACGCAGTTTTATTTACATTCTGGTCTTTGGACTGCTCAGCTATGAAGGTAGAGTAAGATCAAAATCAAGACAAATCAATTGTTGTTTCCTGATAGCTACGACTTTGGGTTAAGTCAAAAGAGCACTATATATTTTTGAAATTTGTATCTTTGTACACCAAAATATACATGAATTTGAATTGTATCTGACCCAGCCGCAAAGTGTATATGCTTAATGTTCCCAGACGTAGAATAAAATTGTTTTCCAATAATGTTTACTGCAAGTCTATTACTGTTTATAACAAATTACCTGACGGCTTCAAAACTCTCAACCTCAGAGCATTTAAAATTAAATTATTTAACTTTCTCTTTAGCAAATGTTATTACTCGACTGAAGATTTAATGAAAGAAACCTAAATGTTTGACATTATTGACTATAAATTGTATTGTATCTCCTTGACTAAATTAATTAATGTCGTTCAGATTATTAAATTATTTGTAATTCTCATGATTATTAATCTAATTCTAATGTAGGATAAATTGATGACCTGTAATCTTATAAACCATATTTGTACGCCGGAAACGGCAGAATATTATGATCGTAATTATACATAGTGCACATAACAACCTTGTACAATATTCTGACAAATAAATGAATTCTATTCTATTCTAATAACAAAAAAAAACCGACTGAAAACCTCCACAAAAAAGTGTAAATTACTATTCTTTCGGAAATAGATGGATTTGTTTTTTAATTTATTTTTGCCACCGACTTCCGACAGTAACTTTAATTAACACTTTTTTTGCGGATGTACGAGTAGGTATCTGAAGTCTGTTAATTTTGTCTAAAGTTCTTATTTTCACTATTTTTAGTTGCAATACTTATAGTAAAAAATGTAACCGACTTCTAAAAAAAACAACCACTAAAAAGGGTAAAATAACCTACCAAAAAACTTTTTTTTCAGAAGTCTTGCCGTTTTATTTCATTGATTTTATTGCCACCGGCTTCCGAAAAAAAAGTTTTTTGGTAGGTTATTTTACCCTTTTTAGTGGTTGTTTTTTTAAAAGTCGGTTACATTTTTATAAAGAACTTTTTTATTTTACCCTTTTTAGTTTAAATATTCAACCGAAATTCTTGTCAAAAACATAATTTTCTTACTTATGCACTAGAATTTTATTATCCTTATTATAGCACCGGTTATAACACCGCCCATGTACACAGCCAGAACACCAAAATAAATGATTTTTTTTATGGGACCAAATAGCAGGTATACTGCTTCGATCAATAACCCATTTGGGTCATTAATATGAATGAATTAAGTCCAAATACAAGATAGCTGCTATAAACCGTTGAGGAGTTCCCTGAACTGTTCTTCGTCTTCATCATCAGAACCCTAATGACAGTTACAACTCATCTAGGTGTAAAATTCTTATCAATACAAATTAATCAAGCTCAAACACAAGGCAGCTGCTGTGAATCGTTGAGGAGTTCCCTGGACTGTCTCTCGGCTCCATCATCAGATATACTCCAGACCTTTATTAAATTGTAGTGCTTTGAAATACTTAATGAAAAAAAATAATTTACTAAATCAGTCGACGTCTATAACTCCTTACTGTTAAGGAGTTGTTGAACCTTCCATCATCATCTCAGCTACATGAGATGATGATTACTATACGCAAGTACTTAAATTACTTCATAATATTTGCGAAAAACGATGTGTGGGCCTATAAAATTCGAGGGTTGCCCTCAATTTCTCCAGGATCCAATCACCAGATATTGAAATGGTGACAATGGGACCACAAGGGAAGCACCAGCTTTCAAATAAAAAAAGAATCATGAAAATCGGTTAACCCAGTCGCAAGTTATGAGGTAACAAATATAAAAAAAAGCATTCGAATTGATAACCTCCTCTTTTGAAGTCGGTTAAAAAAATAGGTAAGAGACAAAATCAAAAACTTTTTCAAAAAACAATTTATAACCTACTTATTTCAAATAGGTTATTGTTTTTTAGAAAAATCTTTTTATTTTGTATCTTCTTACACGTGCACTACAACTTTATAATCCGTAGTACCGGTAATAATATCTCCAAAACCAGTCAGTTTAGACCCCATGTTGTCGGGGTTAAAATTGTTGCAAATAAGGCCTAGTATTTATCCATTTCTAGAAATGCACCCTATTACAAATCACCCTGAATTTCTCCTGTGTCGTGGGAACGTTTACAAACATATAAACTCACATACACAAACGCCCAGACCCGAAACAACTACTATACATTTAATATGTGAAATACTACTATACAGGGTGTTAGGGACATCGACGCACAAACGGATACCATGGGTCCAGGACATGATTCTGGACGCCCCCGTGTTGGAATTTTTCGTCGGTTTTTTCCTATTTTTTTTTATTTTTATAAGTTTGTTTTTTTTTTTTTTAATAGTGAGCCGCGCTTAAAGCACTACAGGTACTGTGGTACTGGGCACAGTATTTAGGTATACGATGACCTTTCATTATAAACATCTAAGAAGACACCATTTCTAGTTTTATTTACATTGCTACTTTTAGTGTAAGTAGTGAATTAATTACTTTTTTATTAAAAATCTCATTGGGTTAGGTAAGAATAATGATTATGAACAGGCTAAAGTAAAAAAAACATCAAAAAAATTTTAATTTTTTTTTGAAAATTAGGAAAAATCCGACGAAAAATTCCAACAGGGGGGGGTCCAGAATCATGTCCTGGACCCATGGTATCCGTTTGTGCGTCGATGTCCCTAACACCCTGTATATTTATGTGAAATTCATTACCTACCTTTTTTATCTTGGTAAAATCATCAATGAGTCCTCTCGCCCAGGCCAGGGCAGGACGGGAGGGACTAGCTGGCAGACTTGTACTGACTAAAATCCACGGTGTCCTTCAATAGCCCTTTACGCACCAGGGTCACGGTTACCTGATGAGACAGTCCCAACACCCAAATTCATTACAAATACCGGCACGGTTCTTGAGCGCTCGGCGTAAGAGTGGGGATCGCTTTGCGCATCGTACACTTATCGACAAATGAAACGCACAATAAAACAAATAAAACGCACAAAACAACGAATCCCGAGTGGCGGCTATGACGCGATGCGCTACGGCACGCTACGCGGACCAATCACTACACTTTCCCCGCCCCCGTTCCTCACTTCATCTACCAAAGGGACCTAATAACTCACTTCTGCGCAGGTGAAGGTCAGCGCTCAAGATCCATGTCGGTATCTGTACCTAAGTATGTCTTTTGGAACAAAGACCGTTTGTCATCATGAATACCTAAAGTCCTTAAATATTCGCTATTAAATGCCTCACTCTCGTTTATCTATTTGACAGCACTTTACATGATTTACGGGTTTCTTGTTTATTGTGATGTCACTCAGTTTGCTCATTTATAAGATAATTATGGGGCAACTATAGTTCCGGCATCGAGAAGTTAAGTATGTAAACAGACATTTGGGGCTTCGCAACTTTTGGATGACTTGACTGAATCATCATCATCATCTTCAGCCTATAAATGTTCTCACTGCTGGGAAACAGGCCTCCTCTCTGTGAGGGAGTGAGCCATAATCAACCACGCGGGCCCAGTGCGGATTGGTAGATGTCACGTGTCTTCGCATTTTGGTTCTAGGACATGCCGGTTTCCTTACGATGTTTTCCTTCACCGTTTTGAAAGCAGTGGTGTTGAAATAAAAATACACAAAGTAATGCGCCTGGCTGGGTTCGAACGCACGACCTACAACTCGTAAGTCAGAGCTGATACCACTGGGCCTCCACTTCTCTATCCTACTAATACCTATTATAAACGTGAAAGTTTGTTTGGATGGATGTATGTTTGTTAGTCTTTCACGAAAAACTACTGAACGGATTTTGTTAAAATTTAGTACACAGATAGTTTACAACCTGGATTAATACATAGGATAGTTCTTATCCCGATTTTACGTTCCTATAGGATAATTTACGAGTTGTAGCGGTTGTAACTGCTGGCAATAGGTAGTAGATCTAATATATAAAATTCTCGTGTCACAGTTTTCGTTGCCATACTCCTCCGAAACGGCTTGACCGTTTTTGATGAAATTTTTTGTGCTTATCCGGTATCTATGAGAATCGGCCAACATCTATTTTTCATCCCCCTAAATGTTAGGGGTAGTCCACACCTAATTTTTTTTAATTATTTATATGGCAAAACAACGTTTGCCGGGTCAGCTAGTATTATTATATGAATTCGAAACTCGAATGACAGTATTGGCAGCTTTAGCGAAGAAATTACTGCAAAATGGCGGCTGTATTTTTTTTTTTTTGAGTAGTATCTCGCAGGTCAACCTAGTAGCTGATTAGTTTCGTATTAAAATGACACGTATGTTACTTTCAGTTGTTTCGATTTTGGATTCGCGTTATTTTTACGTTTGGTGAAAATCTTTGTCTCTATATTTTTTTTTACTTATTATGAAGACACGAGATTAGTTTGACTAAATTGTTTAATTTTATGTTACAGCTAAATTATACCGAATTAAAACACCATCATTTATGTTAGGTATAATTTCATTTCATTTCATTTATTCATAACAATTTTCACTGTGTTGAACATAAATACCACATATAAATTATTAATTAAATGTCAATTTATACAAAGAATAGAGGTGCAGACATAATTCAAGTAGGTACTTAATTATAAGTTAATACATTAAAAGTCAATAAATTAATAATAGCAAGGAAGTCAATTAGGAGTCATATTAAAAATGTCTGGCAAAACTCCAATTTTGAAAATGGCAAAGAAATTCGAATCATGTCATAATTATGTTACTTAATAAAACCAATGTCACATTAATTAACCCTAGAATACTAATATAAAATTTTTATTGCTTAATAGTAATCATCGCCTGAGAGGCTACTTTTTGAAAAACCACATCTTTTTTTAAAGATTATTTATGAATGTAGAAGAAAAATATTATTTCAATAAAAGGCTAACCTCTGCTTTTTCAAATGTAATAACAAAAACATTTTTTGAAATCGACACGTCTTATACGGTGCTTTAAACTTAACATATGCAAAACTTTTTTGGTAAAACAGAGATAAATCATAATTTTTTGCCTTTGCTTTTAAACATTAAAAAAAAGTCATTTATCTAAAAGTATATTAACAGTCTGTTGATTTCATTATAAAAATGGATATTAAGCATTATAATTTTTATGGTACATAAGTTTAAAATTTGTCTTAATTAGTTCGATATTGCAGATTATACGATTTATTGCATTTCACATAGTAGTACACACTCATGCGCATTTTTTCGGTTGCTTTTTTTTGCTTTCTTATATGACATTTACATCCAAGTTCATTCTGTCATCAGAATCACAGTCTTCGACTTCTAAATTGCTTACATTCTCATTGGCAGTCTTCTTCCATCAACAATTTTTATATCTGATTGTTGAATGGGTTTAGCTATAAACTAAATATTATATTTCAATAAATAGAATTAGCACGTCATGTCTAAAACTCCAAAAACAATAAACAAGATCATGTAAAAATAATTACCTTTAATACTAAGGATCGCCTCCCAGGCGATCCAACACTCTGTAACTCTGCAATAACAAGAGCTCACGGGACGAGCGATCGCTAACTAACGCGTTTTGGGGTACACAGAGCTGAGATGAGTGCACAAGTAGCAACGATCGCACAATTTGAAATTACAGCGAAAAAACTGGTTAAGTGCGGCTTCCCAGGCGATGGTTAGTACTCTAGGGTTAAATGAATAAGGGTGCTACAATTAAAGTCACTTAAACCTACAATTCTTCAACTGAGTAGAGACATCTATCTAATCTAACAGGAACGCCCGAAGCTTTGTTTTAAATGTAGATGTGTAAATCAAACTTTTTAAGGGAAGCACTTTATTAATTCTTTTAATAAAGTGCTAGTATAAGTACTTACTGCTACACTGCCACAATATTGGAGTAAGTATTTATTTTGGTGTAACTACAATAAAGTATATTTATTATATTTATCTCTTCAGGAAATAAAACTAAATTTAAAATCTGAACATTTAATTACTTCAAATTATTTAGATAAGAAACTGTTGTTTTCTAGGAATTATTAAAACTAGGAGTAAAATGAGACATAAAATATGTATCATAAATTGCTAGAATTCTCAGTAAAACCCTTATTTTCCGATTCCTGAAGCCGTTTATCGTAACTGTTTCTGAGTTGTGACTTTATGACTAAGTGTCAGACTGTCATCTAATAAATCACGGGTGCACTTGTCTTTTAGTACGCGATTGTTGCTCACGCGCAGATCAGTGTGACGTCACGCGATAAATGGTGCTTGCTGCTTTATCATATCGTAGGTACTTACTTAAAAGTGAGTAAATTTAATAAGCGCAGAGGTCGGAATTAGGTAGAGTACTTAATTCATTTACTTACACTGTTTTCATACAGCGAAAGAATAAAGTTGATATTACCCCAAATCCCGTGAAATAAATACTAAAAAAAATTGCATGTAACTTATCTTCGTTTTATTTTGTCTAATATATCTCTGAGGTTTATATTATTATTTATTTGTAATACTGTTGGCCACACGGGGAAATCCCGGGAAGATCCATATTAATATCAACATTTCGATGCAAGTACTAAAATAATTCTACCTAGGTAATTCCGACCTCTGTTAATTAGTCTTTCATTTTTAGAAAGAAAGAAATTTTTTTTCTTCTTTTATACTTTTAAACAAATAAAATAATTTAAGTAGTCGTTATTAGTAATGAATGAATGTGAATTTATTGGAATAGGGAAACGTTTTTAAAAAAAAGATTAAAAAATGCAGCATGCGCAGCATAAACAACTAATTCTATTCTTCTAATGACAGACAAAGTTATTTCAATACAATTCATTTTTTTTCTACCCAGGTACTTATAATAAACATCAATATTTAACGAGACACTTGGAAAGCAATTTAACCTCATATCCTGTGCCCAGTAGCGATTGTGAGGCACTAACTGACGTTGTACGACCGCAATATAGAGCTGTCAACATGTTATGCTCTAGCGCACAACCGCAGAATAGATAGAACCTAGGAAGAATATTGCATTCCTGTGGAGTTAGTGGTCACCGGCCACAAGGATGGTTCCTCTTTCGAAACAGTTTATTTGAACTTTTTGGGAGTTAAACAAAAAAAAACTTTGTTGTAATAATGAAAGTTCTATTCATTAATAACGTTTTTTATTTTATAAGCCATCGGTATACATCGTAATTAAATCACACAGTCACAAGTAGTTGTTTATGATGGCGTCGTCCATAGAGTACCACCTGACGCCATCTTACAATACGTTCCATTCTACTACATCTTCCTTCTCAAAACAAGTTATTATTAATTCTAAAATAGATGACTAATTGACTACTTATAAAATTTTAGGAATGTGCTTTACTTACAATATAGGTAGGTAATTTAACTGGCAAACAAAAGAACTACGAGTATACGTATATATTTATGTTGTGTAGGCACATTACAATTTTATTGCTCCGAGTCATAATCATTAAATTTCAGTGGTCGCCTTATAGGGCGCCCAGCTCTAGTATGATATGGGCAAAGCGGTTGCCTTAAACTAGAAGATATGTCAGATGTGATATTTTCATTAGTAGTAACTACAGGCGAAGTATGAGTAGCTACCGGTGAAGTAGTAACTACAGGCGAAGTATAAGTAGCTACCGGTGAAGTACAAACTTCAGGCTGAATTAATGTGGTAGTAAAAGGCCCATCAGAACTTTTATTAAATTGTTCACAACTATCACGAATATGAATTTCATTTCTGACATATCTCCTTCCATTTTCACCTTCAATAACATATGATCTTGGATTTTCACTTATTTTAATTATTCTACCAGGATACCATTGTTTGTCCCCTATTTTACCACTTTGATATCTTATTATTTGGCCTGGCTTAAAACTAATCACTTTTCTAACATTTTTATCATAATATAGTTTACTTTTTTCTTTTAAGTATTCCAACTTCTTTTTATCACTGAAGCATGTCACTTTAGGTATCAATGATTTAAAACAACAAGGTATATTAGTTCTTAAGTTACGACTCATTAAATTTGATGCTGGGGAAGAAATAAGTCCTCTAGGAGTAGCTCTTTGATTAAGAAGTGCAAGGTATGGGTCCTCTCCAGAATCCATTGCTTTTTTAAAAATTGTTTTTGTTATTTTAACAGCACTTTCTGCTAACCCATTCGATTTTGGATAGTGCGGACTTGACATAACGTGAACAAAGCACCAATTCCTTGCAAAATTCTTAAACAAATCTGAATCAAAGCACAATGCTCCATCTGTATAAAGTATTAAAGGAATCCCATGCCTTGCAAATATCGATTTTAATTTTTGAATTACAGTTTCACTTCTTAAATTACCCAGGTTAGCTACCTCAATATAATTCGACAAAGCATCTACAGCCACTATATAATACTTTTGATTCAACTCAAAGATATCACAACCTACTTCTTGCCAGGGCAGTTTAGGCACTTTTTTGTATTGTAGACAAATTTTTTGTTTATTATTTTGATATTTCATGCACGTTGTGCAAGATTTTACAAAATTTTTAATTTCTTGAGCAATCCCTGGCCAAAACATAGTTAATTCTGCTCTAGAATTTGTTCTTGAGATACCTGGGTGTCCAGTATGTAACTTTTTTAGCATTTCAAATCGCAGTGAGTTAGGAATTAAAATCCTATTTCCTCTAAATAACAAATCTTTTATTAAAACAATTTCATCTCTATAATCAAAATAAGGTTTTAGGCATTCATCAACATTTTTGTAATGTTTAGGCCAGCCATTTAATGTAAAATCTTTTAATTTAACCATAACAGGGTCTTTATCTGTGTGCTGCTTAATTTTATTCCAATCTTCAGTAGTAACAGGTAAATTTTTAATCAACATAGAAATGTACCTTTCTAAATCGTTATCAAAATCTGTATCTTTATCACAGCCTAAAATTGAAAAGTCTCTAGATAAAGTGTCTGCTATATATAGATATTTACCAGGTGTATGTACAATATTTAAAGTATATGGCTGAAGTTTCAAAATCATTCGTTGTAATCTGATTGGTACATTATGTAGAGGCTTATTAATTACTCCTAAGATTGGTTTGTGATCTGTTTCAACCCGTACTGAATCTCTACCTATAATATATTGTCTAAACTTTTCTACACCAAAACAAATTGCCAAAAGTTCTTTCTCAATCTGTGAATATCTTTTTTGGGTTTCTGTTAAGGCTCGAGATGCAAAAGCTACAGGACGCCCATTTTGAATTAATACTGCACCTAAGCCGATTGAACTGGCATCTACACTGAGCGTTAACTCCTTATTTTGATCATAAAATGCTAAAACTGGAGCATTTATTATACTAGATTTTAGTTTTTCAAAACATTTTGTATGATGGTCATTCCAAATAAATTCGTTTTGATCTTTCAATAAATCTCTTAACGGTGCACTCAAATCTGAAAAATTTTGTATAAATTTAGACAGATAATTAACCATACCAAGTAATCTTTGCAATGTTTTTTTGTCAGTAGGCTGTTTCAATTCACTAATTGCTTTAATCTTTTCATAGTCCACGCTTACCCCATTCTCCCCAAATTTGTGCCCCAAAAATGTAACATTGTTAAGAAAAAATAAACATTTTTTAGGGTTAAACTTTATGTTACTTTTTGAAGCTTGTTCTAGAACTTGTAATAGAGTCAATTTCAATTCCTCCCTTGTACTACCCCACAAAATAATGTCGTCTTGAAATGTAGCTACATTTTTTAAGCAAGCAAATGTTTCGTAAATTATTCTATGAAAAATTTCTGCAGCGGGACTAATTCCAAAATATGGTAATCTAATAAAACAATACCTGCCCCACACTGTTTGGAAAGTACATAGCCTAGAACTTTCTCGATCTAATGGTAGATTCCAAAATCCAGACTGAGCATCTAGTTTACAAAACCATTTAGCACCACATAATTTAGCAGATATCTCTTCTACAGTGGGAAACGGAAAATGCGCTCGCTTTAATGCCTTATTTAATGGTCTTGGGTCAAGACATATTCTTAATGAATCATCTTTTTTAACTACAACCACCATTTGACTTACCCAATCTGTTGGCTCCGTAACCGGTTCTATAATTCCATTCTGAACCATGGAATCTAATTCTTTTTTAACTCTTGGTTGCAATGCATAGGGCAACCTACGGGCTGGGGATACAACAGGTTTGACATTAGCATCAATTTCCAACTTTATTGTCTGCGGAATACATCCTACTTGTCCATCAAATAAGTGGTTATATTGCATAGGAATAAATTTTATTTCTTGAATCCTTTTAACTAACCCTAATTGTTCAGAGGCATATAATCCTAATATATTTGAGCAAAGTTGATCCACAATGAAAAATTCTAATACATGCAAAGTATTATTAAACAGGCAGTTTATAAATAATTTTCCTACTACAGGTACTTTTTCATTAGTAAATGAGGTTATTTGAATATTTGTTTTCTTAATGTTGGTTGTCAGCCCTAAACCTTTACACTGCATAAAACTTAAAACATTACATTGAGCGCCAGTATCGACTTTAAATTCTACTTTTTGACCATTAATCACTAGAGATGCAATATACCACTCATTGTTATTAGTGTTCAACGAACATATTGTTAAATCATGTACCTGAAATTCTTCATCACTATTTATTCCTTCCGTTGCTTCATTTTCCAGTAAATTCACCTTTCTTCTTGCATTTGCCTTACACTGTCTTGCAAAATGATTCTTTTTCTTACATAATGCACATAATTTGCCAAATGCTGGGCAACGGCCATAAATGTGATCAAAACCACAATAGTTACATTTTTGTTGAGTACCTTTTAAATTCTTCTTCTTTATTTCATCAACTTCCGGGGATTCCTCTTTTATTTTAGGCATTTCGTTATTGTTTTGTATTATGCCAATCTGGGAATCAACTATAGCATATGTCCTGCATAAATCCAACGCCTTTGTCAAAGTGAGATCTGATATTGTTAACAATTGTCTTCTTACAGTAACATTATTAATTCCACAGATAAACAGATCTCGTATCAGCTCATCATTTAAAACACCTAGTTCACAAGTTTTACTGAGGTTTTTAAGAGCTGTAAGGTAATTTTCAAAGGATTCACTTTCCATCTGTTTTCGAGTAAATAAAACATATCTCTCGTACGTAATATTCCTTTTCGGTACAAAATAACTATCAAATTTTTTCAAAATGTCTTCAAACGAACCTTTTCTTTCTGCTTCTGTAAAACTCTCAAAAACTTCTTGACAAATTTCGCCGCCTTGGTGCAGAAGGATGCCAATTTTTTGTTTTTCTTCTGCCTTGGGATTGTAAGCGTCTATAAAATATATAAGCTGCCTTTTAAATTTAATCCAGTTCATATTCATGTCTCCCTCCATATTTAGGCATTTAATTACAGTATGATTTCCTGGGCCGTCCATTGTTCTTAACCTTTAATACAAAATACTATTTGCAGAGTTCTTGTTCGAAAGGATCTTTTTGTACCGCTGTCACCATGTTGTAATAATGAAAGTTCTATTCATTAATAACGTTTTTTATTTTATAAGCCATCGGTATACATCGTAATCAAATCACACAGTCACAAGTAGTTGTTTATGATGGCGTCGTCCATAGAGTACCACCTGACGCCATCTTACAATACGTTCCATTCTACTACAAACTTTTTGAAAAAAAGGGAACCGACTTCAAAACCGAACACAAAAAAGTGTAAAATAAATTTTCTTTCGGAAGTCGGTGGCTTTGTTTTTTATTTCATTGACTATGGCCACTGACTTCCGAAAAAAAAATATTTTACACTTTTTTTGTGTTCGGCTTTGAAGTCGGTTCCCTTTTTTTCAAAAAGTTTTTTATTTTACCCTTCTTAGTTTAGATATTCAACAAAAATCTAAATAATTGTTATTTAGATTTTTGTTGAATAAAAAGGCGTCTTTAAAAATCTACAATCCAAGTAAGCAAAAAAAGGGAACCGACTTCAAAACCAAACACAAAAAAAAAACTGTAAAATAACTTTTCTTTCGGAAGTCGGTGGCTTTGTTTTTTTTATTATATCATTGACTATGGCCACCGACTTCCGAAAGAAAAGTTATTTTACAGTTTTTTTGTGTTTGGTTTTGAAGTCGGTTCCCTTTTTTTCAAAAAGTTTTTTATTTTTCCCTTTTTAGTTTAGAAATTCAACAAAAATCTTCATATAATCGGCGTCTTTTTGAAAATCTGCAATCCTAGTAAGCAACAAAAACGGATTTGTACGGGCAACTTCACGAGATATCCATTAGTGTTATATACTAAAACCTTCCCCAGATTGTAACAAATACTTTTCTGAAAACCGCACAAAATCGGTTCAGCCAAACGCGAGATAATCGCGGACAAACATACATACATACAGGTCGAACTGAGAACCTGCTTTTTTTTTGAAGTCGGTTAAAATTCCAAATGATCATTTCTTTATTGATGTACGACGCCAGCACATCAAGCTACCCCAAATTGTCAAACTTTAATAGCTTTTTAACTTTATCAGAATCGAAGGTGCCTATTTGCTTGGTACTTGGTAATTAAACAGATTGGAATAGGTTGATGTACTTACAGGCGTATGTACTATCAAAAAACCGTCGCATTCATTGTATTTTTTTTAAGATCTAAGTCAGTGACTCTGGTTCTTTTTCGAATATAATTATCCTTGTTTCAGATTTTATCACACAATGAAACTCCGATCGTTGCTGTTTTTATAACTGGTTGAGTGACTCGATTATAGTCTGTTTGCATTGCCATAGCCTAATTAATATCCAACTATTGGAAATCAAGAAGGACGAAAATCACAAATCAAGACCCACCCAACAAAATATTTATATTTATTTACTACCCAATTCAAGTACAATCAAAGTCTCAATTCCTCAATAAATATCGGTCACCACACAGGAAGAAAACCCGGAACACCGCGCAGATGTGCGCCCGCACAGAGCCAAATAGGCCGCCATTTTAGGGCAAGCGCCAATCAATATTGTACCGCGTATTAATGAAGTTATTAATGATGAGGAAGTTGAAGTAATGGCGTTTATTTATAACTTGTGCACGTGGCCTATTCGGTGTATTAGTTAATTTAAATTGGAGAACAAACTAGCTAATACATACGAGTATTTGGCGGCTTTGTAATAGGGTAGTTTCCAGGGTCAAAATAATTACATTCTATTTAGTCCGTATTTTAGATTACAAAAAAATATTGGACACGTATTTTTTCTTTTTTCGATTAAACAAAAAATAACAAAGATATAGCCCATTAAAGTTACGTGTGCCGTCATCCCGCGCGAAAAAATGTCACGCGACGTGACGTCACAAGTAACTTTAATAGGCTATATCTTTGTCATTTTTAGTCTAATTTACAAATAAAAAAAATCGTGTCCCTTATTTTTGAATAATCTAAAAGACGGACTAATTACACTTTTTAGGGCAACTAGCCTATCGTAAGTGAGTAACACTAGTACAACTTTTTTAAAGTGTTTAGTAAAGTAAAGTGGTACTGACTAGATGAAGATCCCAGTTTTTTTACAACGAAAATCCTTAGAATATTAAGTATAAAATGGTTCACCGTAGTTGATCTTCTTACAGACAATAACGATTCATTTATGAGAAAATGGGTTTGTGTGTTACTTTTTCACCCTGAAACGCTCAACCAATTTTGATGAAACTCACGTTTTGTGTAAAAACTGATAGTGAATGCGGTTGTGGAAAAATAATCAAAGATTTTGTCAGTCGAAAAGTTTGAAGCAAATCTGTCGACAAAAGAAGTTTCAGAAGCTTGTTAAGCTTAAAAAGCTTTTCTCTCCATTTGTATTCAACAACCATCTCTAGGGTTTCATCTAAAAAATGACCGTGGAACGTAAAGGGCTATTATAGGATCACCGTGGATTTTTTAGTCACTACAAGCTGGCGGTGGGCCGGTGGGTAGGTAGAAGAAGGAATAAAATGGTACCATCTAGAATCAAAAAGGTACAATCAAAATTCATGATCAAGATCAAGATCGGTTCAGAAATTTAGAAGTGAAGTGAAAGCACAACCAACTATTTCACTTTCTTTTTAGGTTAGGAGAAATATATTTCATGTTATATTTTTTTATTTTGGACATTCGAAATTGCCTTTTCCATTTTTTTATATCTTTGAGAACTTTCCGCCACATTAGGAATTTCTCCTGTGCCGTGGGTGCGTTTACAAACATAAACTCACATACACAAACACTCAGACCCGGAACAACTACTTGTAGATTATACAAATATTTGTTCCGTGCGGGGAACGAACCTTCGACACGCAGCAGTCGATCGCTCAGCCACTGCGCCAACCGTGCCGTCATTTAGTAGCATAGGTTTCGTAAAACCCAAAAATCAAAGGAATTCCCCTAAGGACCTATACACACCACGTTTTTTAAACGCGCCGTCGCTTCGACGCGCGTTTTGGAATCGCTCGTCGCCGGCGCGTTTTTGTCTAAGAGCTGGTTCACATTAGGTCGGAACGACAGTTTACCGTTGACCGACTGTCGGGTGTTGCTGTTCACACTAGACACTGCCGATCCGACCTAATGTGAACACTACCGTCGGTACGGTCGTTTTACTGCCCGGGTCGCCACAAAGCAGTTGGAGTTGGCTTTCGTATACGATGGACGACGACGACGTTTGATTGCAATGCAATGTGGTATTTAAATAGAAGACAGAAAAAGAAAAAGGAAAAATTTGATGCATCCAATAATTGCCGAGCGAAATAAAGTTAAACTTTTAAAAGTACCTATTATAATAACTTTAGAATGTCTATTCGTTCCTTTGATGACTTAATCGCGAAAGTTAAAGGTGGTATAACAGGACAAAATACAAGATTCAGAGATATATTGGAGGCGGGCGGGCGGCTCCGCCGCTTTGCGCCGACAAATGTGAACGGCGCCATACTTGCCAGTACGCCTATATTATGCCCGACCCGACAGAAATCGTGGCTGAACGTACGGTAAGTGTCAGCTCCGACAGTTTTGTCGGGTCGCCCTAATGTGAACGGCGCTATTTGACATACATATGCCAATATGGATCCGACACTTTTGTCGTTCCGATAAAACTGTCGTTCCGACCTAATGTGAACCAGCTTTAACAGAGCAGTTCGTTGTCGCGATACAAAGTGTCAAACGCGTGTTTGCATCGCGTCTGTATCGCTACAAACGCGCGTCAACGGCGCGTTTAATAAACGTGGTGTGCATAGGCTCTTAGAGAGCGGCCAGCAGCGTCCTTCTGTCTGACGGCTAATAACAAGCTCAACTTATTCGCTACCAATCGCGGTCATTATACCGATATTTATACCGAATAAGTAGCACAGCGTTTAATTACCTAGATCGCATTCTGCCTCCGATTTTATCCGCCTGGATTTTCCTGTATACAGGTTAATTTTTTACGCAAAAATAAGTTTATGGAAAGTCGTCAAATGTAATCTCGCGCATCAGCCGGAGCAAAAGAATTAATTTGATTTGCTCAACAAACTACATGTTTTTCAGTTGGCGTTTCCGTTCTGGGGCCACGGTGTCTTTTTAAGATAGTCCTGTAACCTTGGCCAGCATCAGTAAATCGTATGGGCATTCGAGAAAACAAGTAGGTGTGTGTCCGGTCGCAATCGCGTGACAAATAAATACTGTTGTAAAATAAAAACTTATTTTTTAATTAAAAATTAAAAAACACATATTGTTTAATTTTTTTTTTAGCAATAACATACGAAAATATCCGTACTAGGTACATAAAAAATTACCCTGAATACAAAGTTTAATAGGTACCTCATTTAGGGTTTATTTCGAAAAACAAAGTGCTGTTACCATAAAACAGGTAAGAATCGCACTCGACAGCCGAGAGTTCCGTACCAAGTTATATTATACTGCTTTTGCCCGCTCACCCTTACCCCCCTTATTGCCTCGAAACTTAACTGCAACTGCACTGCAACGTCACTTCTTCTGTTACGTGAATTGAGGCACAGGACCAAAGCAGCTTTCAAGTGGTGAATTTTTGATATCGGTCCAGTAGTTTTTGAGTTTAACCATACTTAAAAATTGAGAATTGTCCTCTATTTCATGTCGGTATACTTTATGTACTAATGATCGATAACGCATTTTTAAATAAAAATACCATTTTTACACACATGCCATGCATGTCTTTTATGTTGTAATAGTCATTATCACTCTTTTAAAAATTATGAAAAAATTCTCCTGTAAAAGGAACTTTTTTTACTTAATTAAATTGTTTTTTTATTATACACCGTGTTCCGGACGATATACATAAACTTCGACCAGATGTTCAAACCACGGAAGTAAGCATTTTTCATTATGGACACATTAATAAATTCTTATTTTTTATTTTTTGTTAATTTTCATACAAACTAAATACCTAGACGTAAATAACCCGATATGCATGCCTCTTTATCCGAATTGGCAACGTCATTCATAACATTTGGCGGGCTGAAACAAATGAAATGCAAATAGTATTTGATAGATTTCAAATTAAGATACTTTCTCACTGCATAGCTCAATTAAATTTCATCAAATGAAATTACAAATATCTTTGTAACGAAGCCTTTTTAAGTACTACTTCCTTTGTTGGATTTGATTTGTAAAAGCCATAGAAGTATTTGCTAAAGTTTATGGATAACGTGAAGAACACGGTGTATATTAATATGTGCCTAGTACCTACTCTTCATGTATTCTCTCTGAAATTAGATATAGGACTCTACTTTTTTCTAAAAATATCTAGATGTGAATCATAGGTACTTTGTACACCATGTATCGGTATCACATTACCTCAATATGACCGTGATGAATGCATGCGCATGTCTCGCTAAATAATATGCGCAGTGACATGTGCCATGACGCTATGGCCTTATTAGGGTGAAGATTGGTTGTCTATCTCCCTGCCATATGGTATAACTGTCCAACCACGAATCAAATGCCTTTCACGTTTTTGTGAAGTAAAGTACCTATACGTAGATTTTGACGATACTAGAAGAGCTTTTTCATTTTCCATAAATCTTGTGTTTTTTTATCGTGTTAAAATCATCAAATGAGTCCTCCCACCTAGGGCGGGACGGGTGGGACTGTTAGACTGTGGGAGTCCAGGGAAGGTTTAAAAAAAAGGTGAGTAAATAATTATGTTAAAAGAAAAAAAAATATTTTGAGGAGGTAGGTACGAAGTTTTCCGGGTCAGCTAGTACTCGTACAGAATATAATTGCCAAGTGTTACAATCATTTAATTTTGTGTTACTCAACAGTATTCACGTCTTTCGTCCAGTTATACAATTTGACACAATTTCAAGCTCTATTTGAGTGTCGAACACAAAGTCTGGCGCGAAAGCAACCGGCAGCCATTTTATAGTTTTTGGAACAGATTCATACAGAGATTAAAGTGACGCGATCAAAGAGGTTTTAAATAAAAGATTTCTAATTTATGAACGTCGTATTTTTTCCCGTTAAAAAGGATGTTTTCAAAGACTTTTTCTGGATACTTGTTTACGTGAAATTTCGTTTTGTAATATTCAAAGATCAAAGATTCCATCCAATAGAGTAGTGACTAAAGTGATTATTTCGAAATCAAAATATCTTCTGTTTACAAAGGGTACCTATCTTTGGAAAGTTGGAAGTATGGATCAAATCGAATAGGGGCACAGGAGAGGGCTCATAATTATATCTCAGCTATTTTTGCTGTTTAAAAGTTGTGAACAATTTTCGTAATCAGATAGGTAACAAGTGCCTACAAATTGAAAAAAAATAATATCCCAGTAATTGATACCTCTAAAGAATCTCTATGCCTTTAAGAAGTTTCTATACGTGGTCAACTTTCGCTAGTGTGACATTGTTATCAGACTTTCGAGCTTCTGTCAATTAAATAATCTATGGTTTATTAATTATAATCGCTTTTCATGCCTTTTGTTATCGATCCTACTAACATTTTTAACCGACTTCAAAAAAAAAGTAGGTTCTCAGTTCGACCTGTATGTATGTTTGTATGTATGTATGTTTCGATGCGGTTTTCAGAAAAATGTTCGTTACATTCTGGGGAAGGTATGTGTACATAACTATAATGGATATCTCGAAAAGTTGCCCGCATAGATCGGTTTTTGTTGCTTACTAGCATTGCAGATTTTCAAAGACGCCGATTTTATGAAGATTTTTGTTGAATGTCTAAACTAAAAAGGTAAAAATTAAAACTTTTTAAAAAAAAGGGAACCGACTTCAAAACCCATACGCATACGTGGCCATAGTCAATGAAATAAAAAACAAAGCCACCGACTTCCGAAAGAAAAGTTATTTCACACTTTTTTGTGTTTGGTTTTGAAGTCGGTTCCCTTTTTATCAAAAAGTTTTAAACATAAAAGTTTGGAAGCATGGATGTCTAGATGTTTGTTACTCGAACGGGAATAATTTTCGAATGGAGCGGGGAAACCGCTCGCAAAGGCTCGTATTAACATATTTGTACCTGTTTAATGTCTTCAACTTAACACTATTTTCACGTCACGTTACTCAAAACAATTTCGATCTTAAAACTCACTTAATTGTTCCCATTTATTACTAGAGAGCTTGCCACGAATGTGCGACCTACAGCTCTGTTACGTTACAGGTTTACAGCCTTACTTAGATAATAATATATCCAGATTCCGTGTTCCAAACAAAACTTATCGTTTTTAACCGACTTCAGTCGTAAATGTATGATACATGGCGGATCGTTAATTCTTATTAAGAAATCTATTAAATGTAAAACTAGAAATGACATTGTTGAACTGTCGGTTGAACATACCATTGAATTGTCCTGTGTTGAGCTTGATAAGCATGTTATAGTATGTGTCTACAGACCCCCAAATTATCAGAATCTACCTATGTTTGATGCTATAATGGAAGATGTTTTAAATAAAATATGTACTAGTAGTAAATCTATCATCATCTGTGGTGATTTTAATGTTAATTTATTAGAAAATAGCTCCAATAGTATTAGATTGTTGAGTCTTTTTAAATCTTTTAATTTGTCACATGTTTTTATGGAACCAACCAGAGTGACAGCTTCTTCTGCCACTTGCTTAGATAATGTATTTTCTAACTGTGATTACTTACATAAGGAAATTGTTAATAAACTGCCATCTGATCACAGTGGCCAAACAATAACGTTTTGCGCCTATACACCTATTCAAAAAACTCAAATAAGGTATAGGCCAATTACAGATAAAAATTTAGCAAACATGAATAATACTATAGCAAGTAAATTATGTGATCATAGCTTTAATAATATAAGTGACCCAAATGAGTTCTACGCAGAGTTTTTTGGAATTTTAAACACACAATACAATCGTATTTTTCCTCTAAAAACTAAAACTATCTGCACAAAGTTCTTATTTAGTGATTGGGCAACACCAGGAATTCGCAAAAGTAGAGAGAAACTCTTTGAACTTTATGGTCTTAAGAGTCATAATATGAATAATATTAGCTTTCATAAATATGTAGCCAAATATTCAAAAACTTTTAAACGTGTATGTAAAACAGCTAAGGCTCTTTTTATTAGTGGTAAAATTAAATCAGCTGATGATAAAATTAAAACAACCTGGCAAATTATAAATAATGAGACAGGTAGGAATAAACAGCGTAATAACGAATTCAATTTAGAAACTGCACATGGTCCTATAAACACAGATATAGAAGTAGCTCAGGAATTTGAAAAGTTTTTTTCGAACATACCTCTTAAAACGACTGAGTCCTTAAATTCGTCACCCGCACTCTCTGCTGCCTTACTTAGAAATAATGTAAAGGCATGCCCGACGGAGTTTAGGTTTCGGCACACAAACCCCCAAGCTGTGATTAAAGCATTCAAAGATCTTAAAATTAAGTCAACAGAAGATCTCTGGGGAATGTCTGTGAAGGCCTGTAAATCTTTAATAGAAACCGTTGCGCCTTATTTAGCTTTTATATTTAATACCAGTGTAGACCAAGGAGTGTTTCCGGATCTCATGAAGCATAGTAAGGTAGCTCCACTTTTCAAATCGGGTGATTGTAAAGATCCTAACAATTATAGGCCTGTGTCAATTTTGCCAGTTTTCAGTAAGGTGTTTGAAAAGTTAATGCTTGAACAAATGCTATGTCACTTCAATAGAAACTCCATCTTTCATGATCAACAGTTCGGTTTCACCAAAGGTCGCTGTACAACTGACGCCGGTGTTACCCTATTGAAGAACATTTTTAACTCCTGGGAGGAAGCGCAAGATGCCATAGGAATCTTTTGCGACCTCTCAAAGGCATTCGATTGCGTAAACCATGAAACGCTTTTGCTGAAACTGGAACATTATGGAATTAAAAATACAGCTCTTGATTTACTCAAATCATACCTAAGAGATAGACAGGTTAAAGTTCAGATAAACGGTATAAACTCATTAGGGGCTGAAATGACTATGGGCGTGCCTCAAGGTTCTATTTTGGGTCCATTCCTTTTCTTAGTCTATATTAATGATTTACCCCATTTACTAAAAAATCAACCACAGATGGTGTTATTTGCGGATGATACATCGTTAATTTTTAAAATAGATAGACGTGCACAAAATCTAGACACTGTTAATGACTGTATTTCTAAGGTTCAAAATTGGTTTACTCTAAACAATTTAGTTCTTAATGAAAAGAAAACAAAATGTATTAGATTCACTTTGCCAAATGTTAGAAGTAGCAATTGCGACATTTTATTGAACGGAGAAAAATTGGATTTTATTAAACAGACAGTTTTCTTAGGAATCACGTTAGACGATAAATTACAATGGGGCCCCCACATAGCATCTCTAGCGGGGCGACTCAGCTCAGCCGCCTATGCTGTTAGAAAGATAAGACAGTTAACAGACGTCGAAACTGCGCGTTTGGTTTACTTCAGCTACTTTCACAGCATTATGTCTTATGGCATTCTACTGTGGGGCCGGGCAGCTGACATTGAATCCATTTTTATTTTGCAAAAGAGAGCCGTCAGAGCGATTTACAATCTAGGTCGTCGCGAATCTCTTAGGGAACTATTCAAAAAGATTAATATAATGACAGTGCCTTGTCAATTTATTTATGAAAATATAATGTATGTTAGGAAAAATCTTCATCTTTTTAATAAAATAAGCGATAGACATAATTTTAATACTAGAAATAAAGATAAAATTGATCAACCTTATTTTAGATTGTCCAAAGTCCAAAAATCTTTTATGGGGTACTGTGTTAAATGTTATAATAAAATACCTAGCGAAATTTTAACCCTAAATGAAAGAAAGTTTAAAAGTTATATAAAAAATACACTTAGTAAACAAGCATATTATAAATTAGAAGATTATATCCAAGATAAAAATGTTTGGAAACATGCTGGTCCTGCTCCATAGTACAATGTAGGGCTTAAGCAGAATCAAACTGGTTGAAATTTGAATGCTCACACATTTTTTATATTTGTAAAATAGCTGTAATTGCAATATTTTGTTAAAATGTGAACACCATGTACCTATTTGCGTTTTTTTTTTTTTTTGATTTCTTATTATTTTATTTTTTTATAATATTTAGTCTATATTTTCAAGGTACATTGCTTTCACATTATTTATTTCAAATGATGTTATAAAAATATTGTAAAACATGTTTAAAAAGAGTAAGTATGGAGTTTCTTGCCCATTCTTCTTCATACAACCTACCTTTGCGAATGGGTGTAGATTCAATCCCATCCCATCCCATTTCCTTAATTTTAATATTTCGACGTTTAAAAGTGCCTCTTTGATGGCCTATTTGAAATAAAAGATTTGACTTTGACTTTGACTTTGACTTCAAAAAAAAGTAGGTTCTTAGTTCGACCTGTATGTATGTATGTTTGTCCGCGATTATCTCGCGTTTGGCTGAACCGATTTTGATGTGGTTTTCAGAAAAGTGTTCGTTACATTCTGGGGAAGGTTTTAGTATAGGTATAACAATAATGGATATATCGTGAAGTTGCCCGCATAGATCCGTTTTTGTTGCTTACTAGGATTGTAGATTTTCAATGACGCCGATTATAATTATGAAGATTTTTCTTGAATATCTAAACTAAAAAGGGGAAAATAAAAACTTTTTGAAAAAAGGGAACGGACTTCAAAACCAAACACAAAAAAAAGTGTAAAATGCTACTCTTTCGGAAGTCGGTGGCAATAGTCAATGAAATAAAAAAACAAAGCCAAAAGTTATTTTACACTTTTTTTTGTGTTTGGTTTTGAAGTCGGTTCCCTTTTTTCAAAAAGTTTTTTTAGTGATCACTTTCTTATGAATGTGTGAGCGTCACGCACATATTTAAATGTTTTCCTTGGAGATGTTCCCTTGTTTAACGTACGAATCGAACGACGGTGGTAATCTACCGTGTTTTTGGCTTCAATTCTCAGTGGCCTACTATGGACATTCTATAATCCAAGGTTACAGCTATAAGTTGAGACTGTAGCATAGTAATATGTGCCTGAAGTGTTATTCTCTAAAACTCAGTGCCGTGACAGCGTTGAAACTACGCCTTGTCTTATGTGGATTTTTGTCAACCATCAGAGGGATAAATGGTGCCTTCCGTCCTATTTAGAACGGAAGGACTCAGAAATAACTGATTGACCTTGGAGCGAATTATTTTATTTTTGAATTTTTTTTTGTTTGTTTTTAAGTTTATCCTGTACATTTTTAGCCTATTGTGTGCCTCTAATGGGCAACGGCTTTCCCTTATTACAGCCAAGTAAAATTATAGTTTAATAGTATGAAAAATCTCATTCTTTATACCTATTCACTAAACTATTTTTATTTTTCTTATGAGAGATTAAAAGAGAGATTAAAAAGTTTATTTCGGAACCATAACATAAGAATAAATATAACAAGTAGATCGATGATAGCTGCAAAAGTATAAAACTGCAGCGCAGCTAGCAGCTACCAACGCCCTTCTACAGAAACAGAATGGAATTGATGCTCCGTGCAAAAAAGTGCTTAAAATTAAGAAAATTTTAATAAAACAAAACATTAAAAAACAAAAATTAAAAAGGACAAAAATTAAATAAAAATAGTACAAAAAATAATCATTTGGGGTGTGTGGGTGAGTGTCAATGAGGTGTGTTGTGTGTGTGAGTTTATGGCATTATGTGTTGTCTCTGATTTTGTAGTTATATATTTTTATGTTATATACTCCGCGCACTTATGCTGGGCCCACTGAACCAACTAAATTTTATTACTTTCAAGACATAACGACTACATAACATAACTGGTTAATTACTAGTTATTATCACAGACATAATATAAGTTATGTTATGTTCCTCAGTAATGACTGAGGCGAATCGCAGTTAACTGTGGAGGCGATTGAGTAAAATTATTGGCCATTTTACTCAATGTTATAAATGCCAAAAAAAACCTGGATGGATGTATGTATTTAGCTATGAATGGATGTTTGTTGCTCATTCACACAAAAGCTGCTGAAAGGATTTAGATGTAATGTGGTGCACAGATAGGTTATAATATGGATTAACACATAGGATAGTCTTTATCCCGGATTTTATGTTAGCGTGGGACGATTTTTTGAGTTAAAGCGGGTGAACCCCTGCCAACTGCTAGTACTTAATAAGCGACATGTCTCTAAATGCCAAGTCATTATATCCGACATCGTTTTAAAGAATTTTGTAAGTATACGAGTAAAAACCAAACTTCGATGTGGAATACGCCATAATAAGCGGGGTCATAATAAACGGATTATACTGTATGACATTCATGAGGAGCTCGTGGCTAAATAATTACAGCCGCACAGGCCGATCTTCCGGGTTAAGGTGAATGTGGAGCATTCACAGCATTCACTCATTCATGAACAAAAAAATAACATAAAAATTCATTCCTGAAGCTTTATGAACTTAGAGCATTGTATTGATGATTTTGTTGATTATAATTCTGTTACTACATACGTCTTACAGTCGCGATCAATATTTTAATCAACATACAACCTAGCACTGTCTTGCAAATTGCAAAAAACCCAAGAAATTTTGAATTTCGCGGGCTACCCTGGAGCATTCACCTTAAGCCGCACTTGCCAGGGTTGGTCTGAGGATTGGTGACCATCTATCATAGCGAGTTTCCCCTTGCCTAAAGCACGTAGAGCCGTTGGTTCCGGCTGTCATTTGTAGATCTTTCACTGTCGTTACTGTTAGTCAGGAAGCTCATAAGTCTGACAACCAGTCTTACCATGGGGTATCGTATTGCCCAGTTACTGTGTTGTGGAGGTCCGACAGATAGTCGCTCCATGTAAAATACTGATATTCAGCTGTATCTGGTTCGACTGGAAGCCGACCCCAATATAGTTGGGAAACAGATGATAACTGTTTAACATTCTTAAGACAATAGATGGCGCCAAATTTATGATTCGAATTGATTGCCAAATAAACGCAAGCGAAACCATAGACAAAAGTTAGTGTTGAGTATTTCCAGAGTTCACAGACCGATAAGTAAACCATGTGATATTTACATAAGTCTCATTAAAGCAATAAAATATAATAACGCTCGTCATATCTCATGTGGCATAGATCGAATGATTAGATTAATATCTCTAAGCGAATGTAATCGAAACATATTCATAACAAACAAATTGATGCACGCCCTTTATTCAAAAAGGTTACCATGTTGCAATACTATAAAGTATGTGTTTGTAGGTACCTCTATAGCCATCAATAATGCAAATCGAGGTATATAGTAGTGAGAGTAGAGCTTGTCACAAGAAACGCTCGCGCTATAGCCAACTTCGGTAAAATGGCGACAAACGTCTTATAGAAACGCTATAGGAAGCCAAAACTAGCTTGTCTTTCTGAAGATGCAACCAGTGGTGGAAAACGGGACTAATGCTCATAAACGAAAATTTTCAATTTTTAAATTGTCTCACTTAAAAAGTGCAATATAATTAAAATATAATAGGTACAAAATCCAACTCGGCTGGGCAGCGTTCGGGAAACTGCACTGTAAAGCCTTTCGAGGCTTCCGGCGACTGGGACCGCAATAAAGTGACACCGCGGTCCCAGTTGCCGGATGCATTTAATTTTAATATTTGTATTCCGTCGACTGGGACCGATCCATGAATTGAACCAGAACGGTACGGTCAGACGAAAAATGTCTATGGAAATTGTCTTGTTCAATACAAACCAGGAAAAGTAATAGGCTAGCATAGGTTCAAAGTGATCTGTATTAAAAATTATTTTCAGGTAATCTATTCCTGCCGAGAATTATCTCGGCAGGAATAGATTACCTGAAATTGTCTTGTATCGATTTAGAAATATTTAAATAAATACCACTTTGAACTTATACTAGCCATGTACTTTTGCTGATTAGTCAATGAAAAAGGCAAATTCAGGTAATCTCCTACTTAGAATTATTTAAATATAGGCGTATACTGAACTCATGCTAGCCTAGTACTTTCTTCTTGGACAATAGGGTTTTTTTTCTCTGAGGACATTGTCCTCTCCCTCACGCGGCCCGCCTCCTCCTACGCGAGCATAACTGCTTTGCAGGAGGTGACCGCTTCCCACTCCGTCTCGCCCCGCAGCATGGCCGTGACCAATGCCGGGCGCGAGAGGTCTCCGCCTATCGCCGCCGTGAGGACACATCGGTGCTCTGCCCAAGCGGGGCAGTCTTACACCATATGCTCTACTGTGTCCTCCGGGCGATATTCGCAGTGGTGACACCCAGGAAAGTACTAGGCTAGCGTAAGTTCAAAGTGGTATTTATTTAAATATTTCTGAATTGATACAAGACAATTTCAGGTAACCTATTTCTGCCAAGAATTATATTAATAGACCACATTGAACCTATGCTAGCCTATTACTTTTTACCTGGTTTGTATTGAACAAGACAATTTCCACAGGCATTTTTCGTCTGACTGTACCGTTCTGGTTCAATTTATGGATCGGTCCCAGTCGACGGAATACAATTATTAAAATTAAATGCATCCGGCAACTGGGACCGCGGTGTCTCTTTATTGCGGTCCCAGTCGCCGGAAGCCTCCCTGCAGACACACGCGATTAATCGCGCTGCGACAACACTCTAAAAATACTGCGAATGGACCGCGACATGTCGCCCCGCGCGATTAATCGCGTGTGTCTGCAGGAGGCTTTACGTTTTCTCGTCCAGAATCCTTCAGTGCCTATAGTCGAAAGTTTTCGACCAATATGTGTTACCAGTATGGTGTTTGGCCTCAAACGTGGACTCTATTACTTTACTATGGGCCTCACTAGAAACCTCAATATACTCCAACGAACTATGGAGAGGGCTATGATCGGAGTCTCTCTGCGCGATCGACTCAGAGATGAGGAGATTCGTAGACGAACTAAGTTACCGACATAGCCCATCGAATTAGCAAGTTGAGATGGCAGTGGGCAGGCCATATAGCACGCAGAACTGATGGCCGATGGGGCTGTAAGGTTCTCGAATGGAGACCACGTACCGGCAAGCGCAGCGTAGGACGTCCACACTCGAGGTGGGCAGACGATCTTGTGAAGACCACAGGATCACGCTGGATGCAAACTGCTTCCAACCGATGAGGTACAAAATTTTAAAAATATTTATTGAAAATTAATTTGTACTAAGTATTATAATTTTTATTTGTTAATTTTTATTTTCATAAGTATGATCTATGTAAGAGGTGTGCAAGTGATAGAAAAGCATGCATGACTAACGTGACCATTTTTTTTTTGTCAGAGCGGGACATCTGCGGAATTAAGTAATAAAAACAGTTTGTGTTTTAGAATAGAAGTTAGAATAACTTATTCTATCTTCTATAATAAAAAACCGGCCAAGAGCGAGTCGGACTCGCCCATAAAGGGTTCCGTAGCAGCAAGTAATAACATACTATAAAAGTTCTTGTAGTTGGTTCCAACTTTGAAAGGTTTACGATTAATGACGTATTAAAAAAAAAAAACTTGAGAGGTGTCAAGGCACGTCGAAAATCGCTATGAACCTGTTAAAAAGGTTCAAGCGATTTTCGAACCTCCACCCCACACTACCCCACTCCACTCCGCTCCACTTCGCTCCACTCTGCTCCACTCCGCTCCACTCCGCTCCACTCCGCTCCACTCCGCTCTACTCCACTCCGCTCCGCTCCACTCCACTCCGCTCCACTCCACTCCACTCCGCTCCACTCCACTCCACTCCACTCCGCTCCACTCCACTCCACTCCACTCCACTGCACTGCACTCCACTCCACTGCACTCCACTCCACTCCACTACCTATTATAGCTGTAAAAATGAAGTTGACAAACTTACATTTGCAGTTGTTCTCCGATACATTTTGTTTAGGAAAATGTTATCCCAGTACGTTTTATAAGTTGGTCAACTATTACTCGTAAACTTGTAAAGCCCACTTAGTCATGATAATTTTCTTTTAAACTTCGTTATATACCTATACTACTATTGTAAATTTTTTCACACCCCCAAACATAACCGTTTAGCTGGTAGAGGGGGGGGACACTCGAGTAGGGCAAAAATTAGCACTTTAAAGCTTAATATTTCACAAACGAATCTTTTTATCAAAAAATTGTTGATGGAAACTACCAATATTTTTTAAAGGCCTATTTAATGATACCCCACACTAAGGGGTACGCGAGAAAAAAAAAAAACATCCCCGCTTTACGTGTACAGGAGGTACCCTAAAAAAAATATTTTACGAGATTTTATTTTACCACTTTTTTGACGCAACAAATCCGTATATTTACACCAAAATACAGCTTTCTAGTGCTGGGCGTCTCTGAGCTAAGCTGCGGACAGACGGACGGACGGACGGACGGACATGGCGAAACTATAAGGGTTCCTTGTTGACTACGGAACCCTAAAAACTTGTAAAACACTACAAACTTTCAGTTATTCCAAAGGTTATTCTCAATAACTCAAAATAATCAAAGCAAATTCGGCCGGGAATCCCATTTCGGACGAGAAAAAATACATTTTAAATTATCGTTTGGTCTGTTTGCAAAAGCGGGACAATTTCGGCCTCGCGGGGGACACCGGGACAGACTGCCTGAAAGTGGGACTGTCCCGCCGAAAGCGGGACGTATGGTCACGTTATGCATGACGTCAGAATATGGCGAAATCACAGTCACAGTCACTCATATCGTGGTCGCAAAACCTTTTTGTGAAAGCCACTGCACTTAAATTATTCACATAACACATACATAACACAATCTCTAGGCATTTGTTACCTATCTGAATACGAAATGTGGTCATAACTTTTGAACTGTAAAAGATATTACCGCATGTCTAAAAGGTTAGAGTTAGAGCTGTCAGCACAATGACGGTGCCCCCTTAGAGGACCAAAGCCTGCCGGGGTCGCGGGACTATCGAGTAACCGTGGCCCTGGGGGCTATAGTAGGACAACGTGGATTTTAGTCAGTACGAGTCCTGTCCTGTCCTGGGAGGACTCTTTTGATGATTTAACCAATTAAATAAGAAAGAAATAAAAAATGTTTGGAATAGGTAATTCATTCAGTTTTGTAAACAACGCAGTGTTGACCAAAAAAAATGAATAGGTATGCCAGAATTGTTAACATTAAAAAGTTTTATTGAATCTCATAAGGATTCGAATTTCATCCTGTTAGCCAAATTAAAAGAATGGCCCTGTATTATAGGTAGATATGTTAGATAAGTAATATCTGTAGACAGATCTTTTAGAATATGCTAACGAAATAACTTGAAAGCGAACAATGTTTATTTAATCTGTATCTAGATCGTCAATTAGTAATAAAATGTACTTATTTCTTGTTACTCTGCTATAATCATTGAATGTTTTATCTTATGCGGTTCGGATCTAATTGCATGTATAAATGCATTTTACTTATTTGATATCGCAATGTTATTTTGAAACTGGTTACCTATAGTAAACAATTAAACACCTACATTAGCGATGCATCCGATACCGATACCGATATATCGGCAATACTTCGGGTTAGCCGATATATCGGTATCGACGATATTTTTATAACCGATTCAATGAAACTTTTTAATTTAAAAATGTAGTGTTAACGAGCGTGTTGTCTCATCTATTTTGTTGCGAACGAAGCACGAATAACTATGTCCGGGGAAACCTTTGTGAAACCAACTTGCGAGATCTCCATTCTCCGGAACATTTAAAATTACATACTTTGTTTTTTTAACAAAAATCTTATTAATTTTGACAACTAAAATGTATACTTAATTATCTAATCAATTACCTATAACACTACTTTTTACATTAATAAAACAATAATCAGACTTTTTATTTATTTTATTTTAATTCACAATACGCGTATCGGTATCGGTATCGGTATCGCCGATATTTTTATAAGAATATCGGTATCGGTATCATCATCATCATCATCATCAGCCGGAAAACGTCCACTGCTGAACATAGGCCTCCCCCTTAGACCGCCACGCCGAACGACAATTCGCCACTTGCATCCATCGGTTGCCCGCGACCCTCACGATGTCGTCGGTCCACCTAGTGGGAGGCCTACCTACGCTGCGTCTTCCGGTCCGTGGTCGCCACTCGAGAACTTTTCTTCCCCATCGGTTGTCAGTTCTACGAGCGATGTGGCCTGCCCATTGCCACTTCAACTTGCAAACTTTATGAGCTATGTCGGTGACTTTGGTTCTTCGCCGGATATCCATGTTCCGGATTTTATCCCGCAAAGAAACTCCGAGCATAGCTCTTTCCATCGCTCGTTGAGTGACTCTTAGTCTCTCTAAAAGGCCAGCAGTTAGAGACCACGTTTCAGAGCCATATGTCATCACTGGCAACACACACTGGTTAAACACCCTTGTCTTGAGACACTGTGGGATTTTCGATGAGAAGATATCACGTAGCTTCCCAAACGCTGCCCATCCGAGTTGGATTCTTCGGGCGACCTCTTTCTCGAAGTTGGACCTACCTAACTGAACAATCTGTCCAAGGTAAGTGTAATGGTCTACAACTTCGAGATTATCATTCCCAACAACAACCGGTACGGGTGCCACATGGACATTCGACATGACTTTCGTCTTGTCCATGTTCATTTTAAGGCCGACCCGTTGGGAAACGATACTGAGGTCGCTGAGCATAGCATTGAGGTGCTCCAACGATTCTGCCATGATGACTATATCATCGGCAAAACGAAGGTGAGTGATGTATTCGCCATTGATGTTGATGCCGAATCCGTTCCATTCCAAGAGCTTGAAAACGTCCTCCAAAGCGTTCGTGAACAGTTTCGGAGAAATAACGTCTCCCTGTCTCACGCCTTTCTGCAATTGGATTGGTTTCGTGCTCTCTTCCTGAAGTCGGATGGACATGGTGGCGTTTCTATACAAACACTTCAACACTTCGATATACCTATAGTCGATATGACATCGTTGGAGGGACTGCAATACTGCCCAGGTTTCGATTGAATCGAAGGCCTTTTCATAGTCCACAAACGCCAAACATAATGGCCGATTATACTCCTCTGTCTTCTGTATAATCTGGCGGAGCGTGTGTATGTGGTCTACAGTACTAAAACCTTTTCGGAAACCGGCTTGTTCGGGAGGCTGGAAGTCATCAAACCTGCGTTCGAGACGGTTCGTAATGACTCTTGAGAACAGCTTGTATACATGGCTCAGAAGTGAGATTGGCCTGTAGTTCTTCAACAAGGTGTTGTCACCCTTTTTGAAGAAAAGAACAACCACACTCCCGTGCCATGCTTCTGGCGTAGTACCTTCGAGTATGACGGAATTAAATAACTTCTGGAGGACCAGAAGTACCGGTTTTCCACCCGCTCTCAGAAGTTCTGTTGTGATTCCGTCTTCACCCGGCGCCTTGTTATTCTTTAGCTGTTTAAGAGCCATTCTAATCTCGTACAGGCTGATGTCCGGGATATCCTCAGTGTAGTGTCGAGTCAGTTTAGCTCTTGCGTCTCGAACTGTACTGACACTGGGTTGTCGTGTTGATGTGTATAACTGTCCGTAAAACCTCTCAAGCTCTCTCAGGATCTCCGGCTTCGTCGAAATAATGCTGCCGTCGTTAATCTTCAGCTTTGTCATTTGGCTTTGCCCAATAGACGAATTCTTTGCGAAGACTTTTGAGCCCTGGTTCCGCTCGATTGCCTCTTTGATCCGTGCCGCACTATAGGCACGCAGGTCACGTCGCATTGATTTAGAGATTCGTCTATTGAGTTTGCCATATTCCGACATGTCAGCTGAAGATTGCAGCCTCATCTCGGCCCGGTCTTGCATCAACTTGATGGTTCCGTTCGAGAGCTTTTGAGGCTTATTGCGGCGCGGGGTCTTAAAGAACTTGGACCCCACAGCTTGGACAGTTTCCACCAACCCATTGTTAATCTCGTCCACAGTTTCGCATTCGGTTAGGCACTGGAAGCGATTGTGCAGTTCGAGTTGAAAGTCTTCGGGTTTCTGGATGTGGGCAGGACCAGGTCGGAGCGTGGACTTCACCAGACGAGACCTTTCAAGCTTCACATTGATATTCAATGTGCCTCTGACGATTCGGTGATCGCTACCGGTTTTCACCTTGGCGATCACAGAGACATCACTGAATATTCGCTTCTTGGTCGTCATGATGAAGTCGATCTCATTTCTGGTAGTACCATCGGGGCTCATCCACGTCCACCTCCTGGATGGCCGCTTCTGGAAGTAGGAGTTCATTAAATGAAGTTCTTCCTTTTCCATGAAGTCGACCAGTCGCTGGCCCCTATGGTTTCGCTGCCCGTACCCAAATGGCCCCACTCTCAACTCATCGCCATTCCGTGCGCCCACCTTCGCGTTGAAGTCCCCCATAACAACGGTGAAGTATGTTTCGGAGGTATGTATGGCCTCGGATATCTCCTCATACAATGCCTCTACTTCATCATCAG